>QYAK01000024.1:600000-929377 GCA_003988795.1 Proliferodiscus dingleyae
ATGCGATGTCCGGGCGTTTAGGGTGTATACATGCAATGCTTGCAGGCATGCAGATGTCGACCTGTGTTCTGTATGTTTTAATGCTGGAGAACACTGCACAGGTGACGACCATTTATTGGAAGAGATGATTTATCATAAGGATTTCCTGGCTTGGCATTCAACAGGAAGATACTTCTCGAAACCTAATCGAGATTCAGGGCAGAGAAACACGCTCTTTATAGAATAAGAAAGAATCGAATGCTATGATGAAACCATTGCCCTAAAGCTTGCAAGTACGAGAGGGGAATAAAGTACCTCACTAGCCATGAAGTTTCGGATGTTGACTCTTCAGATAGCTACAGCACTGCTCTGACTTCCCCAAAATATGCACATAAAGCCAACTAATATGAGCACCAGAGTTTGCACAGGTCGAATAACTACACCTAAGACTTCTCAATCGTGACTTCGACAATGAATAATTCGTGTACCGCTCTCCTATTTCTTCGATGCTTGCAAGTCCTCGGAACTTAAGTCTTATTCATCGCGACTCATTTTGTCATGTGAGACCGCATTAAATGTGTTACGCACAAACAAATTATGCTGAAGGGAGGAACGGTGAGTGTACGGTGGTAGGACTCCGAACAATCTGATGTGGCCCAAAATTAAAGTGTGAGTACAAATATAAGTATCGAATAATTTTTAGATAGCATGAATTTAAGTTCATTAATATCAAAGAGACCGCTTGACAGAGTCGTGTATGGTGAGATTGCCATACAGTGATGGCCAGCACACACGACTTCCGGTCCCCGAGGTATCAGCTGAGGGTTCAATGGATAAAGAAAGTGCAGGAAGTAATGATAGCTGAGCTGCCGCCGGAGGAGGATGCTGAAGTTTGAAGGATCATAGAATTTCAACGGATGAATGGCCCTGTTCTGGGCACCGAGTCACGATGATAATGAGAAGTAAGAAACGATAAAACGCTTGGACGGTGCTTCCACAGAGCTGGAAGTATCCTTGTACTTTTATACTAACATTCGTCTACCATGAAATATTACATTCTGCGAAGCTGCTTGCCCCCGAAAGAAATTTGAAGCAAAGAGATGGAGGAAATGAAACTCCAGCGATCAAGAGACAGGATTACGAGACTTGGTTCGGCACCGTAGATATTAAATCGCACAAATAATAGGAAACATATAGAAACTGCTAGTAGATGGTCTGTCACTGACCAGAGATTGGCTTGAGTACTTGTTACAATTGAATTCCCATTCGGTTGTTATTTTACCTTGAGCAGCTTCCTCAACTAAAGATATAGTCTTGTAATAGATCATAAAGAGAAATATAGCAAAAGTCCTTCGGTAATGCGGAGATGATTCCGACTATAATTTAAGCTGGAATATATGTATCAAATTTGAGAGTCTGTGGCTGTTAGAGAACTGCACAGAATCATTTTTAACCTACGGCCTAAACTGGCCTCAAAAGTGGGGTCAAACATTCCACCTCTCTCCTGATATTAGAGTCATATCCCAATATGCCTTTTGCTACAAAGCTAATCCTCTAGAACCATCGAATAAAAAGATGTATTCCAGTCTTGCCGTACTGAGCGGCATCGCAATTGTCGTTGCGACGGTCTACAGATTCCTGATCTACCCCGCGTTCCTGTCACCACTTTCAAAAATTCCGAACGCTCATTGGTCCTCTCCATTCTGTCCTTTCTGGATACTCTGGAAGAGATATAGCTCTTCCGAGAACCGATCAGTTCACCGTGCTCATCTCAAACATGGACCTGTTGTTCGACTTGCTCCAAATGAGTTGAGCGTCAATGATGTGGACGGTCTGAGGACTGTATATGCAGGTGGATTCGAAAAAGGTCAATGGTATTCTATTTTTAACAATTATGGGTAAGTTGGGATACCGTAATTGAAGTTCCAAGTTATTAATGAAAACAAAGCGTCCCTTGCATGTTCTCTGCTTGGTATTCGCGCACTCACTCAGCCCGAAAGCGGATGATATCAAATATCTATTCAAAATCAGTCTTGCACGCCTCCCCTACTCTTGCACGGCAGGCGCAGATCATAATCTATGACCATCTTCTTCCGATCCTCACTACCGCATCGGCATCACAGAGTTCAAAAGGAATCGAGATCCATGAGATCTGGAACGCAACCACCATGGACGGCATCACGGCTTACCAATTCGGCCTGTCGAATGGCAGTGACTTCCTGCAAAATGAAGCTGAGCGACGAGATTGGCTATCATTATACCACAGTCGTAAAACTCACACTTTCTTCAACCAAGAGCTTCCAAAATTGACACGATTCCTGAGACATCTTCACGTCTACCTATGCCCACTTTGGGTCGATGATGCAAACAGAGAATTAGAAGCTTGGTGTGAAAAACGTTGCAGAAAGACTGTGGACTCTATGAATCAAAATACTGACAATTACTCCGACGTAGCGGATCAGCCCATGGTTGTGGAAGCTATCACCGCCGGCATCTCGAAGGAGAACAAAGTCAAAGGTTCAGAATCTGTGCTTCACGATACCATTCTCAGATATCCGGAATTGAGCATCGCTTCCGAGATGATCGATCACTTGGCAGCCGGACACGAGACGTCTGGGATCACACTCACGTATATTGCATGGAATCTCTCCCGAGACCTCTCGCTGCAAGAGAAGCTGCGCAAAGAACTCTTCACACTCTCACCAAACATGGCGCTCTCTTCGGGGACCTCTAGTGAAAAAGGTATTATTCCCAACTCGAAGGAGCTAGATGCTCTACCCATCCTGCATGCAGTCATTATGGAGACTCTGCGACTGCACGCGGCGATTCCGGGAAGTCAGCCCCGAATGACGCCCTTCCCATCCTGCACTTTGGGACCATTTGCCAATATCCCTGGGGGTGTTCGAGTACAAGCCCAAGCATATAGTGTCCACCGCAACGAGAAGGCATATCCAAACCCCGAGAAATGGGACTACCTGCGTTGGGTAGACGCTGAGAATGGGTATACCGAACAGCAGAGGAGGGAGAGAGACAGATTGTTCTGGGCATTCAGCAGTGGTGGTAGGATGTGTGTGGGTAGCAACTTTGCTATGCATGGTAAGCTCCGGCTTTCTCAAGTGGCCTCACGATCACTCTGGATTGCACTTGTGCTGACTGGTCGATAGAGATGAAGCTTATTATTGCTGCTGTATATTCGAATTTCAGGACGCGTATCGTGGATGACGAGGGCATCGAGCAGACCGATGGGTATACCTGCGGACCGGCAGGCAATAAGTTGATCTTGAGTTTTGAGAGGGTATGAATCTCGCAACGAACGAACAGTCAATTCTGATATATTCGTCATGTTCTATAGATTCCTGTAGCGTGATTGGCAACTTCTGTAAATCAAAGTCATGTGTTCCTGCCATTATGAGATAGTTGGTCGTGAATAGTGAAGTGGTGCTTGCTATCGTAAAGCCAGGAGCTGTGCTAGGAGCCGGACATGTTTCTCCCAGATTCAAGTACTCCAAATACTACACATCACTCCTGAATACATTTCACCCAATTGGTCTCTATAGTCACTCATATCAAGCCAGACGTGCGATTTCCGTGGAAGATCAAGCCCTCCCTGTGTCTCATTTCACGTGACTCAATATCTGCTCAACCTCGATGTCTCTTGAACGCCTCTTGTACGGATACTCCATTTTCAACATCCTGTTTCACCTGATCATCTGCTTCAACAAGCTTCGGCAGTAGCGCGAGGACCTCATCAACTTTATCCCGAGGAATAACAACCACGCCATTTTCCACGTCGCTGAAGACGAGGTCTCCCGGCCTGACGACAGTTCCGTCAATGTCCAAAGGAACCTGAATAGCATGAGGCCTGGCCTCGGCTCCAGTTCCAACAGTCGAGGTACCCTTCGACCATATCTAATCCTGAATCAGCCCTGAAAGGGCTGGATCGTGATGGCGAAGCAACTCCTGAATCGAGCAAAGTAGATGAGGGGGGGGAGAAAAAGTGAACTTACTTGTAAACCAGTACTTCTCAATTCACCCACATCCCTCACCCGCCCCAGAACCACCGCACCTATAGCGCCTCTCTTCTTCATTCTAGCCGCCATGATCCCACCCAACACAGCACACTTCTGGCCCTGCGGCTGCTGCGAGACGACGATGGTGCCCTCCTCAGTCAAATCGACATAATGCACACCCTTCGGGATATTGCCCTCGGGTAGGTCAGCATTGGCTTCTAGGTCATACTTTGATGCAAACACGACGGTGGAGGCCGGTGCAATGAGTGGGGTGATGGTGGTGGCGGTCGAGGAAGTGGATGCGGGGGAGAGGGGATGGAGGTCTGGAAGGAATCCTGCATTGGGGACTGAGAGCTTGAGAAGAGCGTCAGAGACGTCGCATGCGCTGTACTGCTTCAGACTTTCTATCTGAGGCGCTGTAGCCATTGGTCGCCGTTGATCTTGAGGACGCTTCACGCGGGCCGTGGCTTCGAGGCGGTGGTATGATATTTGAGCCAATTGAGTACTGTTGAATCTGGAAAAAGTACAGCGAGCTAGATTCCTTGGAATCAATAGCATTGGGACTTTGTATGCGTGCCTTTTCCAAACTGGGGTGGTTCTGAGTTACGACAGTACAGTACTGGCAGTGATGGTTACCTCGGTAATCTTATCAGATCTAAATCTCCTTTGGTGTTTCTTTCTCACATGATGGTTAGTCACCCTCGCCTCATTCTCTACTCAAGGTCATTCAGTCACGTTCCTGCTTTCCTTTCCATGAACCAATCAATCAATATATCAACCAGGCACTTAGAATCATAAGGATTAAGATGCTTTACCTATTGCGAACCGACACTAACCGAAGGCGGCGCCAGTTGCGTCGGCTTGACCGTCGACATTCAGGTAGTATAACAAAGCATTTCGTATCTAACAAAGCATTTCGTATCTAGCAAAGCATTTCGTATATCAAAGCCACTGCAATCTCCTGGTTAGTATCCCATAGCCCACTAACCCTTTTCGGCATAATCTTTCTCCTTTGTCTCGCAGAGTTAAATAGCCTGCCTGATACCTACAGAGGAAGGATCTTCTTCACTATTCTTGAACAGCTCGTTGACAATCTATTTGGGACTACTCCACTTCTTCAAGTGTTATATACTAATCTAGCGACATAAGGTTTGCGGTGACAACATGGACTCGAACGATAACCCTGACTCTACAGAGAAGCAGAATAAACAAGAGCTTGATGACAAGGTTTCTCAGCTTATCGACAAGTGGAATAACATGAGTTTTGATGAGGATTCCGACGATGACTTTGACCCGAAGCGCGACAAGGACAAACCGGAATACAAGGCCAGCGAAGATCTATGGCACCGGAGGTGAAGCACAAAAAAATGCTCTAAAGTGAGGTGTTGACTTATTTATTGTAGGTACTACAGATGGAAATGCAAAAAGAAGATGGAACATTTCAATCCTTTAACCGACGAGAAACAAATAAGCTTCGATGAGAAGACTGCGATAGTAGCTCCTGAATTTGATCATAGTGTTCTCCTCACCAATCCCAACCATTGGGATATTGGATCTCTCATGACATGCGAGAAAATCGAGCCGGGTTACGCTGTGCCTCCCGATATAGTTTGCCAATGGATTGACAATGAGTCGACGTACTGTTTGCGTAAACGTCCGGTTCCAAAATCACAGCTTGGCGATGGCGACCCGGAAGCAGGAAGAATATACGGTGCACATTTTAGGGGCGTTTGGACCCTCAGCCCTAACGTATTTTGCAAAACACAGAGATGGGTCCAGGGAGTAACACCAGACGCCGAGTCTATTCGGTTTGTTAATGAAAAGATACCATCTATTCCAACTGAAGAGATTATTTACGACTGGATCGATCACAATTGGTATCGCTGGTTTATGCTTTCTAGACGTGTTCCTGGAACGCGGTTTTATGAAGCATGGCCACAGCTTTCAGGCGATCAGAGGTTGGACGTGGCAGAGGGAGTTGCAAAACATGCTAAAGCCCTTGCTAACTTTACTTCCGAATATATTGAGACGGTAACAGGCCAAGGTGCAGAGGGAAAGTTCCGACTTGGATTTCGAGAGAGTTTGCCTGATTGGAAACCAAGGATTGAGCCAAGAGCTTCAAGAGAGGAATACAAAGAGATCTTGGAGAGAACATGGGAGAGAAGAAACATTGTACCCCCAGACCCAGGAGTTCCTTTTGTTTTACAACATCGCGACCTCATACCAACAAATATTTTCGTGACTGTTCCAGAAGACGATGAAGAAGAGGCCGAAGTGACAGCTATTATCGATTGGCAGGGCCTGTCATACCGTCCAAAGTGGGAGCTGGCTACCACCCCAAGAGGGTTATGGAGCTATGGTGTGTATAATCAGGAAGATGGAAACGATTGGCAGTGGATGCTCTCGAATGAGCTCTACGACGAAGGTGTCCCATTGGAACTGGATTTCATGGAACATATTGCACCAAAAGATTTCATCTCTAGAGTCTACCTACCGTGGGAGAGTGACGACCAGCATGAGGGCATACAGCCGGAGACAAAAGATAATAACGGCTCGGAGAGCTACGAGGAGAGTGTGCGAGAGGAACCTGAGAACGCTGGTGGTTGATAATGAGTTGAGGTGCTATATATACACAGAATGGATTGTTAGAAAGAATGGGGAAGTAATTAGTGGAGTACGAGGTTTATGCAATGCTCCTGACCTCGTTCGGTTCATGTATTATTTATTTTTTTGGACTATTTCGTCGACTTCAGTTTAACAGTAGCTGCCTCTCGCTGGAGAGCGCAGTACGAAAAGATTTTTTTATTACAATGTCCTGCCATAGTTGGATTTGCAAACTGTTCCTTGTGTTGTATTACATAGTGATTGAAGAGAGCACTAAATTCCTCGCCCGTATGAGATCAAACCACCGCCCCTTTGCTCCCTCTATCCAAGTGACCTTTCCATTAGATAGCATCCACCCTCTACCCCCTCTTTCCCTTTTTCGATTTCCAAGGTTCAATTTCATTGTTTCCTCCTGCTTGCTTCTTGGAATGTTGTCTGCTTTTCAATAGCTTGTGCTGCTTGCGGCGTGGTTGCCGTGGCTGGTCTCGGCATGTCCGGTAAGTTAACCTTATCAAACCTCCACAATCGCGAGTCATAATGCAGCTAGGCCAAGTATCGAAGTCCAAAGTTTCCGAAGCATCGATTGGTGGGCTGAGGTTTGGCTGTCCACATTTGGGGCAGGGAACCGTTGACAGTGCCATGAGCGCCGGTTGTTGCAAGATGTTGTAGGTGAATAGGTGGGTTAATAGATATTGTCGTGGAAGCAGGTGGGGTGGGTGAAAAGCTGATTGTAGGAGTCTAGTATCCACCAAGTGAATCTTCTCAGGTATTTTTGAGACTGGAGTAGTTATAATGAGACTGGAAGTTTGAAAGTTATGGTTGCTTATTAGGTTTGGTTAGGTTGGGAGGCTTTTAAAGACTGGTAAGTAATTGTTCCATGCAGCTCTTTTCAAAGAATGAAACATTGTGCTTCAACAACTAAAATTAAGACAGTTTTGCGTATTGCCAATACCAAAGGGGGATAGTTCAAAGATAAGACACCCACTGACATTACAAAATAACAAGGAAGAAAGTCTAAAGAATATAACTCCTTTGAACATCGCTAGACGTGGACTGGAACTACTATCGCAGATACAGATTATGTGTCGTATTTTGCTGCAATGCCTGAGATTTTAGTGAAGGGTCTCCACTTATGTCTCATTCAACATTCACCATTGATAGTCTAGGTTCAAAGAGCAAGATCTGTCTCAGCCTTTGAAGCGCCGGGCGTGTGAGATTGAGACGGGACCAACAGCACAGCCGCTATCGCCGTCAAGATCGAAGCGCCGGCCCCCAGATATACTCCTTTAGCTTTGGGTATATTGTATGAGTTTTAGGCGAGGTAGTGTAGGACGCACCCTCCTATGTAACGGTAATTATCTGAAGCTCATTGTAAAGAAAGTCACGTACCAGGTACCCATTACTGACAACAAAGAAATTCAAAACCTCCAAAGTCACTTAAAATAAACAATATTTTCTTTGACTATATCTTGTACCTAACAAAAGGGAAAGATCAATGATACAGCATCTTGCAATGAGCCTGGAGCAATCCATTTTCTGCCATTGTAGTTCCTGCTTTGGTACCGACGTAACAATCAGTACTTATTAGATTAAGGCCATATATTCCTATGTGATGAAGTTAGGTTTGTGAAATTCCGCAGGTAAGAGGCTTGGTCGTTGTTTCGTACGGCTTTTGCTGACAGGCATCCAAGATCAGCCTCTATGCGGCATCTTCGTGAAGGTGAGCAGGGGAGCCAAAATTGATTCCATCCTTAACGTCATCAATATATTGATAGGTTGAAAGAGTGGCTGTACTCTGGGCAGCAAATGTTAGCAATATCTGAAAATAGACAGTAGGGAAACAGTGATCGGTTCGCAAGGGGCCTAGAAGAGGATCTTCCTAAATATGATTTAGCTGACTCATCAGCGTGCTCGGGACTCACGGCTTAGCTTAGATTAATAGTCAGCTCTTCCAACCCCTAGCGAGTAGAGCAGCGACTGCTTAGGTCTAAAGACGGAAATGGACTTTGGTGAGGTTAAGATGCAACTTGGGTCGCTTTCGATATTGCTATGATAAACTTCAGCATTGCCTACTCTGTTCAGGCGCTAATCACCCCCTATTTTGGCTTTATACTCAAAATATTCAGCCAACATAGCTACTGCTACACTTTTACCTAGCCAGTGACTTCAATCATAGTAATAGACTTGATTGCGTTAATAATTAGCATTCGTCCCACATTCACGTTAACTTTTGGGCAGACTTTTTGGCTATGTATTTAGCAGACGATTTTGAAACCATATATACCAAAGTGCTATATGAGCTAACCCATCAAGCAATGTCTAGGTCTTTATGGGATTTGGACGTAAGAGGATTACAGTAATGATTTACGCCGAATCTTAACCTATATCATTTCGAGCACACTTAATTAATATTATTTTATTTAAATATTACTTATTTTCATTTTATTTTCTATTTAACTTATTTAATCATTCAATCATATTCTTCTTTTTCTCTTAGTAATACATTATAATTATTTATTATTCGGTTCTACCGTACGAAAATTATTAGTTCTACTCGATTGTATTCGGGAAGACGAAATTAGCTTCTAGGAAACTCAAACAAGACCCGCTCCTTTTAAAACATGTCCTTCGGTCTCTTCAGGTTCCCGTTCACTCTAGCATTTCCAATTCACTTTAGCGTTTCCCATTCACCACCACCCGAATCTATTTTTAGCATTTGGAGCACTACAGTTGCGAGTATGTCTGTCCGGAAGATACCCATCGACTCGAATTACTCACCATCCTAACCCCAGATAGACCTGGCCCCAATCGGAGTGGGACAAAGAGAAAATTTCGAGAGCCCCTCTCCTCTCCGTTGTGCTTCTACTCTTCTGACCGCTTCCCAAGTCTCATCTACCTTATCAATTCCTTTCTTATCAGCTTCTTCCATAATACGTGCTACCCAAGTATCAACATGGAGAGAATCGTCTCCATATTTTCCATCAGGACAGAGCCAATTATCCACGGGTTTCTCTCTTGGATAGACGAGCTCTTCACGCTTTTCCAATTCGGTAATGAAACTCACGGTGACAGAGAGAGGCACGCGGATGACATCGATATCTTTAGCGTCGTCTCGCTCAAGAGGCAGGGAACTGGCACGAATATCGTCAAAGGAAATCGGCGAGCTAAGGTCTCTTTCTTCGCTCACCATAGATCTTCCATCTAGTACGTAGATGATAATTGCCGTGCTAAATGAACCATGCTGATACACTGGTGGTGATATGGACCGAGTCACGTACTACGAGAACAAACACAATCCAAGTCGATTTGGAGAGGGATTCTTTGATGCAGATTAGACCAAGGAAAGATAATAGATGCCGTTGTAATATTTATAGAGATGCAGAGAAACCGCTGTGTTCCAAATGGCACAAGTAATACTTATATTTAGATAATGTGAAAAATTATAATTGATTCGCGTGTATAGGCTGGCAAACTTCATCTAATTGTTTTAGCTCGTCCAAGACCCCTCTATCCAAAAAGAAGGTCTCCCATATCTAAACGCCTATGCTTGCTAAATGAACACGCCTCGTTCTACGTCCATCTTTATACGAGTGGACGGGACTTTTTCTTCTACCAACTAAACAGTCCCCTCTGTCTATCGAACCCACCCCTCAACTGATGCTCCGGTTTCACAACCTTGCCCTGCAGCACCGTAAACTTCACAATCCCTTCACAATCCTCCGGCTTGACTCTCGCCATCCATATACATTGCGCAGCACCCATCTGCTCCTCGCCTTCCTCGGGCTTCTTGGGCGGCGGGAACACTTCCCCAGCCAGTTTGCCCCTCTCCACTTTGTCGAGCCCAAAGGCGTCCGCTTTCCGATAGACCATCATGTTGGCAGAGTATTTATGCCCTCCCACATGCGAGATGAAGTAGATTCCAACTCCACCTGGTCGTTCGTCGTCTAGGTCTCGGAAGAGGCCATGGGGTCTCAGGTGTCGCTCTAGTTCCTTGCGTATCAACGGGGCACTCTGCCCACAACGTGCATCTCTCGTCTTCTGCGAGCATAGTAGTATCAGGGCCCTATGCGGACAGGGTTTCGAGGTCAACTGTTCTGCAGTTGGAAGAGGATCTGGTAACGAAGTAGGTATTGAAATTGGTCCCAGGGGTGTCGTATTTGTCGGAGCCTTGTTGATGAATTCGGAGATGAGGGTATTCACTGATTTTGGAGTGACGTTTTCAATAAGAATGAAGGCAGGTAGGAGGAGTACGGTTGTTGGCTCGCTGTAACTTGAGCCGTGGGAGGGCGTTGGGATGTTTGAGGCGGAGAGCATGAGCTTCTACAATACTCGTTAATCAACCATTTTCACACTTAAATGGCACACACCTACCCCGTTGCTGATTTTGACATCTGCCTTCTTCTCAATGGCTTCCATCACACTGCCCTTCTCATCTGCTACATCTCGCACCCAGTCGGCCTTTCCCGTCGCAACAAGGACATGTGTGCTCCATCCCTTCACAAGCCCATACAACTGATGGCTCTCTTCGATCTTGAATCCTCTTGGATATTTGACATGACAGCTCGCGCAGTCGTGGTCACAGTCCTCTCCATCGATCTCTGGGTCTACTTTCGTGAACAAGTCTGAGACCTTGGCTGTCCCTCCAGTGTCCGGCGTTGCGGATCCTGAGATTGTCTGTCTGGCCGAGTCCAGCAAAGACATGAAGGAGACCGCCATTTTCTGGGTCCGTGGCATGCCATTGTGCTTGGTGGACGCGTCTCTGGTTTTGTAGGAGGACATGGTGGGGCACTAGAGCAGGAGATGGTGGGGGTGGTGAACTCCGTACTTGGGTCCGATGTCCGTAATCTGATCGGCGTTTGGTGCAGATGCGATCCGTTATCAGATCTTCGTATACTTCGACTTGGTAACCTTACGCGAATAACTCAATGACTCCAAGCGTATCGAGAATCATGCAGCCAACGACAGACGACAGACGAGAGACGTTGGACGACGGGCGACAGCGACAGCGTCTTATATAATGCGGCTGGCAGTCGAAAGAATCCTCCGACTCACTCCGTCCGTCTGCCTTGCATATATAGTCATGCCACGGTGATGAAATGTTGGTGTGGTTTTGGTGCGAACCCCAGGAACCTCCTATTATAGAGCACTCCTGATCCAATATCACTTCGGGAATCAATCATATTTATATCGAATACAAGAAAACCCGACTGGCATTCTTCTAGTTGTTGAATACATCGAGCATTAATTACCCGAATCGGAGGACGCTAACATGGCTTACTTTACAGTATCTCCTGCCCTGCCGGCCTCGTACGTTCACGTTTGAGGCAGCAGAATCGGCATCGGCCCTCTCGACCGCGCACGTCTCTTCGCTGAATTCGGCTTTCTCGTTATGTCCGGTCCCTGACAGACTCGCATGTGCATGAGACTGGCGACCGGGCCTTCGGGGAACTAATATCCGACCTCGTGCGTGTGTGGAGGAGACGCGATGCTCTTCTAAGCGGCTGACACCAAGCATCTCGAGATCTGGGGGAAAGATGGAGAAGGAGACGGAGACGGAGACAGGGATGGGGATGGGGACGGTGATGAAGATGAAGATGAAGATGAGAACACACCCCAAGATCACCATCTTTGCAGGTGCTCCAGAAGCAAACGCTCTCGATTGGGATGAAGCTGGCCTGCTCACCACATTCAGCGCGCCATTTGCACGCTTCTTCCATCTAGAGCAGTCGCTCACTCAAGATCAAGTTCAAGATCTCGATTCAGGCGAAGCGACGACGCGCTCAGAGAAACACCCGCAGTGGAGATCTCTCCCCTTGGAAAGGCAGCACCTCCCAACCGGCATATCGCAGGATCATGCATGGCGAGAGGAGTATCAAGGGGCGTCATTCTTCACTGCTTCCCAGATTGACTCATTGTTGGAGGAGTCTTCTCAGAAGTCTGGACATGAAAGTTTCCGTTCAAGCTCGGGATCAGCAGAGCAGGTCCTGTCACAATTCTATGAGGAGTCTTACGCACGACATGAAGGTGTGCCCTCATCCCAGATTGCGGCTCTCACACCATCCAACGCCTCCTTCACATCCACCACATCATTCGAGACGACCAAGTCGATCGAATCGCAAAGCTCCCAGCCACGAAAAGATGTCCCCATTACTGGCAACTTGCACAACATTTCTGAAATTCCAAATGCCGCCTATCTTCACTCAATCCAACCGCAAACTATGACTGTAAATCTCCTTGTTGGTATCATAGCTCTCCCTTCATCACGCCTGATTCAAACTCGGCGCGGTCCAGAAGTCGAACTCATCGAAGCCATCGTTGGCGACGAGACGAAGTCCGGTTTTGCCGTAAATTTTTGGCTTCCACTCCAAACCAAAGATGGAGATTTGAGGAGCGCTGTTCAAGACCTCAGACCACAAGATGTGGTACTCCTCCGCAACGTCGCGTTGAGTAGCTTTCGGGGAAAGGTCTATGGGCAGAGTCTTAGAAAGGGCATGACGAAGGCCCATCTTCTCTCCAGGTTCGGATCTGACAAGATGGGCACTGCCAGCTATTATAGTGCTGCGGATATAAAGTCAAAGAAGCTCGCAGGTGCGCAGATTGAGAAGACTAGGAGAGTGAGAGAATGGGTATTAAGGTCCGTTGGGGAAGGAGCGCCTCAAAGGAAAGGGAAGAGAAAAGCTCTCCACGAAATACTGCCACCAGATACACAGTGAATCGGGCCTCAAAAAGCTTTGTGGAAGCAGCTATTATGGTTTCCCTCGACACTGACGCCCCTGACATCTGGCATCTCGGTAAGTGCGCGACACTCAAAGACAAAACAACATTGGGGCGGCAGTAGCATTACTATACAATGGATGCTACACGCCTTACTCTTAGAGTGCACCCGCCAATAAACTGTACGAAAACCCACCAGGCCCCACACTTCTACATTTCCGCCGGGGTTTCCATTGTTACTGATCCATTGCGTGGGAAGCTTGGCTTGTAGCGCTATCCTATCAGTATACAAAGTGTTTTTCGTATCTCAATTTATTCACATCAATGTAGGACAAATCGTTATCGGTAGATAGCCACTCAGTGCTTGGTCATATTAGCTGTTCTCAGGTCCGTTACCAAGTGGAGCCCTGTATGACCGTTAGGATGAATGGAAGTAACACGGATTGGCTCAACATTGTGGAGTCCAAATCACGCGAGCGCGTGTCTTCCGAGACCTTTTTCATCTATTGTCTAAATGTTATACATTTTTCTAGAAGCTGCTAGCTCCAATGGATGGTGGACAAGCTCCAACTTCGCGATGGAAACAAGTGTGAATCTATCAGTTGACGTTAAGTTCCCCGAGGAGATCGTCGATTTATCCCTGAAAGCATCATGTTTCTCAGCAGCTTGTAGTATGACCATTGTACACCCTGAGATAGGCGCCGCTGAAAGAAGTCGCCAACCCTATATCGACCTGAGAAGACCTTCGCCTCATCATGCAATGCTGCCCTATATCCGGGACAAACACTCATGCCACATCTAATCTCAGATAGGCATCAAAGTCCCAGAGATAGCGAGCGAGCAGGTTCGACCCGTCGTATTGGATCAGCAAGTTGCGATGTTGATTACTCACTGACGGGTGGCTGCATGCTCGGGCCGCCTCCAGTCTGCAACAAAGCTCCATCCTCGGTATTAACTCGAGGAACAGAGACGAGGCAGCCAAGGCTTCCGATCACGCTCTGCAACTCGTCCTGCATGTTGGCATAAGATCTGGGCGTGGCTTGAACCTTGCAGCTCAACGCCTTGAAAGCAGCCAAGATCGACTACTGACTACACATCCATCACCATAGAGAGACCGTCATACTCGTTGAGATATACTGGTTATAAGGCTGTTCCTGCAATGCCATGCAAGAATCATGGATCATGCTGGCGATCTTCTGCATGAAGAAAGGGGAGGCTGACTGACACTGGTCAGCCTCTAGATGGTGATGCTCATCGTTGAGCTTATCCTAGGAAGCCCTGGATTCTGCTCTCGCCTCTATAGATATACTCCCACGAAACTACGTAGTAAGTCAACCGCCTGAATAAATCCTCCAGTCTTCTTATCGTACCAGAAAATGTCCCTCTCAAAAGTATCTTCAAAAAGCCTATGCTACATGCTCCTGCTCGTTCTCCTTCCCCGCTCAACCACAGCCACGAGTCTCACAGCATGGATCAACACCCCAGCCTCCGCCAATAGCACCCTCCCCCAAGAGATACAATGTTACTCTCTCCCCTACGGCGGCATCGGCTTCATCTCCCACCTCCTCACCTACTACACAATAGCCATGCTCTCCCTCTCCCGCTGCCCCTCGCTCCCCATCCTCTCAACCCACCACTCCTACCTCGACATGCTCCTCGCCACCATCTCCCTCCTCGCCTCCGTTGTCATCTCCACCCTGACCATCATCCGCTGCCGGCGCCGCTGGCAGTTCATCGCCATCGCGGTGTGGAAGCTGAGTCTCAGCATCAGCTACGGCGTGCTCTGCTTCCATGCCGCGGCTATCAATGATGGCGGGACGAGTGACGAGTACGGCGCGCTGGAGCTGGACGGGCTGAGGAGTGTGCATGTGCTCTTCTGGCTGGTCTTGTACGTGCCTGGTGTCGCGGTAGGACTCGTAGGGCTCTTATCCCTCGTCGCTGAGACGATGCAGTCTAACCACCAGATCATGGCCATCACCACTGTCTTCGGCTCGGTTACTCTGGCTGTTGCGGTTGTGGTAGGGCTGGTGGTGTGTTGTGTCCTGTCTGGAAAGTCGGGACGAGATAGGACTTTTGGCCCTTCGATGGGATCCGGTTTTGCGTTTGTGGGAGTAGTGCTGGCGTGCATTGGGGTACTTGGCGCGTTGTATAGTGATTGGGTGCTGGGTGCCATCGCGGGAAATATGTTAGGTGCGCCGAGTAGGGACAATGTGGTTTTGTACTGGAGTTATTTTGCGGCGAAGAGATTGCCATTCTTCTCTGCTTAACTCCTGACCTTCCTAAGTTTTGATGATGGGCTTGACTCATGATAGCTACTCGAAGCTGAGATCTTTAAATAATTAAATAGAGGAATCGGAACAAATCTGAGAACGTTGTGTGGTATATCCATGTATTGTACTAAATATCCACAAGTGCCAATTACATCCAATTACATTCAAAAGGGGATTAAGGTAAAACAGCACCAGCACTGCCAGTGGCCTCTCTATTTCCCCTATCTGTCTCGACTCTCCTGAGGCTCACTTTCTTACTCCGTCCAAAAAGACCCAAACAAAGCGGCAACGGCACCACAACCAACGCCATCACCGTCTGAAAGACCAACGCACGGAACATATTGCCCGGCGGTTTCGTCGTCCCATCGTCAGCCGTCCCATCATTAGTTCCTCCATCTCGTAACGCATCAGAAATGACGATGAAAATACCGCCAAGAAGCTGCCCACCCGTCCAGCAGATGGTGCTCGTCACCTCCGGGGAGACCGGATGAGTGATCTCGATCAAATACTCCAGCGCCACCGGCACAAGACTAAAGCTCGCTGCTCCGAGAATTGAGAGAATGGCAAAGCTGGCTCCCAGCACCCTTGTCTGCGGCGCCCAGGTGAATGCTAGATAGCACGCGGCGATGATGGGAACCTGGATCTTGATCGCCCAGAGATATGTCTTTGTGCGATCGATGATGGGAGAAGTCACCGCGGAGGTGACGAGCCCGACCACGATGAGCAGTGCGCCTGCTATTCCTGCGTTGGTCTCGGAGAAGGAGTAAGGCTCCAGTATCTGGTTGATGAGGGAAGAGACGGTGTTGAAGAGGGCGGTAAAGATGAAAAAGGGAAATGTGATCATGTAGAATTCGGGAGACTTCATGAGGAACTTTAGCGAAGGGAGGAGCGGATACTTGGCTTCGTGGCCAGAGGGTGAAGGAGGTGTAGGCGGTGCAGCTGGGATGAAGAACGAAGGTACACATGCTATCGTTGACTATAGAACCATTGATCAGCTTCTTCCAAACAAAATGAATAGCGGTGCAGTGCGGGTGACGACGTACGATGATAGAAATATACAACACCATATTCGGAACACCGCTCGCATGATCCGCCCAGAAGGGGTCGATGAGCTCCGCCAGAGCGCCCCCGAACGGATTCGCCAGACTCATCACAGCAGTAGCTGCGATGCGGCCCCTGTTCGTAAACCAGAGATCCGAGTACCTCGTTGGCGCAGACAACACGAACGGCTGCGCGAAGCCCGTCAATATCTGTCCAAACATGACACCGCCGAAGTTGCCATGGTCCCCAGATCGTGTCGCGCCATAGCGTATCCAGTTCCCCAGCAGTAGTAGCACCGAGGACACAACGATAGATGGTTTCGGCCCGCCGCGATGCAGCGTCAGGATCACGATGGGCGACGCAACGACGAAGGCGAAGAGGAAGCCGGTGCTGAGCCAATTGACTGCTGACTCTGTCGTGTTGTAATACTGCGCGACTGAGTCCGAGTTCGCGGCGAAGGAGAGCCACTGAGAAGCGTTTTGTTTAGCAAAGTTTCCAGAGGGTCTAGATAGGGAGAGGGGAGATTACTTACGTCCCAGCTGACGATGATGTTCAGCAGAACTAGTTGTACCAGTCCAAACCACCGTCTCTTGTACACTTTGTACACGACCGCGCTATCGCCCTCTTCAGCTGCTCCTTCTCTCTGGTGGCGCTGTGCCTGGACGTCCTCTTCCCCGAGTAGCTCGTCGTCGCTCCTAATTTCTCTCAGGACATCGCCAGTCCCATCGGTAGTCGTCTGTGTCTCCATGGTCTTGAGATCCCCCGTGTTGCTAGATCCATCTCTTGCGTGGCCCACTGCGCTCCCGTTGCTCGCGGCCGCAGTAGTAGCACTGGCGCCTCCTCCTTTCTTCAGGCCCCTCATTTTCAAAGGACGCATGATTGTCCACCCGGGCAACGTCTCTCCATGTGTGCCTGCCGCTTTCCCATCTGAAGCTGGCGGTGCAATGAGTTTCGTCGTTGTGGTCTTGGGCGGCGCGTCCACGCTTGTGACAGGAGGTTTCTCTTCGATATCTGCCCCGGATCTGGACGTCATCTTGGCGATGCGGCACAGGCCGCTTCCTTGAAGTTGAGATCTCTGGGATCACAAGATCATTTGAAATATTCCAATGTGATTCCCCCCAGAAAACAAAAAGGTCGAAATCTTCTGAGTAAGGTGTACAACACAGGAGGAGTTTTGATATATTCCCCAGCGGCATTCCAAGCAAATGAGGGGGAGATCCGTCAGTTACAGCGCCAAAGATAAGGTCTCGTGGGCACGGCGCGGTGTCCCAATATGGCTGCTCGTGCTGAGACCAGTGCCACAAGCCGAGCGACTCGTTCCAATGCGCGCTGTGCAACGACTGGGCAGAAACCGGGTAACAGTTGGTCTACAATTGTCTTTTTTTGTCTTGTGAAAGTCCGGGAGACCCTCTCCACAACTACTAAACAGAGATCTCTGACAGTTGCTCTCCACCAAGATAATCAGCACAGATTACGAGATAACCATATCTTGCTACTTGGAGTGTCTGAGGCTTATCGCGCAGATCCTGATCTGTGAAACTTGAGAGCACCTTCTATTTTATTTCCCTATACTACATGCAGATGCGGCTCAAGGAAAACCATCTTTCGTATGCATCTCGTCGTACAATAACAGAGGGTTGATTGGTGAAATGTACACCCTTGCTCCCCAATCCACCGATCTATATGTCTTCGAGGGAATGCTCGACTTGCCGATTTAGTTGAGTAGAGAATCTATTTGAGAGCAGCCCAGAGCTTTGGTGCTGCGCATTGCGTGGCACAGTGAGCGAGGTGGAAGACTGTGTGGCAGTTTGCGTTAGTAAAGCCTAGACGAATATGACTTGAGCTGCATTTCTGAGGAGATATCGTACATTCTTCAACACAGTCCTCATGAGGAGCCTTTTTGTCACTGTCGTCCTCGCCGGTGACACGCTCGACGCATTCGTCAAAGTGGTGCTTGACTGGAGCGCATTGTTTGGATTCTCTGCATTCTGTTGGAAGTTAGTGGATGCTGCGATACGTAGAGCCACACTCCGTCTCTGAATTGTGTATGTCGTGTCTTCAATAACATCCAACTCGACATCGGTGTGCTTCTGGCAGGGGCCTGAGATATCAAGAACACAATATGTATTTGTAGGACTCCCAGTCATCCTCCAGGCCCTTCCGTCCACCCATGAATGCAACATCTCAGGTTCGCTAGGGGAAGACGCAACTCACCCTCTTCAAAGGTATCCTTCGGATCAACAAGCTCCTCCTCCTCCTCTTCTTCTTCCTCCTCATCGTCACCTCCATCCTCCTTCTCTTCGCTATCATCACTGCCCTCGTCGTCATTGTTGTCATCAGGAGTATCCTAGAAATTACTCAAATTAGCGTATGCTCAGCATTCCATTGTCTACCACCTTGCACGGAAAGCTCTTGACGTATTTTCCAAGCCATCATAAGATAAAAAGCTTACATTAGACTCCTCCTCTCCCTCAGCTTCCTCAGCCTCGCTCTCGCTCCATGGCAGGGCTGCCGCTATGATATCGAGGATTCCCATCCTGTCTATTGACTCTCAATTGGTGAAATCGAGGGTTGTGGTGATGTTCGATGCGGACTGGTCGGGCGGGAAGATGAGGTGGTTGCTTCGGAAGGAAAATCGAAGCTTGGAATTGGCTGATGATGATTGGCTAGAGCTTTGGGCTTGTTGTACCACGTGACTCTAGCTTTCCGTCAAGCTCCGAAATATACGTTAAGAGACCCTTCTGCATTCTTACTTCAAGCTGTGTTTTCGTCTTGACTCAAAGAGGATGCTAGCATAGTTTTCGTACTTTTATGCTTCGTGTTGAAAAGATTGCTTTATCTTAAGAACGAATATACCGACGGGAATGGTTATACTCCACGGATCAAACTGTCCCGTCTTGAACGCATAAGTATTCTACGTAGGCATGCTAATCCCAAATAAGGATGTTGGATATGAGTACTGTTGCATCTCTAGCCAACCCTAGTATAAAAATAGGTATCTCTGTTAATGGCTCTACCCTCTTCTCTCGGCCTCTTCCCGTAGCCTCTCATCTAAGCCCCTACTAACAGCCTGCACCTGTGCTTCCTCATATCCAGGCGGGGGCTCATCAGGTGCAGGAGGAGCGACCGGTAAATTCTCACTTGTCACTACCACTGGTGGCTCTCCTGTATTAGTTCTTGATGGTCTGACAGGGACCGGGCTCAATATTGGTGGCTCATCATCCTCCACTATCTCTCTCGCTGGCTCATAGGCAGGTAATTGCTCTAGATGTACCTCTGCAGCTGCTGTTCCCGTTTCTCTCGCTACCAAATGGGCTTGGTATGCTCTCTCTTTTATTTGCTCGAAGGTCGTGTGAAAGTCGAAGGCACCGCCTTCACGAAAAGTGAGCCGGAGCTCGAGGGCTGAGTTTGTGGGTGGGATGCCACCTCCTGCAACAGGCTTTACGGTTGCTGTCCAGTAATTGGCGCCGAAGAATGGGGCGCGAACGTGGGTATCTTGAAGGTTGAGGATCGGTGAGGAAAAGGATTGGAGTTCGGGCGACGGCGTAGATGGAAGATAGACTATCTAGAGTTTCATTAGTATCGATGCGTATGAAGAGTGCTCTTGACTAACTCTTTGGTTTGTGATGTATGTCACGCCACCATCACTCTTTACTGAATATGGCTGGGCTCCTGGATAGTTGTTGGGTGTGGATAATTGTAGGCTTGTTCGCGGAGGGGAGGTGAAGAGTATTTGCTCCTTTGGTAGTTTGACAAATCCTTCTGAGCCAGGATCGGTCATAACCCAGCTTTGTTTAGCTTTTAGCATCTGTTCTTGGGCCAACCGCACGGAGAGGAAATGCTGTTCTTGGTGCATCTGATACATGAGGGGCAACGGACTGGAGATCAAGACAGATCGGATGACTGCCCACACGAGGGAGATTTGGAGGGGGGAATATTGCCGGCAGACGGCGAGAACTTACTTTATTGACATCTTGACACCAGCATCTGTCTACTGCTGCACTGCGGGAGATGACGGCCAGTCCTCAGTCCTCTATCCTCTATGCGGAGGGGGTGGGGCCCGGATCTTTTGCACAGGCGAACTGGGTCTCGTCGGCAGGACGCCTTGCAGGAGATACTTTTGCTGGAAATGCGGGTAGACAGGGAAGCTCGGAAGAGCACCGGTGAGCGTCTGCACTTGCTCTTCTGGAGGGGAAAGGCTCGATGCTTGATGCTGGATGGGTATATCTCAAGGAGGCTGATAGAAACGTTGCGGTTGGTGGCGGGGTAGAGGAGGAACAGCTGGCGAGGGAGGGAGCTTTGTCTGGGGATTGGCCGCCAGTGCACGACCAGCCAGACAATCTTGGACACCGGCGGAGGGCTTCTGCAACTAAACAGGCAAGCGTGTAGTGGCTGGCGAGCAGCTGAACAAAGAGATATACTCGAGGTCAGAAAAACCAGAGAGAGTTCTGCGAACGCGAGGAGAGAGCAGCATAGCTTGCTGCCACGCGCGCATTATCAGTCAGCTACCGGGCTGCGTCATCAGAAGCCACACAAGGTTCTTCCCGTGGCCACAAGGCTTCCCCAAGTCACAAAACACACGTTTGACTATGAGAGCCACTCGCTGACAGGCAACACAGGAAGACCAGTATCTCCGGAATGCTAGATACCCTACGTATAAAACCACGTTCAAAGTCCAATATAGGCCGCGCCTCCTGCCGCTATAGCATCTTCGCTCAATCACATCTCCCGCGGCGTCAGATAATACTGCAAGACACTACCCAGTACTCATGGAAAGGCGTGCATAAGCGCATCGACGGCACCGGGCCGGAAGTCTATTGTTTCCCGTGGCAGAGCAATCACAGCTGGAGACTTAATGCATGTGCTAGGTCAATAGTTGGGATCTGTGGGGGACACCGACAATGAGGATTGTTGGAGAACTGGTGGAGGAAGAGACAGCCATGCTGATTTGCTGGAGGAAATGGTGTCAGAACCCAAATCAGCACCACAAGTATAATGTTTTTTGCTTTTTATTTTTTGGGTGTCATCATCATCTACAGTATCTGATAAGATCCTGCAGCCACCGGCTCCAGCCGGGACTTGACTGACTATTGCCCGGTGATAGCTGTCAAAGAGCGGTGGGGCAGTTACCATCTAGCAGGTCTCTGCTAGCATATGCTTCGTATTGCTGTAGTCCAAGGTGTCCAAGAAAGAAGCAGAGCTCTCTCTTCGAGTTAACACAAAACGTCGGTTACTACTACATAACCCTAGGTGCTCCTCTATCTAAAGTACCAGTATGTAGTCAGCCTCAAGTTTCCAAGGTCGCGCTGCATTAGCTATTCCAGACCACTGTGCGATCTGTGAGTGTCGGGACACTACCGTCACTGCAAATATTCTAAGGAGACAGCGAAGACGCCCATCAAATCTCGAAGATCAAATGACATGTTACTACAAAGGGAAAACATCACAAAACTGAAAATTAAACTTTGAATTGATCGTAAAAAATTCCCCTATAATTCTCGAACATATTGGGACCGAAGCGAACCGGAAGCGATTATGATTTTACACCGACTTCCAGAGCAACAGCTTCATACCTAACTTTCCCACTTCTTACAAGACAACACTAAACAGATTCACGTATTCTCAGGAATATTAGGTTCAACTTGGATATTATGATGTCTGCTTCTTTGCAGTAGAGATCCACAGTGGAGCAAAATCTTGTGAATCCAACCCAAGTCACGTGCTGTGGACAGGGGGTGGGGGTGGCTGTCGTTGCTCGGTGACAACCAAAGCTCGAGCCACTCGTAAACATCTGCCCTCACCCCAATCCAGGGATGCTCTCAATTATCAATGCCTTCACCATTATAACGATGGGATTTTCTTGCGGTGCAAAATTCTTTTAGCTAAATCAGTTTCTTTAGCCATTGCTATTCAATAGCCTCTATCATGGCTTCGCAATATCCGTTCCCGGATACACACCAACGCGTCAAATCGTCAGGCTTCCCAAGCTTCTTTCATAAAAGAGCGCCGTCCGCCGGTCAAGTTCTATCTCTAGCCTCCCCTAACGATGTTTCCATTGCCTCTCCAGCACAGGATGATGCTCTTCCAGAATTCTCTTCACCACAAGACCATCAACAATACAGACCTCTAGGAGAATTACAGCGGAATCAGCAAAGTCAAACACCTTCGTCGCCGAAGAAGTCTAGAGAGGGCAAGCGTCCGAATACAAGCGAAGACTCACCATTTAAGTCATTACACAAGAAGACATTAAGCTCAGTCTCTCTTAAATCTTTGACTGGCAAGGATTCGTCAAAAACAAAAGAGGTCCGACCCGATAAGCCCAAAAAAACCAAATCATCCACAAATCTGGCCAATCTACTCTCCCGCCCGAAATCCTCGAAAAATCTTAAGAAGCAAGCCGAGGACGACGAACGAGAGGCCAGGGATAAAGAGAACCAAAATCCAATATCGCCTTCTCAATTATCAAGACCCCCTATCTATGCGCAATTCTCGAGCGAAGGCTTCACGAAGCAACCCTCAGAAAAGTCCGTGGAAGACGACATCAAGCTATATACTCCACAGCAGTGTAATTTAGAGAAGCAACGAAACTTCTATGGCGGACCAGGAACACAACCATCTCTTGCCAAATACGATGAAAGATCCCAGCGCCCAACATCAACATATTTTCCAAGTAATATCGGCATTCAGGATGTTGGCAGAAATGACAGCGGAGGAACTTCAAGGCACAGTGCTGAGCTGGCACGAAATCCCCATGGGGGAAAAGGTGCAATCAACAAGTCGACTGCATCCGAGAAGACTGCCCCAAATAGAGGCCAACGGGTACTGGCATCTGTAGCCACTCCGGGTGGATCAAAGTCGAAATCTTCGGAGATCGAGACGGAGCCTATTCTTGAAGACAAAGACGTCGATCGAGAATTTGAAGCCATGTTAGACAGAAGAAACATTCCAGAACACCAAAGAGGCAAGATGCGGAGCCTCGCCATGTCGGTCAAAAAGGACTTTGTCAAGCAGGATTGGGCCGAGATTGCGGCTGCTAAGAATAGCAGACCTGGAACCAGAGGCAGCGATTCAAGTGCTGATGCTGCTTCTGGCACCCAAGACACTGCGCAGACCAAGTCCAAACGACCAAGAAGCAGAACTTTTACACTGTCACGAGCTAGCAGTAAAGAACCGCTGTCGCCAACTAAGAAGGCAAAGCCGGAGGGCACAGTTGGAAAACATTCTCGTACTAAGTCTTCGGAAAGCATCAATGGTGGCAAATCCTTCACTGCTTCCAGTGCTGCGGTTGCTCAGAATCTGATTGCAAAGGCGAAAGGTCAATGCCCTGATGACTTCGTGTCGTATTTACGGAAAGTCCAAAAGCCAGAGCTGGTCGAAGTTGGTCGTCTTCACAAATTGAGACTGCTACTGCGTAATGAAACCGTTGCATGGACAGACGACTTTATTGGCCAGGGTGGGATGGAGGAAATTGTTGGCTTATTGCACAGAATTATGGAAGTTGAGTGGAGGTATGTATCTGTCTCTACCGCAATTCAGTCCAGATCACTAATAGCACTTTAGGGAGGAGCATGAAGATACTCTGCTTCACGAGGTCCTTCTATGTCTCAAAGCTCTTGCAACTACTGCACTTGCCCTACAACACCTCAATGGCATTCAGAGGACCCTGTTTCCAGCTCTCATTCATATGATTTTTGACGAGGAAAAGAAAGGTCCCAGCGAGTTTACCACTCGCAATATCATAACATCCTTACTCTTCACATATCTGAAATCTGCGCCCCTCTCAGACCGGATCCATAGAGCCAAAACGCTACTCTCATACCTTCGCAACCAAGAACCTAATGAATCTCAACGCCCGGTCGAGTTCGTCCTAGAGATGCGCCGCGAGCGTCCCTACACCATTTGGTGTAAAGAGGTAACAAACGTGACCAAGGAAGTCTTCTGGATTTTCCTGCACAACCTCAACGTCGTGCCCCTGCGGAAACATCACAGTGATGGAGATAATACTATCTCGTCCTCTGACTCACTCACGGGTCCCAATAATTCCCACCGCTATCATATGTACATGAATACGCACTTCCCACAGGAACGCCCTCCGGTTCCAGCTGCCCCTTATGTGGGGGGCGTCGAATGGGACGCCACTAATTATCTTGCCTCGCACCTTGACCTGGTCAATGGCATCCTGGCCTCAATTCCGGAGCAATCAGAGCGTAACATGCTCCGCGAACAGATGCGCATCTCAGGCTGGGAGAAAATAATGGGTTGTACACTACGTCTTTGTAAAGAAAAGTTCTATGGGAGCGTACATGATGGACTGCGCTGCTGGGTCGCCGCAGCGAATGAGGATGGCTGGAGCACAGGAGATGTGAGGTGTGGTCCCAGTCAAACGCAGAAGAGTACCGTGCACAAGAAGGGAGACAAGCAGGAAGCACCAAAGATTGAAATGAAACTCAGCTTCGGGAATGGAGATAGGAATGTTCAGAAAGGACAAGCGAACGGTGGTGGGTGGTTGTAGATTTAGTCTGATTCGCTTTTTTCGTTGGAGTTCGGGCATTGGATCAAGGTTTTCATGAAGGACAGCAAAGATGACGATGAGCATGATTAATGAGGGATGACACTCAAAGACATTGGCATAGGCATGGCAATACGTGGTGATACGTGGTGATACGTCCACATCCAACCTCTCGATTATTTAGATTGAATATCATGGCTTTCACTCTCACTTTCGAAAGCTTGGAGACTTTTTTAATCAACTAGTACGGAACCATCGAACTAGTCGCATGCTCTAGAGGTAGAGTTGAGTTATCACTCCCCTTGAGATTTTCTCTAGGGTTGTTTCTCCTGTGAATTGATGAGTGACTGCAAATAGAATCTGCATTTGTATCATACTTCTATATCTTCATTGACTCAGTCTGCTGCTGATTTACAGTACATTCTAGCTAGGGCATCTGATCAACATCCCCTACGTGTTGAGAATGTATAGCTTTGAAGATTCACAGCTTAGACCTCACCGCCTATTTAAAGTCCATCCCCTGCATGTAATTTCTTCATCCTCATACCCTACACTCTCATAGCTCCCTTCATCATGGCTCTGAAACAGACCCAAAAAGTATTTGAGATGGACCAGGAATTCTCCAGCATAGTTTGTGACTTTGCTCAGCAACCTCCTGGCCAGTGCAGCATATGCTTAAATACCGTCTCAGTCATCAGTCTTCTCCACCCATGCCACCACTACTTTGACAATTTATGCATCCTAACATGGGTCCAAAGGGGACGGGATAACGATTCTAGAATAAATTGCCCAAAATGTCGCAGCGCTATCTCCCTCATCGAACGCACGCATCCGTATGAAAGGAAGACAGTCTCAGTCATTTTCCCAACGATAGATGCCGTTCCGCCTCCATGGCATGGACGAGGCAGACGCAACTTAATCAACTGGCTCATTCTAACGTCATCTGGACTTCAGAGTGAGCGCGATGAGGAAATCAGGACTCCCTTGGAAATGACGGTCGAGGATTTTCATGCGCGGAGATGTCAGGTCAAGATGGCTGGCGATGATGGATACAACGCCGAGCTGGATATGAATCAAAGACCGATAGATCACCTCTTTTGTTGTGGACAAGAATAGACATGGGAGATCTTTAACAACGAGGTACAAGCACGATTAGGGTAATGACTTGGGGGAGATGGGGGAGCTCTTGAATACATAACTTCTCACATTAGCTTAATCAGCATAAGACTAAGAGCTCTATTGGTTTCGTTAGTTTATAGGGTTCTTTTGGTTCTCTTGCTGCTGAGTATGCCAGGTGACCATTAGTAGCATTATGATCAATAGTACAAGCATCAGATACGTCACGTTCCCCGCGTAGTCCTCAGGGGACGGTTGAATCAGCATTCCCTACTCTGTTCTCGACTACAATAGCAGCACTACATGCACAGGCCGCATTAAGTAGTATCTCTGTAAGTACTCTTCTGTGTAAAAGTTCTAACACTATAGCTAAATAAAATTCGTGTCAAAATTCCATGAGAGGGAGAAATAATTGGTCCTTAAATCATAGACCTGGGTTTAAGTATTTACACTCTTCGAATGCCAATCTTTTAATAACTCTTCCATGAGTGCTTCTTTCCGTTATTCATCCTTCACATTGGCATCGAGATGTGATTTGTATGCCCTCGATAACGGGAATGTGCTCCGTTCGACAATCACAACACCAGTTCTCCGGGACGCCTATTTAAACTTCGAGCGCTGCGGTTGAAATTGATCCTTTAGTACTACAGTTCTCGCAGCTTTTCTCATCATGGCTTCAAGTCAGCTACCGCCGCCTATTTATTACGCAAGATCCTCTTCTAGCCAGCCGCCCTCAAGATCTTACTCAAGAGTATCTACTGTTCAACCGCCCCCACCATATCACTCAGTAGTACCTACTGTTCAACCACCCCAACTTATAACTCGAGAGTACCAACTCATCAACCACCACCAGCATATCAAACAGTAGCACCAGATTATCAATGCCCTCCAGTCCAGCAGCCCCTGCCCCCAATTCATCGACCGGCTCCAAATCACGTGTTACAAACTCCAGGAAACAATAGCGTCCAGGGCCCCCACAATACAGGATATCAAACGACCAATCCAAGAGCCTTTGGATATAGGGAACACTGTGATGGTCTTTGTGACAATGACATCTGTGACAATCGGCCTATTCATTAAATTACGTATTCAGGATTGGCCTCAACACCATAATACTACCTACTGCCTAGTAGAATGAATCAAGCATTTATGAATCCCACAACTATCGGGCCTATTATATCATGTTGGGGATATCTATCACAATTGTATACCAACAGACGATTTCGGCAATGGACATTCTTGGAAGAGTATTAGATGACTGAATGCATTGTTCAGCCAGGGAATGCATGATGTATAGTTGGGGGAGAATTTGCAGGGATGTAGCCAGTTATCTTGCACTGTCTTGAAATGACATTGACGGTGTGCTTGGTAGAATATGGACTTAGATGATATATATCGATGAATTCAGTTACACCTAAAATTTCGAGAAATCCATTCCTGTGACTATCATCTAGGTGAAAGTTACTCTGTGAAATCATCAGTAGAGATATGTAAGCACAGCGCTCTTGCCGCATTACCTCAAATCACAGTACCTCACGTATATAGAGATAGCTTGATTTGAGAGGTATAATATTAAATTGCTTTATGTCCGACCGCGGGTAGTAGACCGCGTGAAATAATTGATTATACAGCCGACATCGGTTGATAGAAATTCCACGCCTAGTGGATTCAGGGGCAAGTTTAGAATTAGCGAGCCTAGTCGCGCCTACCCTACATCAGTAAACACTGGATCCTTTTTAACCGCACCACACTATTCCTTGCATATCTTTGGGTCCTCTACCACAGTACTTATATCAAATGCAACCAGCTGCAAGCTGTTTTCAGCAGGCTATAGAAAAGTCAGACGGAATGACTTTCTCCTGGCCCTTGTAAAATGATTAGAACACTCTTTCGCCCCCTTTGCCATGTCACCAACGATAGGTTTTTGATCGTTAGGTAGTACAGAAACGCAATGACAGAGGGGAACCTCATAGCTAGACTATCTGAAGGCTTACTCGCATTGCAGTTGGGTCTCTGCCGACGAAGTTCAAATGTCCAGTGAGGCAAGGCATTCATCATTTTCATTGGGGGTTGATGATTGCTCCGTATCGGTATCTTGCAAAAAGCCTTCGCTTATCAGGAAGAATTTAGGCACTATCCGTGTACGTATTCATCTTCATCATCTATCACGCAGTCTTTTATGCAGTCCAATTAGGAAGGCGTTCGTCCAGGTCGTGTAATATATTTGTTTCACCTACAGAGTGTTAAATCGTCAGTCCTTCATCCGACTGCGTCTGCTGTCAACCCTTTGACAGTTTAGACCAATTAGACTTAATGATTTCAGTGGTATCAAACCTCTCCTCGTTTTTCGCACTGGAAGGATGTGACGATAATTTGTGCGAGAAGAGGTCTTTTCTGTCACCGAAGAGCGCGTCAAATTCTTAGCCTCTCAGCTTTAGCATTGCCGACAATTAAGGGTGCAACAATGCTTCTAGAAGTTTATATTGCTTGGCATTATGGAATTTGAAACGAGCGTCCTTCCTGAGAAAGCTTGTAGGTGTCAAAGTAGTACCGGTACTCAGTCTCTAAATATGCATGGTGATATACTGAAGACCCAAACCACAAATTAATCGTCGTAGGTCATGACTTCTATCCATAAAGCTGGGGTACAAAGCTGCAATTGCGATCCAAGCCATAAACTTTTAGTAAGTGACGAGATTGCTCCCCGGAAGAGCCGAGAGCCCTAAAGTTTGAAAGGTTAGAAGCTGAAAATGGTTTCGAAGGACACTAGGACTCACAGCCGTCAACTTGTTCGTTCACAACCGACGCTTTGGTACATGCCATAGCTGTCTGCGCTGATTGAGACTGAAGAGTGGGGCAATTAACATTGCACTCAGCATCCATAGCTCTCTGCAGCGCGTCGCCCTTCCATCCGAACATATAGTCGCCATGCTGGCCATACCCAGTCCTACAACCAATTAGCAATGGTCGAAGCGGCGTGTGAGTTCTTACTTACGGGTCACCCATGCTGTACACAAATGGCTGTGAGCTATCCGTAGGCCATTCGCTCTGATCGTTGAAGCCGCGAGTATCCCACATTACCTCATACATCACCTGTGGTAGCTTAACAGGATGAGTGGATGGACAGGGGCCACCTGATTCAAAGGTTCCGCTACTAGGATAGGCAACATGGCTTTTGTGATCAGGGCTATCGAGGTTTGTACCATCCCAGCAACTAATTTCTGATATTAGTCCCTCTTCATTGTCAATTTTTAATAATATTATGACTTACGTGGGGAAGGTGATGGTGGTTCGAATTCCTCCAGCGCAAGTCCCAGTTGGTAAAGTTGTTGTGTCAGAGCCCGTGCAAGGGGCGCCTCCGAATGGCGAGAAGTTCGCACCAAAGCAACGATGGCAGACTTCTCTTGGTGCATTAGTCGCAGAGCGCAAGGTAGGGTCTCCGACGAGCATGCGGAAGCCGGGCTTGAATGCCGTGACTTTTGTCTTCCCATCATATGGTGGAATGTAATAGACTGTCAAGCCGCCATCTTGGGTCAAGTACTCATTAGCCATCTGTGGCACTCGCTTGAATGATCCATTCCTTGCTTTGAAGTACAGAGAAGCTGTCCAGTAATTGCTGAAGTCTTCACTGAAGGTACAAGTAGTGCATGTAGACAGGGAAGGGGGGTCATGTTCGCCTGGTAACATGGAGGCGTTGAATGAGTTTCCTCCTGCAACTTGGTGCACATGAGGAGATGGAAGCTGTCCAGGGGTATTGACAGGATCGAGACGCTCGACTGTCAGCTGAGAGCATGAGAAACGAAGCATACTCTGAGCCTGCGTTTGATGCACGAATAGCGCCGAAGCGACTAGAGAAGCCCACTGCATGCTGAAGCTCTTGTAAAGGAAAATTTTTGAAACAGCAACTTTAAAGAATAATGTAACTGCTTGCTTCAATGACACTCTTATAGATGTACTAGGAAGAGCCGGATCCCATATAGTAAATCCGGACCCGATGTAGGTTATGCCAAGAACCGGTGCCGAAGCCCAAAAGCTTGATACTCATCTATCATCATGCGCAGTAGGTTACAGCACAAATAAGTCAGAAGGCCGGAGGTTATCGTTGTTCTCCTAGACAAAATCTACCGGTGTATCCAGACTGGACGTTTAATATATCACACTCGGGGATACCCCAGATGCTCAAAATAGCCGGTCTAAAACCCCCGCACCATAGGTCATTGTAACCATCCTAAATGGACGCATCCCAAGACACTTCTGACAAGATTCATCAATTGCGGAGAATAATGCCTAATATTGAACGCGTGGCAGTGACAACAATCTAGGCCGAGAAGCGAGGGTAATCAAGGCCTTCACGCTTGGTGACGGCGTTTGAACCCTCGCGAAGTAATATGTCCCAAGAAATCTTAGCAAGAATAAATTAAGCGGACGTAATTTAAAGAGTATACTCTCTATATCTATACCCTCTAAATGATTGCTCTATATGTGTCTGTAAAGCTAGTTGAATGTCACCACGTAGAAAGTATATGTGTAACTGGTTACCTTCTTCACCCCCTCCCACATATATTAGATACCTCGCTTTGGATCGCAATATGACCTGAAATGTAGCACTGTAACCCACCATGTACCTGCTGAAGGGGGTTTGTTCGTATCGAGACCGAGCTTCCGTCTTATTGGACCTTCTTTGGATCACCAAGGTCGCTCTATTAGAGTTGTCCCTAAATTATAGCTTAATTCAAGATTATGCCACTGTTCTGATAACCTTGGTGTGTGATTGATGACCTATATAATTATTACTGTTGTGTTTTAGTCCCCTAGAAGTGAGACTGATGGGGCATCATCGATTCCTTTCTGAGTGATCTGTAATTCTCCCCCGTGCTATGATTCTGAAAGTATACTATAGCTTTCAATATCCTAAATAAGTTAAGGGTTATTCAAACTGTCTGTTGTAAACCGCAATTACTTTCATGGAGCGAAGAGCTCTATCAGAAAATCGTGGCCATAAATTGTTCGACTCAAATGGCTTCTTGTGTTGATAGGAAACTGAAACTACGTATATCGCTGCCTAAGTCATTTGCAAAGGTGATTGGGTGCTGAGCGTTGACCATATTGCGAAAAGGCCTCTATTTAGGTCTGTTGTCCAGCCTAGCTGGTAAGGCACTGCGGGTGGCGGAGCGCTTACAGTGTGCCTACGCACAGCAGCCTTTACCCTCGCACCGCTGCAGCCCTACCTCACTGTTGTACAGTTGTCATTCTCTTTGTCCGTGTCACGCACTATTTTAAACTATCCCTAACTCACACTGTGTTCAGCTCCAGACAGCGAATGAATATCTAAGCATTGACGCTTTACGAGGCAGCCCATGAGAAAGCCTAAAACCTTACTGCATTACCACCACCACATTAAGCCCTAAGCCTGGTTAGCAATCCCTATGCTGCTGCTGCAGACTTTGCGGCTCCGAAGCTGTTATTGCAGACAATATGTCCCGCCCTATGAATAATAAGGCGAACAGCCAAGCAACTTGCTTCTGTTCACCGACAGGGTTACATCGAAGCCAGGCCTCACGGAGGCCAGAGTCAATCATTTCTGAGCAAAATAAACCCCCTAGACGAACGTTTTATTATGTATACCGTGATGTATCGGGTCGCTATTTCACGAATTCCACGAAATCATTTCTGGTTTCGGAGACTGAGTAAAGGGATGTGATGGCGGTATTCCATGTATCTATCGCTTTTCTGATCCTTTGCACCTTCATCGCTCCGTTTGTAGGATGCATGAACGCGAATTTTCTCCTGAATCGCCAGTCAAGCGACTGTGGGAAAGATCCGAATTGGCAGCCAACATTAGCAGCCTGTAAGACAGGGCCTCACGCCAAGTTCATATCTCATTGACTATCTAACATGCTAATTCGAGATAGGGGAGGCCGCATCAGTCGACTCTTGGTTACAAACCTGGTGGACGTCCGGAATGCAGGCGAGCGGGAACTTCACTCACGATCTTGCGAGCGACTTCGGGCCTCAGCTTACAGATTTTGCGTGCGGTATTGGCGAACTATCTAGATGCGCATCACCAGGTTGTGCAGGTGAGATCTTACCTACTACACCTACAACTACGCGCCATTCGTTCTATATAAGGTAACTTCAGCTGACATTGAAAGTCTTTCCGAAGATTATAAGAACCAGAATCAATCAGCTGCACCATATCTTGCATTATTAGCAGTGACACAAATGAATACACTCTTCAATGCTATCTACGTACGCTAAGTTATATTGTCTCTCAAGAGTAAAAGAAGGCTGATTGACAACTGCGTTAGAATGGTATCTCGACTGGGCAGGAGGATGTGCTCGGGTTGACAACTAACATAACTTCGACATTTCTACCACCAGCATCACAGCCTAACAATGTTCTTTTAGGCATACTATCCATATTTCTAGGCCCAATTGTCTCAATAATTGGTGGCATATTGCCTGTAGGCAAAGTCGGAGGGGCGCTCTTGGATGGAGGTGCTGAAATCTTATCTAACGGGGTACAAGATTTATTCAAAGACTCTAGTCTACCGTATGTCAAAACATATTGGCGTCGGTCTCTTCTCTTATTTTGAACTGACAGAGTCAAGAAAAACCCCCTTGAATGATGCATCGAGTGCGAATGTGTACATTACCCGCTATTCCGAGACCGCTCGCACTGATTTGCAAAACTGGGCTCTTGATACCTTTGCTGGCAAGCAAGACCTGAATAACAAGACAATTGTGGACTACATGAGTGGTGGTACGCTTATTGAAGCAAAGCTACCACAAGCTTCGGATTTTGAGCAGTTTTATAAAAAGCAAATGGTGTCCCGCATTGTGCAAAATTTATGGCAGTTAGTAAACACACTTCCCAAACGAAGTCTCCAGTTCAGGCTAAGTCACTTTGACAGAACTCAATACACTCCATTCATAGTCACTTACAAGATCCAAAACTGCAAGGACGATCTCAGCGACAATGTGCCTCATTATTTCGATCCATCCGGATGTGTGCAATCTGTGCTTAAAGTCAAAGGTGACATGGGCACCAATTCGCTACCATACGGATGGACCGCGTTGCAAAATGGGGCATTTAACATCTCAATTCAGGATATTATTACCTCCTCTGTTCGAGCATGGGCCGTTGCTCGTAACAATTATACCGCGTCTATTGCTACCCGGCGCCTTGAGGGTCTTTCCAATCCGGATGTCGGCGTTCCAACAGCCTTTTCCTCTACTTCAACTCTAGTTTCAGCTTCTCACAGCTCTGCAAAATCTTCTCTCTCTCATGTCTCCTCTCAATACACTTCTCTTCACTCTTCATCGCCATTACCGAACTATCACTCGACCAACATCATCCCTCACGTCACACTAACTTTAACAGCATCTACTTTCCCGGCTCCTATTGGGTCTTTAGATCAGTGCGGTGCTTATTACGACGGCGCAATCTGTGCCGCTGGCCTATGTTGCTCGAAAAATGGCTATTGTGGCTCAACTTCAGACTACTGTACTGATTGCCAGCCCGATTACGGGCATTGCCCTTCTTCCACAGAACCATTGCGGGCGCGAGATGACGAAGACTTTGGTGACGGCAGTGGTGGCGTACTTTATGGTCCATTTTCAGCCACAGGAAACTGGTCGTACAGCCTCGTGGCTAATGCCAGCACGCCTTTTACAGAGGGTGCAGCGTTCGAGGGAACGTGGCAATTTCCTGTGTGCGAGAGGACTACGGATGATTGTGTTGATCTGACCAACCCCATATTCCAGAATGGAACGGATGTGGTACATTTATGTTGTGGTACGTCTTTCAAGACAAGTATTCTTTCCTTTCAAAATTGTCGGATTGAATGATCAAACTCCAGCAAAATGCTCGAAGAAGCCTAACAAACTTTACAGGAGCAAAATGTGAAGATACAGACTTGTTCAAAGCCGCAACAGGGTGGACAAATAATCTCGATCCATCGTACTTGAATAGCTATGACAATGTTGTAGGACAGCTTCCTATGTATGGATACTGCAGCGATGACCAGAATAATATGGGCAACACCTGGAAGAGGTTGAATATCGAGTTGATAGCAATGTTTTGGATGGGATTCTGGCTGTTTTGTATGTAGACTTCTACGAGACTGTACTGATCAAAAAAGATGCGAAAGACGAAAGATTCATCAAGCTATGATATGACTGATGATGATATGATGTATGTGCGATGGTAGAAAACTAGGCAAAGGTCAACATACTTGACGAGCACGTTGTGACCTTGTTAATAGGCAGATTTTAGTTGACTCTAATCAAAGGTCCGAGAAGAAATTCGGACTTACCTACCCCATAGTAGATACTTAGAAGAGGTATGCGAAAGCGAGGTCGCACTGTACAACAAAAGTCTATATCTTGTGATTTCATTTGCGCAATAATTTGACAAAGGTACTGACATTAACATCGCAACCACTCTTTACATGTCTAATCTAATTCGCGTCTCTAGTTCGTCAGAACATCGAAAAATCTATGGGCAAGAACCTTGCTTGGCACTTCTACCAACCGGTAGAACAACTCCGCCACTGGTATAGTAACTGCAAGGCATGTTACTAACGCGGCGATAGTAGAAGCTGAAGATGAAGCGTTGTCATCATTATCGACTTTCGTAAACACTTTGATTCCAATTGTGTAGATGATTATGGACTGTGTTAAGAAGTAGCCTTTAGAGAAATGTTAGTATTGAACACAAGACAAAGCAGCTAGGAAGAATACATACTTAATGATCTTTTTCCTAGATAAAGCAGGAACTTAGACTGGAAGACGCGCTGTAGAATGGTATAGGTCTCCAATAAGGTGAAGATGCCCACGAGAATGAGGTATATGTCACCTCGTGCAGAGTTATGACGGGTTTTGTAATCGCTGTTGAGCCCTGCTGTATAGTACAAACCAGTATGATACTCATACTCCTTGTCGAAGAGGTCTGGGCGCCATGCAATCCAGGTGAACTGCATGAAAAGTCCGGCTACGATGCAGAAAGCTGCTGGGATCCAGACAGGCATGCGACGCGGCGTGCCATTCGATCGCCTGAACCTGCGAAGTAGGATATTTATAGGAATGCCGCGTTGCGCTGCAGCTTTGAAATCCATTGTCATAACCATGTCGCAGAGTAGAAGCCCGGAAATAGTGAACCAGGCCCAAGACTGAACCCACCAAGCCGTAATGATAAAGAAAAGGGCGCCTTGTACTCTCCACTTCTTTCGCGTATATGGGATGATGATCATTGTCATGTAGACTGTATAGCTTTGCACGTAGATTGCATTGATAATCCAAAGGGTTTGGGAAGGGAAAGCAGTGCTTCCCGCCTGAATATTCCAGTTGTGTGTTGTCCAGAACAGGTTGAAAACCGCATTGAAATATGCAAGTGTGGTGGGTAGAAAGTAGGGCACTTGCATAGAATTATTGTCTGAAGCAGTCTTGAATTGATAGACATTGTTCAAGGTCTTTTTTGTAAAAGCGAGTTTGCAAATCGCCAGACAGACAGCCACTGGAAGCGATAGTGCTATGTTACGGCAGAGGACCGATCTGGCGATGCGGCTGCTCCGGTCTTTGGCATCGCTTCTAATAAAAGGAATCGCTACCGAGCGAGCCGAGAGGAAGATAAAGGCGCCAAGGAGGAAATATTCGTTCCAGAAGAGCACAGAAAGTGTTTTCCTGAAAATCTCTTGGTAAAGCTGGCCTTTTGGGTTTGCTGATGCTGCGACTGCCACAGGGACAAAAGTTTGCAAAAAGACGTAAAGAAAGGTTTCGATGGCCAACAGACCCCGGAAGCCTAGTAGATACTGCTGCTCATAGTTTGTTGGGGCCCTAAGTTTGAGCTTTTCGCCATTCCGAACTATCCGCAATAAGTTCTCCATTGTCAAATGGAAAACTTGAAAACGAAGGAGAAAAGTTCAATAGATGAAGTGGCTTTCCATTACCAACATACAAGTAAGCTGACTCCCGTTGAGAATATAAGATCTAGCAGCGTGGGAACGCCGGCCACTGACGATCTCAAAAGTCGAGCCAAGGCCATAGGAGGCTGCTGCCGCATATGCAGGCTCCTTTGATACAAACCTACCAGATCAGGCCATTCTCCTTTTGTGGTCACCGCTCAAGGCTATGATCGACAGAAAAGCTATGGCTCTACAGCCACATGCTGTCCTTAGATACCGCTCGATAACGCGAACAATGTACCGTTGTTCACCACCATGACTTTCCACACTAAGTTAGCCAAGACTTCCAAGGACGGTACCTGAGGTGCAGACGCGCTTTCTGATAGGAGATCTGGAAATTGGACACTTGTGCGGGACGTGCACTGTTTAGGAAAGCACGTAGTGCAAGTACCAGGGTCCCTGGTGGCTGCTTATGGGTGATTTTCTGCATCTTGGCGGCGGGAGGCGCATACGGCAGAGCTAAAACGCAGCTTATCTTGAGCACATGTAAGAATCCCGTACGGGAATTTGCCGGTGATTTGATGAAATCTACAACGGTCTTCGGTGCACATCGCTTCTTCACGTGGTATAGTGACGACGCGTCGCACGATAGTTGTGGATGTCATTACTTATTGATTCTGACTACTGTACTGTACGAGATTTCACTAGATGCTTCCCTAGCTTCTTCTGGTAGGGTTCCATTTGACAAAATGGCTGACCTGCCGAGCATGTCCGAAGAGCCCCATCACTGCGGTCAGAATAAGCTGAACGGGAAACGTGGCGGTGAATATGGGGATCATCCACCACCGAATAAACTCGGATCTAGTGTGGAAGGTTATGTAAAGTGTTCCGAGAAGTGAGACAATGCTGATTCATTTGTAAGCGAGAGCAAGAAAAATGTGAACTTAAAGGAGGAGAAGCTTTACCTAAGAATGAAGAGCCACCAAGCAACGGGATACTGAAAAAAGACTAGCTTATACAGCTCCGAACCGGTGGTAGGAAAATCGGTGACGATAATGCTAAAAACAAGACACAAATATTGTGTAATAAGGTAGTAGCTGGATTCCCGAACCCAAAGAAGTGAGAGGAGGCCAAATCGCTGGGTGAAGCTTCGATGCTTCCCATCAACTTGACTGGGTAACCAGACCAGGTTAGTATGCCGTATAGTCGCTTGCACCCAGCCTTGAGACCATCGGAGTCGCTGTTTCCAGAACGCAGACATTGAGGTAGGAGCAAGCTCAAAAGAAACAACATTCAAATCATGAACCGCAACTGCTCCATGACCAAATGCTCTGAGTGCAGAATCGATGTCTTCAGTAAGCATAGTCTCATCCATCCTCAACTCGCGTAGTAAGGACGTTCTCCAATATCCATTCGAACCACAAAAGAGACCGAAGTCGAACATGGCCGATCGTCCAGGGTGCGAGACGGCATAGATCTTGTCGAACTCGACCGCTATCATAGCAGTCATTAAATTCGCGTCAGAGTTGAAGACGACACACCGCCCTTGGACGATGTCGACGTCTTTGTTGGCTGTTAGCCGTTCCATAGCCCATCTAGGTCCGTATGGGTGAGGATAATGATCGCAGTCATAAATAGCCGACACATCTGCTCCTGTATCGAGAGAACAGTAGTAATTGATGTTGTCGGCCTTGGATTTCGAGTTGGGGACTTTGATCACTCTAAGCTCTGGATGCTTCAGGGCCAAGTCATGCATTTTCAATTCCAATGGTTCGATAGAATAAGGCGTATTGTAAAGGACATTGATGCAAAGTTTATCTCTTGGATAGACTACCTTGTCAAGCATGTAGTGGATGCGATCCAAAATGATATCTTGTTCGTTTGGCAGATAGGCGACAATTATGAGATCTAATTTCTGAAGGTCGGTATCTGGTGTTGGGAAGGTCCAGTTCTTGGCTGCTACTTTTGCAGCAGCCTTTTTGGCAGTATGATATGGCCCAATGCTCATCATTGCTTCAGTGACAGTAGCCGTGGCGATATAAGTGTTCGTCATCAGATAGATGAACCAAAACACTTTCATAATCCCGGAAGACACAACCATGTAGATACAGACTGAGAAGACAAAATATGAGAATACTAGGACGAATGGCGTCCAGTCTTGTATCCCATCAGAAGATGTTGTGACAGCCCAAGAAATGTCTCTTAGAAGCCTCGAAAATGTCGATCGCATCCGCTGTCCCCGGGATAGGCGTTGCTCTTGCAAGCCAAAGGAGACATCGTTTGACTCAACGATCGAAGCTTCCAACGTCTTCTCCATTTCGCTATCAGAGAGAATTGAATACAAGAAAGTTCGATGAAAGAGCAGGAGACAACTTAGACGACGAAGAATAAAACCTACATTATGAGAATACTGAACTTCAGATATCGTAACCCACTATTCGGACCATTCAGCATTCAGACGAAGATCATCCTAGAGATATGGCACCTTCTAATCGAGTGCTCATGATCACCGTACTCCGAGAACAAGGGTGACAACCTGAATTGTGCGGTAGACCAGCCCATCGTTGTTGGATACAAGGTACGAAGTATTGATGCACATCCAGGGATTCGTGTGGCGCCAAGATCATTGACACTAGCTAGGTATCTTTCAATGGGACGACATGTGCGATAACGACCACAAATCATCAAAGTTTGACCGAACCCAGCCACAATTGAGAGGAAACGCTTTTGCCTTCTCTAAGAGGCCAAGACAGAAGATTGGAGTAAGTTTTGAGTAGACGAAGCTTTGGCACTAGATTTGCCAACTGCCGGATCTAAAGGCCCGGGATACGTTGATCTACGGGTGCGCGAGATCGACTCTGCCAAGTTCGGAAGGACGGTTTCGCACATCAACACAGGGGCGGGAGACGGCGGTTCCTGAATGCCAAACCCATGTACCTGTTGATCATTCGGAGCCAACCGTTGGCCCGTAACTGCTTACTCGGGTAAGTCGTCGAAACCCTAATGTGGGCCGCAAAAAGCATCATCCTCGTATCTGACGCGAGACTTCAGAGTAAACAGCTGGAGAAGAACTGCAATGCCAACATAAAAAGCTAGAATTGTGGAGACGGCTACGGAGCTGGGAAACTTGAATTACGCTCTTCTCACAAGCTATGGCGCAAATTGAACGGCTTGCCGGCTGTACACCCCTATCTCTGACACCAATGCATGTGCAGGGGGCGGCGATACCAACTTTGATTCTGACACGATCGACATCAACAGTTCTCTTTCCTGGATGAGAACCTTCTCTCCAAGGATTACATGCTGAGATCAGTACGCCTATCTCATCTAAGGTTGACGGATTGCCAGATGAAGTAAGCTTCCTAGGATTGAACTGTCAGACATAGGTGGACTATTCAAGTGATAGCTCTATCTTCGAGCTTGTGAAAAGACTAAAGATGCAAATCCTCAATTTTCAGTCCATCGCCTTCCTTCCAATATCATTTAAGGCATGAGCTTAGAGATCGTGCCTTTATTCAGCCATGTTATCAGGTCTTAGTCCAAGAGCCCATGACCGATCAAAGTAGTCACCCCTTGACGCCTCTTTTCTTTCTCTTTCCATTTATTCGACTTGCCAAGTCCCTTCCTCCTATGCGAGGTCTCAGTTGCAGCAGATATGGCGGTCTTCTTGATTGTATTTATTCTTCACCTTCTACAAATCACACTCGCGCAGGACGCAATTGCAACCAGCCAAGATGTCGCCAAGTGCACCTGTGGCTTCTATGATCAAAAGGCCGACATGGTCTTTACCGATAGTACCATAATCTACTTCAACGAAACAGATGTCTTACCAAATGATCTGGTTACTGAATCGTTTGAACACAAATATGATCGGGGATGGAATGCCTTGTATCGTCAAGGTGCCTCACCGGAAAATGTTGAAATCGTCAACGACACAAGTGCCCGCAATCTTCAAAGTCTTGCACTTCAATGCAATCCTACAGACGAGACAGGTCTGGTTGTTGGTGCCAGCGTCAGGACTGCTAGACATGATGTATTCTTTGGGTCTTTTCGCTCATCGATGAGGGCACCACGACAATGGCTGGACGGTTCAGCACTGTCCATGCTTTTGCACCACAATCAGACGGAAAGTTGGGACATCGACGTCATGAACACCGACAACAGTAGCTGGGCTTGGGTGTCCATGCTTGCCAAGGGCCAGTTCTCTGACCTCTGGCTTGGGGCAAATTTCACTGATCTCATTGCCGCTGGCCAAAATCCGTGGTTCTACACTGAGTATCGTGTAGACTGGACACGTGATCGAATTGACTACTATATCGGTGGTCAGCCCATGCAAAGCATTACCAAAGAAAACAATGGGACGCTCCCAAGCACTCCAGCTGCCTTGAAATGGCAGCACTGGTCATTAGGAAATGAATACAATAGTCAAGGTCCTCCTAAACAGCGCTCCGAAGCAAACATCGGATGGACTCGACTATTTTTCAATTCATCCCTAACGACCGATGAGGAACGAAAAGCCTTTGACCAAAGATGCACGCTAGACGTTGCCTGTAGTATGGAAGACAACACACTTCGTGGCTCTACCGCATATCCGTCTGAAGCCGTCCATCCTTGGGAACAACATCACCCAAAATGGAAAATTCACTGGGTCCCTTTTGCGATTGATATTGCGTTTCTCTCACTGGCCACGATACTTACCGCCAAAAGTGTTTTGCGGAGACTGACCTGGGCGAAAGTCTATGCATTCCTTGGTATGGACAAGTCAAAGTCAACTCCATCTTTTGACCCAACACCCACAACTTCTGAATCAGGGTCTAGCACGAAACTTGCTAGCGCTCATAAGAGAGCTCCATCAAGTTCACAGGATGCAGATTCTGTAGAGTTACCGCGAGACTCATCCTATGCAAGCCTCACGTCTCCTCCATTCTATTCAGGTGTTCATACACCAGCTCCCGAGTACCAGTCCCCGGGTGCTTCTCAGGGACCTTCGAGAACCAATTCTGAACTGGATCTAGAGATTGCACCAGTCCCCCCGATTGATTATAGAAGATTAAATCTGATCAAAAAAAGTCCCTCGTCAAATCGTCATCCATCACCACCGCGCTCAGTACCGAGACTAGACACCCCTATCCCAGAATTAGAGACGTCAAAAAGTCCCGGACTGTCTGGACCCACAACTTCATCATCTATGTTCGGCATCCCCAAAGTTGATGAGCCGATTCCAGAGGAGACTCCAGAGAAACCTCCATTGGAGAACAAAGCCTCAGATTCCGCCAAAGACGACAAGAAGTCAGATGTAAAAGCCAGCGAGGTTACAGTTGAGAAGGCAAATACAACGCCTCAACCAGCCAAGCAACAACGTGTCGACTACCTTGCCGGCTTCATCGCTATAAGTGCATTACTCGTTACCATGAACCATTTTGGTCTCACTTTCTGGGCTGCAGTCATCATACCATCCGTGCGACCGCATTATCAGAGCGAGATATGGGCCAGGAAGACCATCGCCACATATTTTCTCGACCCACTCTGGATTGGACCCTTCCTGATGATCTCCACGCGCTTTCTAACATCGAACTACCTCCGAACCGGTAAATTGGACAATATGGCTCAGAAGATCGTGGCCAGACCATTTCGTCTCCTGGTTCCCGTTGCCTCCATCGCTACACTGGAATACTTCCTCATGGACGCCGGTGCTCTCCATTGGCTCGAGTACCTGCCGTCAGTGACGTGGTCTCCATGGCCATTCACAACCATCGTCGCCAATCCCGGCGTCTTCATCAGCGAGGTCATCGAATTAGCGTATCTTATTCCTAATGCCGCTCCCATGATCACGTACAACTACTGCACGGGAGTACTTTGGACGATCCCCGTCCAGCTGCAAGGAGCATGGCAAACACTACTCGCCCTCATCATGGTCCGCGAGTGCAAGACGCCGTGGAAGCGCTTCGCCTTTTACGCTTTCTGCCTCTCGCAGCACTGGTACGGTCTGTCGTGGGGCAGCTACTACTACGCAGGCGTGTTTCTCGCCGACATCGACCTTACGTTCAAGTACAAGACCTGGCTGCATCCGCGGCCCTGGGTCTACTATCCCCTTCTGTGGTTCCTGATCATTCTCGCACTCGGCGGCTTCACCCTCGACATGGTGACGCAGCATACGGGCGTGAACTATGCGGAGTGGGAATACGGATGGCATCCCGATACAGCGAGCGGACTCACTATTTACCAGTCGGGAAATAGCGTGTATCCAGATTACTTCATTCCTCGTCTGAATGCCCTGATCACCACAGTCAGCATGCAGATGGTTGTCGAGATCTGCCCTACAATCCAGAAAGTCCTCTCTATCAAGCCCCTGCAATGGCTATTCCCGCACATCTTCACCATCTACCTCATCCATGGATTCATCTTCTGGTCTATTGGGTCGTGGGCTATGGTGTCGATTTTCTCTTACGGGGCACCGTATTGGCTCTGTGTGTTGCTAACCACAATTATATGTTATGGCACATTGTTGGGGAGCTTGCCTTTGCTGACACCGCCAATTGAGATGCTGGGCAAGAAGTTGACCTTGAGCATCTGGGAGCACGCCAGCGAGGAGCCGGCGCCGAGAAGGCCAACTACATGGCCTTTTGGCAAGGATCTGTTGGTAAGGGATGTTATTGGTGGGCCAACTCCAGACTCCAAAAGGCCTTCGATCGAGGAGAAGGGAGTCGATCCATTTGGTGACGTGGACGAGAAGGGGAAAGGTGTGATGAGGCCGAAAGCGGGGGAAGTCTGATACATCTCATACAGTAATGCATTGTCCATAATCATGTTTTGAGGGATGGAGTTTGGGTAGCCACGCTAGAGTCGCTGTTGGCATTGATAGAGGGAATGTAATTCTGAAGCAGTACATAGAACAGGATAGACTTATGCATTTTGCCACTTAGATTATTTTCATACCTGGGATATGTGTGTTGTGATGAAGCGAGAGGGTCTTAAGGCCTCAAATCGTTGAGCGTTGGCATGAATTGAGTGACAGTGCCCTTTTTGCAATGTCCATGTCTGGGATATTTTCAATAGTTTCGTGGCTTTCACTGTTTGTTGATACCGTAGCAAAGACTTCTGGATGATTCGCAAGAGCTATCCTATCCTGCTGCCAGAACCACCCCCTCCACCCTCCTCCGCAGTGTGGAGCTCTCCTCATCCTCGACATCCACTTCAATCTCCATTTTGGGTCGACTCTTGTTGAGACCTTCGAGGAGCATACATGCCTTGCAGATGTCCTGACTCGACATGTAACCACAGTTCTTGCATGTGCCTAAGGTCTGTCGTGTGAGTTTTGGTCCGACATTCTTCCGTCCTGTCTTCCTTGATTCAGCTTTATGGTCTATTCTGTCATGGCGCTGACCTTTCGCTCCAATCAATGTAGCTGATGTGATATCGACCTCTCTTGATGACGCCTCTTCATCTTCCTTCAGCTGCTTCTCCATTGCAGCCATTTCCCCTCCACTATTCCTCCCATTCGTACTACCGCAGCCACCAGCACCTTCGTCTTCGCCGTCAGCACTTGACAACGAGACTTTCTGGCCCTTGATTTGACTGCCCCCAGTGACCTGCTCCGGTACTAATTTTGCCATATCTTCTCCGCTCCGAACCACATCTAGGATAGCGCTTGGTCGTACCCTCTCTAGATTCTTGATTAATGTCCTTGCGCTCCCTCTGAAAGCCTCCGGACTATATAGGCACTCCGTGCTGAAATAGTCTAACTTTTTGTGATGCGCATAGAGCACGATTTCCTTCTCATACGCGTATTTTAGCGGCTTGCTCCTTCTGACCTCACTGGACACATCCCCGGTGATAATGCTCGTACTCCTGGCTAACCTAGGCAGGTCTCCTCTAAGCAAATTCATGAGAATGGTCTCCGCAACATCATCCGCATTGTGCCCCGTAACAACATGTTTAATGCCCAACATCTTTGCCCCTCGATCTAATGCCTGCCGCCGAAATACCCCGCAATAGGTACAGTTGTTCTTCTTCCCAATCGCCTCAACAACCTGATCCATGGTCCAGCCATATAGTTCATCGTACCCCACGATCTTCAGCGGCATATCATATTGCACCGCATTTCTTTTCACCGTTTCCAAGGAGTCATCTCTGTATCCTTTGATCCCTTCATCTATACTCAGTAGCACGAGCTCTAGACCGTAGTGGTGGCGTTCATTGAGAGTTTTGAGAACGGATGCGAGAACAGTCGAGTCTTTACCACCGGATGCACCAATAGCTATACGGTCGCCGGGAGAGAAGAGGGAAGTTGCGGTTATTGTGTGGTGGATTTCGGCTTCGAAGATCGAGATGAAACATGCCTTGCACAATTTTTGGTGGTTTTTAGGTCGAATTATAAGGGCCCGAGCATCTTTGCATATGGCACAGAGGGCAGGTACCATTTTGCAAGTACGACTGCTGAAAGGATATGCGTCTTGCGCAGTCTTACACAATGTGTAGAGTATTTCGAATGCTCACTAAAACAGCGCCCAAAAGAGATACCCCTCCATCATGTGACTCATACACGTGATGCTATGGTGTAAGCGATGCGCCAAGACTTTGGGGCGCTAGTTGCCCACAAGACATTTTGCGTTGGAAAGTATTTCCCAAGCTTCATCGCCAAACAATCTCGACAAGTCGCTGCTACTAACAACACAGCGACTCGATCAATCATGGTAAGCTTTCATTGATCCTGTTCTTTCGTGCTTTATGGTGTGATACGACTCGCCACCGCTCTCGTACCTCTACGAGCAATCGCACGTCGAGATGCGCTTCCCGTCTCCTGCTCCTGCTTGCAGGCGGAGATGATGAACATGGCTTGAGCCACATCTGCGCAGCAATGCCAGTGTGGTCTCTTTAGAGTTCAAAGAAGGATATTAGTGAACATATTCGCTGATGTCTTCTTTTCTCAATGACAGCCTCCCAAATCCGGAAAGAAGGCGGCTCCGGCCCCGTTCCCCCAGTCCAAGGCTGGTGCAGGATCGAAAAAGGCCCCAAAGGTACGTTCATCCTTCATCGCACACAACTATAATGATGCTGATGCTTTCAAGAACCCTCTCATCGAGAAGCGCAGCCGCAACTTTGGTATTGGACAAGACATTCAACCCAAGCGCAACCTCTCTCGCATGGTGAAGTGGCCCGAGTATGTCCGTCTCCAACGCCAAAAGAAGATCCTCAACATGCGCCTGAAGGTGCCACCTGCGATCGCCCAATTCCAAAACGTCCTTGACCGCAACACCGCCACCCAAGCCTTCAAGCTCCTCAACAAGTACCGACCCGAGAGCAAGACCGAGAAGAAGGAGCGTCTTCTGAAGGAGGCTACCGCCATCAAGGAAGGCAAGAAGAAGGAAGATGTCAGCAAGAAGCCATATGCTGCCAAGTACGGTCTCAACCACGTGGTTGGTCTGATTGAGAACAAGAAGGCTGGTCTCGTCCTCATCCCCAACGATGTCGACCCAATCGAGCTCGTCATCTTCCTCCCCGCTCTCTGCAAGAAGATGGGTGTCCCGTACGCCATCGTCAAGGGCAAGGCCAGACTTGGCACGGTCGTTCACAAGAAGACTGCTGCTGTTGTCGCTTTGACCGAGGTCCGATCGGAAGACAAGTCCGAGCTGTCAAAGCTGGTACAAGCCATCAAGGAGGGCTACTCTGAGAAGTATGAGGAGGCGAAGAGACACTGGGGTGGTGGTATCATGGGTGCCAAGGCCAATGCCCGCACTGAGAAGAAGCGCAAGGCCCTTGAGTCTGCTATCAAGATCTAGGTGTTTTGTTGTGAGGGTGTGCTGGCGTTCTTACGATATCATGGCATCGGAATTTGTAGCTAGGATCCCCTTAAAAAATCCCTTGAAGCGCATCATTCTGTGAGTCCATTGTGCAAGTCCAGCAGTCAGTCCTTATCGTGAGTCCACTCGCAGAAATGTCCCTTGCAAATCAGTTCTGGGAAGTCCAAACAGCGATCACTTATCCTATCCATTCAAGTATCTTATCACACTCGCTCGCGGTTGTGACCGTCGAGCCGACAACCTCAAACTCGTTTCACCAGCTGCTCCCTGCAGAGAGGCGTATCTTGTCCGGTTCTGTCCTGTCTCCCAACAGATCGCCAGCAAGGATTGAAGCCTCTAACCTGACGAAGGACGAAGGACCCAAGCTTCTTGCACGAACACCTCACCCAAGATGCTTTTTTCTGTTTTCTGCCACAAGAAACTTCTAGGGCTTGCGTGATGGGAAGGGACAATTAATCGCGCAGCCTCTTCCTCGGAGTTGCGCGAATTGACGAGTAGAGTACAGAGCGATGAAAAGCCCCCACGCGCCCAGCGCATCTTGTGTATGGATGGATAATGGACAATGAATGACTTGGGACGTGGCTGTCTCGGACGAACCGTCCGCCACTCGACACAATACGACACGACACCCTCGGACGCCCGTGGAGAATTGGGAATCGGGAATCCCTCCCATCCCTCCCATCCCTCGTCCAGGACTCTCCGTCGCGCAACGTTCCAGATTCCTCTTCCCCTGCATCCGCATCCTCAACCCACTCTCAAAAAGCTCCCGGCCCCCTCCCCCTTTTCTCCCGTGGACTTCTCTTCATCTGATCTATCGTATGTTCATAACATCATCCAGCTTCTGCGCAGCCTCTCGAGAAGTACATGCCCCAAAAGCGAAAAGCTGAATTGAGTTTTTTTTTTCGTTGAGGAATTGGCCCGATTCGCCCAGAGCTCTTATCGCGATAAGCCCACCACCACCACCATCGTCATTCCGTCCCTCGTCCCTCGTCTCGCGCCGAATTTTGACTGACGGACCCCGAGACCGACGGTTGCATTCGTCACATCTCAACATTTCAACACTTCACACGTCAATTGAAATCTTCCTTATTACTTCCTACGTGTCTTGCGAAGACATCTCTACTTCTCGTTTCCTCCTCACCATCATCAACAATCTCTTTCCCTCTCTCTCTCTCTCTCTTATACAATAGAATTAGCGTCGAAGCTACCCACGAAGGTTCGCCATGGGTTCACACCACGGTAAGTACATAGTCGCAACGCTTGGGGATTGGACGAGAAGAGAAGTGAAGAGAGCGAAGCTGATGAAGATCCAGATCACTTCGAATATGCTCTGCGAAGCAACGAGGCATGGGCCAATTACAAAGGACACCAGAACCCATCATTCTTCCACAAGCTCTCCGAGGGCCAGTCGCCTAAAATTCGTATGTAAAAGTAACTTTCCCATCTCCCGTCCCCCGTCCCATCCAGCTTCTTCCTCTCCTCTCCCCTCCTAGCCTCAATCGCAACCCTCACCCACATTGAAAAATCCCCTGGAACAACCCGTTTCACTTTCCTGAATTTTTATAAAGATTCGAGTCGAAGAGAAAAGTAGGGAATTGTTTTTACTAACAGCTCCTCCAGTCTGGTTCGGCTGCTCCGACTCTCGCGTCCCCGAGACGACCCTCCTCGGCCTCGCGCCCGGCGACGTCTTCACCCACCGCAACATCGCCAACATCCTCTCCCCGACCGACATATCCTTCCTCTCCGTCCTCGAGTTTGCCGTCGTGTACCTGAAGGTCGAGCACGTCGTGCTCTGCGGGCACACGTCGTGCGGCGGGTGCGCGGGCGCCCTGTCCGACTCGCGGCTCGGCGGCGTGCTGGACGCGTGGCTGACGCCGCTGAAGGGCGTGCGGACGGCGAACGAGGCGGAGCTGGGCGCGATTGGGGATATGGGGGCGAGGCAGCGGCGGCTGGCGGAGCTGGGGGTCGAGAGGGGGGTGCAGGTGCTCGAGAGCTGCTACGTGGTCGAGGAGGCGGTGCGGGAGAGGGGACTGCAGGTCCATGGGATCATCTTCGATCTGGCGAGCGGCAAGCTGAAGGATCTGGGGTTTGGGAAGACGGCAAAGGGGAAGGGGAAGATCAATGGGGCGGGTGCGGGCGAGGGGGAGATTGTTAAGGGCAATCATGGCATGCTTGTCTTTGGCGGCGCGGGAGCGAGTATGGCTATCAGATAGGTGAGGTGGGCATGCGACTTGTACGGCGTTATATGCGGACGGTAGAAATTTGTATAGAATGGGGAGTATTGGTAGCAGGGGGTTGTCTCGATAGATGCCTCAGCGTGTTGGCTGGGCTGAGGACTTGTTCTTGGTACACAGCACAGTCTTAGAAAGAGCATTGTGTCCTCCCTCACTATCTCCTTCCCGACTATGTGATCCAATCTGGCGTATGCACTTTACCGTAAGCTGAAGCCCGCCGGGGTGCAGGAGAGATATTGTCATGGATAAGGATGCCTAGTGGAGAACACAAAGTGCGAGTGCCGTTCACGGTCAAGAGGTGAGGCTATTTGTATGTGAATTTCCTGATGACTAAATGCTCGCAGAAGCCCACCCGATCTATCTATCATAAGAGTGCACGATTCATTCTACCATCCCCTAAACCAGCCAAAAGCCGCGCCACACCACACCACACCACAGGGGTATCATTGCTCGTTTTTCAAATGCATATGTGCGTAATACAAAACCTCACTTTGTCTATCGAAATCCTCCTCCTCCAAATTCGTCCCTTCAGAACTTCTCAATCGTAACGCCAATTCCCCTATCGCGTGCAATGTGTATGAGATCGCTACCGACCACGAGATCGGTCAGGCCCAGTCCGATGCTCTTGTAGACTACGTTGCCACTGCTCAGCCAGGACGACATCTCGTTCTCCCGGGCGGTCTGCTGGTCGCGGTGCTTTCTGTGCCGGCTGCCGCTGGACATGATGCTGCCGTGATGTGAGCTGTTGACGGTGGAAGCTTGCGTGTGCTTACTGCGCTTTGAGAAGCTGCGGCGGGGGAGATGCCGGCCTAGACTCTGCGATAGACTGGACGTGCTTCTCTGCGGGGTTGGGGATGTCTTCTCCGTGATGGTGGTACTGGAGTCTTGCGACTGGATGGATAGGTCAGGCACGGCTCGTTGTGGTGCAGGGACCCCCCCCTCTACGGCAGTGGTAGAATCTGCCTGAGAGGTTTCTCCAACTTTGTTAGATGCAGGAGGGTGATTTTCTTTCTTGTGGGAGAGGTTCAAGATGCTGTGGGAGTGGTGAAGTTGTGTAGAGCTGCCAGTAGAATCAGTCGTCTCGCCGGAGGAGCCGCTGTTGTGGCCGAACGAGTCCAGGCTCTTCAAATTAGGTGTGGAAAAGCCGGCACCATGTGTCAAACTTTCCATTGAAGGGCGTGAAGAAGTCTCCTCGGGTTCTGATGGCGGAGTCGGGACTTCATCTACATGTTCGAGATGGACGAGCTCACCCAGCTCGACAGCTTCCCCGGCAGTGATGCCTGAGTGATGGAACTCTCCGGTGTGACGAACGCATCGTATTGCATCTACCACGATCACGCCACCTTCTTGAACGCGTTTATGCATATGGTGACCGTGTCCGTGACGCTTGACGGCCTGGGCGATGACCTCGGGAGGGATCTCGATCATAGAGGTACTGAAGCTACCAACAGCCACTATCAACCTTCCCTTCTGTCTGCCTTCGGTATTGGTCAGGACAGTGTGATCGAACAGGGGCTCCATTGACGGAGTGGTGCAAAAGATGATATCAGCGTTCCGGATCTGTTCCTTGGACATGCGATGGTACTCGGCAGCGTGTGGCGTCAGAATATTGAAGTCCGTGTGGGCCCAACCCTCTCGCTCCTTTGTATACATGTTATACTGATAGAAAGTCCGAATGATCTCGGCTGCCTTGTCTGAAAAATCGCGATTGATGAAATATACGTGCTTGATAGTGGCACCATGAAGTAACAATGCCAGTCGTACATGCCAGAAAGCCTGCTTTCCACAACCGAACACTGTCAAGGTCTTCACTCTCTTTCGCCGGACAACGAGTAGCGAAGAGGTCAAAGCAGATCGGAACGCAGTCATTTCTTTGATGTTCAAAAAGCCAAATGCATCACCAGCACTTGTAAGCTATTCAAAAGTAGCAAGTCAGCCTCCAGAACTCCAGATCATTCCGGTGATTAAGAGAAGGAGCCATTTCAAAGCACGTCAAGATATATGCTCTTCTGCTATGTTGTCGCTGAGGGTGTACGGGCAACTTCAAGGCTTCATCATTTTGCTGAGCTTGAATTTACCATAACTTTCTAGGGAAATCACTATCCACTTACAAGAGTCAGGGCTCCCCGTGGACTAGTGCTGGTAGGCAGGCTGTTGGTGGGCGGATTACTGCTCTGCTCGCCAGAGTCAGAGTCGGCGCTGGCATCCTCTGGAATAGCCGTGACAGTAGCGACTGCAGAGTTGTCAGCATTGTTAAGGCCCAGTGTATATGCCAGATCATAGTCTTACCTTTGATGCCGACGGTGCTTACAGTCATTGACGGTGTGAATTGAGTAAGATTGCCATGCGCTCCCTCGAGTTTCGTGTGAGAGGGCTGTTGGCTGGATACGGCATCATCTTCACCAACATCCATCGAATACTGATAGAGGGAGGCCTCAAGGGATACCATCATTGCTTCCACATCTTCCCTGCCGAGGTCGCGCAGGATGTGCTTGATGTTGTTGTCCGAAAGGATAGTAACAGGCATTTTGTAGATGACTCGTGTGGGAAAGAGAGAGCGACTTCCTCCGTTTATTTAGATTTCTAGGTTTTAAGATGAATATCGTAAGTTCGACTTTTCAGATTTGGTGAGCTGTGTCCTTCCAGCTGCCAAGCTCTAAGAGCGTCGGCTGCGGAGATATGGCGTGAGATTCGGGTGAGCGTCATGAGAGAAAAAGGTATGGGGAGAAACTTGTGAAATGGGAGCTGATGCTTTTCATACCGCGGCAGGGAAGAAGTCGTGACTGATCTGAGAAGCAAAGATTGTAGACACGTTTGAGTGAGCAGCAAGGTGAGATGCGGTCCTAGAAGTATGCTCGTCTTATCCCCGCCACCCAAACGAGGGGTTGGCAATTCGCCCACCCCACCTCAGCCTTTCAAGGTTCGCAATTAATCTTGGCAGCTTTCTCTACCTCAACACGGACTTATAACAAAATACTAACCATACTCTTTGCTAAGGCATACATTGAATCGAAGTGTGCATTTGTTATCTTCCTTTTCTCCTTCAAAATGAGCACGAAGTGCATTATTAATCGGCTTTTATCCAGTAGCTTACTCATACTACTTCCTAGTTGAATTTCAGCTATGCCAATGCGTTTTACTAGGACTTAGTATCATAGTACAAGTACATCATTCTCTGATGAGCTTCTAGTGTCTCATAAAAGAGGCTGATTACCAATGTTGCGAAGAAAAGGGGCATCTCGCTTAGCCACTACGTCTTTGAAGTAGATTCACCGACACCGACCTCTGTAACTCAAGGAACAACACAAAGAACACGATGTCAGGATTGCCCTAATTAAGTGACATATAATTCAAGACAGATCTCTTACAAATTAGGATTCCAAAAGCCTCAAAATCTTATCAGACCCCAATACTTCAAAGCTTCGCTCCCTTTTTACAACCCGGACCCTGTCGTTCAACCGCCTCGACCAGCGCCGAATCTTCCACAAGTCGACTCTCATTTCTACTCTGAATACTCTGCGGTACATCTAGTGCAGGATTCTGATCAAAGAAGCCGCTCGGTTTCAGGCTCACAGTCATCGTATCGCACGGCATAACGGGGTAGTCTTCCGTCCTTGGATTGTGGGTCAGGGAGATGCTATGCCACACCACGATATCAGTGTCCTCAGTGTTATCGCCTCGAGAGGCCCAAGTGCCGAGATCAGATGTGTGGTCAGGATGAGATTGGTATGTGTAGTCGCCTGCAGCGTAGAGCTCGTTCTCGCGGTGCGAAGTTACCCAGAAAGGGTACAGGGCATACTTCGCGCGGCGGGCGTGCCAAGACTGGGGGTGTGCGAGAAGCATCTGTTTGTGTGGGGAATGGATTGCATAGGCAACAGGTCGTTTAGAGGAAGCGTTGATGCTATGAGGGTTGATGATTTTGTGGACGCGGTTGGGTGCGGAATTCGAATGGGTAGATTTTGAGAGCGTGCGATTTCGAGTGACATAGCCAACGCCGTATGGGTTTGAGTCATCCCATGGCATGGCGACAGAATCTTCTTCGGCGAGAGAGTTGCTATCTCCGTCGAGATTAGGGTCGATACGTAAACTGAAGACGTGTTGGTGGAAGGGAGCCATGACGCCTTCGTTAACATTTGTGCCAAAAGGTACAGTAACTCCTTTATCTACGGGAGCCGTTGATAGAATACCTGTTGCCTGTATTTTATAGTGCAGGCCTGCGGCTTGATCCAGATGCCACATGAAGACATACTCGTAATTGCCGACTGTTATGATTGTCTGAAGCACGAGGACACGAGACCGAACAATCGAGACGGCGCCTGTTCGAGAATTGGTATGCTTCCATCCGATACCATCATCTATTTCGTGCATGCAAACAGCATTTGGTTTCTCGACGGGATTACCGCTGGAGTCAGCAATCACAAATGAGAAATACTAGTACAGGTCAGCTTCTGTCACCATCCTTGACAAATCGGCAATATCACAACTTGCCTTGATCACACCCAAACAGTCACATCCCAGAGCCAGATTATTGGCCGCGACTCCGGCTCCAATATCTCCCACATCAAACACACTCTTCCTTGAGTATGGATATCTGGGGTCACCGTAAGGTACGAACATTTCGCTCAAACTCAGCCGATGAAATAGCTCCCTCCCATCATACGTAACATCATACAGCACCATGCCTTCTCTCCAATTATATCCCAGTCTAAACCTCCATTTTTGCCACTTGATTAGGTGACCTTCGTTACTGAAACTTACCCCTTGCGGCTGCTGAACAGTAAGTGGCTTGAGATCCGTTCGGACTGGTGAGGTCTGGAGATCGTGATGATATTCCTTCGCGGGGTGGGATTTGAACGTTGCGTCTGGATGGACCTCGGAATTGAGTCCAGTAGGAAGCTGAATCATGTCGACGAGCTCCTTTGTGGTCATGTCAAGGACAGGGGAGAATGGGAGGGGAAGATCATAGTGGTTAGAGCCAGGATGGGGACCTTCCGCGAAGAGATAGCACTGAAAAATATTAGAACTTTATGTTCAGGATAGCAAGATTAATTACTGACTTGAACATAGCGAGGATGACTGTCCTGAGAGTCACGTCCATATGGCCATGTATCGGCGACTACTTTGAGGTCTGACGGCAATTTGTATGCTTTGATCCGCTCCAAGACTTTTGGATGCGACAGACATGTGTCCCTCATCTCGAGTATCTCGTCAATATCTGCTTGGCCATGAAAGTGCGATGCCAATTGTTCAACGTTCTCAACTAAATCATCATCCAAGTTCACGATGGCTTTGAACAAATTTGATGTCCCGCGGTGATAATACAGCGCCGAGGCACGACGTGAAAGAGGAGGTAACGAGGATCCATCACGTTCTGCTCTTAGAAAAGCACGAAGCTGGGCTTTTGGGGGTTCAATGATACAAATGAGTTTGAAGTGGAGCGAATATTTGGTGGAGGTGGATTTGAGAAGTTTGGAAACTTGGGTGATCTCGGCGGGCGCCAAAGGGTCCAAAGGATGTATTTTAGTAACCATCTTTCCAGCAACCTTCATAGAAATGTTAAATATTTTACCTCTTCACGTCCTATTATTTTTTGATCTTATAAGTACGAGCCAATTTGAGCAAGAGTGGGCAAAGTGGCAAATGATAAGTGGAGTAACTAGTTACTTACCAAAGGCTTGTGAGTGAAACTTCATTCAAATCTAGGACCGCAAACGTCCTATTGAGTGCAACGAAGGTGGAGCTGGTTATTTCTCCGGTTTTTTCCTCTCTGTTTATTTGTATTGAGCGAATTCGGGATGAGTCTTGAGTAGAGTAATTCTCTTAGTTCAATTGAGCAAAGATAAGCTAATAATCACGTGTGAGAATTTAGGGGGGCTCGCTTGACGGCCGATCCCACTTTTCGAGACGTCGTCGCCATTAGTTGCTACATCGAGACGAGAATTGAGAATAGGAAAATGAGTATGTCATTGGAGCCCATTGGAGCCCATTGGAGCCCATTAGATCACTATCCTTTCGAAAGTATACTTGCGAATTTTTTGGCTCTTGAGATGACCAATGTCTCGTGCCGTTCGATAATAGACCTCGCCTCCAGCGCCAACTTTAAGCCGGCTTATCTGTTGCTCTCCTTTCATTCCAAGAGGTAGAATTTTATTCTCTTTGTCGGTGAACTGCAGAGTGACCGGCTTTTGTTTCTTTCTGGGAAGAATTTCTGACCCGTAGGTGGACTCTCGAGACAGTGACGATTTTACCTGGTCTCCAAAACGAACAATTTCCGATGTTAGACCTTTTAAGAACGCCGCTTCTTCGATTCCTTCCAGTGCGGCACTAACTTCCAGCTTTAGACTGGTAATTAACTCTTCAGCTTCAGATGAGTCTCTCTTGACCACTCTCAAGTCGCCGGACAGCCAACCACCTGCTCCTACTGCGTCGATACAGTTATTGAGGAGACTTGATATGAGTACGATAGCGCTACCCGGAACTTCAGCATCCTCGTCACTCAAATCTGATTGATCAATATCAAGATACTTCACAGTCCAAGCCCCACGTGCGAGCTCGAACCGGAGTAGATGAATGAGACAGACAATCTCCTGGCTTGTCAATATTGTCTGGAGAGCGTTTACAATCGCGCGAGCTGGGCATGTGTAGAGCTTTGAGAGAGCTAGACTCAGTGCCTGTCCTCGCACACCAGATCCAGGTCCTAACTGATATTCCGCACCCTCGAGGGCCTTCTCCACTTCGTCTTGCAATAGCTGTATTTGCTCGTCGGCATCACCGTTCGTCAACTCCATGTCGTCCCCATTTGTGAGCAAACCCCTTTTCGCTTGAAGACTTTCTCCAAGCATCTCAAGACTACTCATCAGGATTCTAATTGCGTGAAGAAGTTCTGCAGCCCCAAGATAGTTTTTGCCGATCAGTGCAAGTAGCATATCCATATCAGGGTTCAATTCAACAACCGCATTGACCAAACCTCCAGAAGGAACTGCTTCAGTTGAGATTGCGCCTGAATTGAGCTTCAAGGCAGTTGCAATATTGGATGCAGTCATATGTCCTTGATCGATAAGCCACTTAAAGGTATTTGGGGGATAAAATGAAACGGCGAGACAAAATTTGCCGGAGCCGGCCTCGACGATGCTGAAGATCTTGCTCAAGGAATATATGATCCAACGACGATCCACGTATGAAGCAATGCCACTGTGTTCCCTGGTCCCATTGGTGAGAGGTGTTGCCATAGAACTATTAATGGATAAATGAAGTGCATTCGCAACGATTTCATCGAATCTCTTGGCGTCTCCAGCTAAAAATATCTTTTCAACGTGCTCAATCTGCTCTGCCCAAGCTCCCTCAGAGGTGGTGATCGAGCTGGGTAGGTATGCGCCCATTGTTTCAGAGCCCAATTGGCCAAGATCTTTCTTACCACGTCCAGACCTCAACTGGTGTGGGATAGAACAACCGAGGGAATCAATAAGTAAACCTGCCACTCGAGGTCTACCCTGCCGATTCGGTCGTCCTTCGACCTGAATCACGATAAGGTTGTTGTCTTTGATAGCTACTGCAGCAGCTAGTCTAGGTAGGTAAGTTACGAGCTGGCAGGAGTTGTGTAGAGTTCCATTCGTCATGTTCTCATCCTCTCGCTTGCGCTTCAACGAATCTTTTCCAAATGTATCATCAAGATTAGTGGTGGCAAGTATTGACTGGTACCTTGGATTGTAGACCGTGATTGACCGATCGAATGACACCATGGTAGAAGTACTGGAAAGCCGCAAGAACGTTTCCGCTCCACCAACGTGGAGACTAGACTGTTCCCTGGGTCCGGTGTTGGATAACTCGAATGTGGTCAAGATATTATTGGTCAATTGCTGGAGAATACTTTTGGAAACATCAAGACTGAATGTTGGCTTATCTTTTAGCCTGTATTGGTTTGAGAATGGTGCCACCAAGAGGACTTGCACTGAATGCTGTAAACTGGTACTGTGGGCGGTCCTCCTAGGCGGTGTGATGATGTGGAGAGTTCGACTGAAAGTCTCAGAGGCTTTGGTAATAACCACTAGAACGTCTGGATTGTGCACATCCTCTATGATCTCTTGTCCAAAAATTGCAAGAAGATCTTGTCGGCCTTGTAGGATGCCTTGACTTGCCGCCCACGCGTTCGTAAGCTGTACGTATTCCACCTCAATGTCTGTTATCCGTGCGGACTTGTGGGTTTCAAAAAGAGCGCTGGTAGGAGAAGTCCATTTTTCGCTCGAAAGTTCGCCATCCAAGCATTGTATATTTCCATCCTTTCTTACGACAAGCAGATCCGACAAAGCACCCGGTTGAGCGGATCCGAATGTTGGTGCAATCGTCCCAGCGAAAACCACGGGGTTTGCGGCATTCTGCAGAGTGTATGTTGCTGTGAAAGACTTCACGATATTATTGCCATCATTGATATCGTGGAAAAGCAAGATCTGGGACTGGTTTCCGGCAGTAGATGCATAACTTCGTCGTTCGAATTTGCTCTTAGAAATTCGAGTCCGCAACGATACAGGAGGGCAGGTGAAAGACGACTGTGGAGGCAAAGCGTAGCAAGTGATCAATTTTGAGGACGCAATCTAGAAACAAATTAGTGGTTTATCCGGAAGAAATTTAGATCAGAACAATATCTTACGTCGTATAGATTCAAGCCTTCACCATCAATTCCCACAGCCACCTCGGACCTCTTTCTTTTTTTTGCACTAGTTGCCCCTCCATACACATTTCCCACCACATACCGCCCTTTCTGATGATCGATAGGCAGCGGTAGAGATGCCACGATATAGGGACTCTGCAACGAGAACCTTGACGACATTGCAAGGGATGTCGTGAGAGGTTCCGTTGCTGGATCCAGAGAGTTTTATTCCGATAGAACAAGCAGCAGAAAAAGTTCACGGAAGCCAAATAGGGCTGCGGCGCTAGGTACGGTGGTCTGGAAGTCTCACATTGGAAGCGGGCCGGGCACGCGAATCTATCAAACGCGGTACCTGGGCAAAGTCCAGATTTCGTCACATTGCTGTCCTGCCTTCCCACAGAAATTTTTCTATGACATTTATAAATCTTGTGATATAGAATCATTCGAATTCCCTCCTAGACAGTTGAAAAAGGCCTAGAAGACGTTTGCAAACGCTCCACCTATCATGAAAGCATCGAACTGAAATCTGCGGGGCGCGTTGACCTCGCGTTCTGCTATAAGATTCCGAGATAAATCGAATGGCAGCACTCGCCACTCTGACTATGGGGGAGCTAAATGAAGGGCGGAAGCAGGTCTATCCTCTCTTTCAGAAGAGTGCAAGTATGTGGTTGCTAAACTTTCTCGTCATACAGTCTCTAACCGTGATTGCAGAACCACGAAGTGCCAATTTCCAGACAGAAGGTCAAACGAAATCCCATGACAATGAAGAAAGAAGCACCGACACTCCAGCGGGGAATGCAACAGGAGAGTTCCCTGGGAGGCTAAAAAAGAAGGCTACGGAGGCTGAGCCAGCCTGGACCTGCGTATCAGAAACAAACCAATCTACCGTGCTTCAGGAGTTCGAACTTGGTCAGGCAGAGCTGCTTGATATCGACCCTAATGACAGGCGGAGGAAAAAACGGAAAACAGCTTCACCAGATCACGAAGGGCATGTAGGGGAAGAACAATTGCGCGAAGGAGGGAATCTGAGGGTTTCCCAAACGGACGAGACCTTTCCTGTCAGCTCACAAGTCGCACCGCCGAATGAGTCAATCACGTCGCAAGATTCGTCCAAATTTGTCAATGGGCGTATCGGAGCGAAAGTCGATATGCAGTCTTTGCTCACAACGCCAAAATTATACGCAAATGTCAATTTGGAAGCTACAGATCGTAGAAATCCAATTGAGTGGGCCCAGCCAAGCACATCAGCTTTTGAAAATAGTAACCAAATCTCCGATACTTTACCAATTCCTTTTGCACAAAGTACTCCCAAATCGATCTCAACACCAAAAGAAAGCCCTGATAATAAGCCGAAGAAGATTCTCAAACTGAATCCAAAAACCGGTACTATCGGTTCGCCACCTGCCAAAAGGCAGGCTCCGCCTGCAGAGTCGACCGGAAGAGATTCCACTGGAAAAGGCCCTGGCCGTCGGAAAGCTCCTAAGTCTAGAATTGTGACTTTTCGCTACGGAGATGGCAAAAAGCTGCCATCAAAGATTGGTGAAAAGATAGAGCACATCTTCAATGGTATCAATCTGAGTACTATTATACCCCTTGAATCGTCACCGGATGCCCTCGAGACCGCAAGGCGCGCTCCAAATCAACCACCGAAAGCCCTGCACCCACTTTTTCTAGGAAAAGCTGCTCTCAATGCAACAAATCCAAACAAGCCCACCACAGAAAAAGCGCCAGCGCCACGAGTAGTTGATCTTACAACGCCAGGTTTTCAAGGCCGCACTAAGATGCAGTCAATCGAGAAGTCAGAATCGCCTCCAAGGCGGAAGGGCGCTCCCTTTGCCAGTTTTGGGAAGTCATCCACAATTTTCAAGTTTCCAGGAGCAGTTGAGCCTGCATGGCCGTGGCACGGCATGGTTCGTATAAAGGGAGATGCTACGGAGTGCAAAATGCGGGAAGAACTGGAAAGTCGAACGCTACATCTACGTTCCAGATCTAAAAAGTCGAAGTATCAAGCTGTTGAGGTCCACGTAGATGAGGACGTGATTGCTACGTTGGCTCTGGAAATAGCTATCAAAGATGTCGTTAAAGACATTCGCATGACAAACCCGGACGAGTTTCCTCAGCTCCCTCGTTGTCTACGCATTCCGTCCAAACATTATGAGGGTGGAAGCACCTTGCAACAGCGAATCCGAAAAGAGCTTCGAGTGAGTCTGTCACTTCCTGGATCAGCACTACCAGAGCCCGGCGATGATGAGGTTCATATATATGGCTCAAGCCTGAGTGCACCTCATTCGGCAATAGCCAATACGTATAATTTGATTCCAAAAACGATGTCTGCCTTCGACCGCGGCCAATGTGAAACCCATTCATGGCCGCAGAAATACGCTCCAAAGTGTGCTGCAGATGTCTTGCAGAGCGGTCAAGAAGCCTTAATGCTGAAGGAATGGCTACAGAGACTGACTGTGCAGTCTGTGGAGACAGGACCCGTCGATAAGCCCGCTAGCCGGGCTTCATCAGTTTCTAGAACATGTTCAAGATCTGAGAACGTTGGGAAACGAAAGCGAAAGTCAAAGAAGCTTGACGGATTCGTGGTTTCAAGCGATGAAGAAGACAACGATATGGACGAAATCACAGACCCAGAGGACAACATGCCACCTGATGCTAGCCAAAGTTTACTCAAGAAGACGGTTATCAGAGCCGGTGATGCAACCAAAGATTCAGGAAGATTCACGAACACTGTTGTCGTGAGCGGACCACATGGCTGTGGAAAGACAGCCGCGGTCTATGCAGTTGCAAAGGAGCTTGGCTTCGAAGTATTCGAAATCAATTCAAGCAGTCGGCGGAGTGGAAAGGATATTTTGGAGAAGGTTGGCGATATGACGCGTAACCATCTTGTCCAGCGAACTCAAGCAACAGTAACCATCAGCGAAGATGAGAAGCGAATTGATGATGCTCTTGCAGAAGATCTACAGAGTGGTCGCCAAGGAAATTTGAATTCATTCTTTCAGCCGAAAGTCGCCACAAAATCCAAAGCCAAAACCAACAAGCTGAAACCGGACCGGAGATCAGTGCTAAATGACAAGCCCGTGGCCAAAGCGTCTGCGAAACCACAGAAGCAATCCTTAATACTAATCGAAGAGGCTGATATTGTCTACAAGGAAGACCAAGGCTTCTGGACCACCATTGTCGAACTTACTTCTTATTCGAAGCGTCCGATCATCATTACTTGCAGCGATGAGTCCGTTCTACCTATGAATACCCTCACACTTCATGCAATTATGCGCTTCAACCCACCTCCTGTCCATCTCGCAACTGATTATATGCTTTTGGTGGCTGGTTGTGAAGGACACGTGCTCCGTCGTGAAGCAGTACAATCTTTATATGAGTGTCGAGCGCATGACCTGCGGGCCTCGCTAACAGATCTGAGCTACTGGTGTCAATTTGCGGTTGGTGATTTGAAAAGTGGTTTGGACTGGTTTTATCCTCGTTGGCGTAAAGGTAGCGATGTTGACAAGAATGGAGAAACCATCCGCGTAGTCAGTGAAGGCACATACGAAAGGGGGATGGGCTTTTTATCCCAAGACATCCTCGAAAGCTCCGCCCATCACTTGGACATAGAGGAAGAGATGTTACATGAAGCATGGGATGGCTGGCAACTTGATATCGGCGATTGGCAGGAGACTCTGGGTATTCAGTCCTGGGCCGACCGGATCCAGATGCTTTCGAGTAGCAAAAAGGACGGCATAGCCGCATTAAGTATCTATGAAGACTTTACAGCAAAGTTGAGTGCAGCGGATCTGATTTCTGGTCGGACTTTTGCACCGGAAGACCAGGTATGTTTAACTCAATGGTTATCCGCGCTCTACTAATAGCCAAAAGGTCTTGCTTGACGTTAACATGCCACAACTATCTGCCAAAGCACGAGAAGATTACGTCCTCGCCTATGAGCTCATTGAAGCCTCCACCCTTGTGGACTTCAACACAACCAGCAAAGACATCTCTTTGTGGATGCGATCTCATATTAGAAACTCTTTTCAAGTTGACCAACACGTCAAGCACGACATCGAAATCCTGTCGCAACTCGACCGCCGCAGCGAAAGCGACATTCTCCACCTCACTAAGAAAGCAGCTACAACACCACCTTCCTCCCTCACCCGCACTGACTTCAGCCTTGCCTTCGATCCTATCTCTGAGACTGAGAAATACGTTTGGAATACCTCCACTACACTTGAAGCATCATCCTTTGACCGAACACTCTCTATGATCTCTGTTGACCTTGCCCCGTATGTCCGCTCCATTGTGGCATATGACGCAAGGTTGCAGGAGGAGAGAACAAGAATGAATGGCTTGCTGAGTGAAGGGGGACATAGAGGGAAGAGAATGCGGAAAACGAGGGCAGCAATGAGCGCGCTAGAGGGTGGAGCGAGAAATACTACTAGACGAGAGAGGTATTTTGATAATTCAAAATTGAATCCGCAGTTGGTGCTTAGGACGGGAATGAGCGAGTGGCTGCATGCTGCGTTAGCAGTAGAAGGGAGTGAGAGGCACGTGCTGAAAGCAAAAGCTGAAAAGGATATTGCGACGCTTGAGAAAGAGAGTGATAGCGGAAGCAGTGAGTGATGTAGTGGCGCTTTGCTACGATGGAGTAAGACGTGCATTGTGTGATAGCATGGCAAAAACGGAGTTCAGCATAGCCTTTAGCATCTAGCTACTTAGCAATACTAGAAAATAGATAATCGCAATTCCACTCGCGGCTGGACGACCGCGAATCTAGATCAGACTTGTGAGACAAACAATTTGTCTTTAATATAAATGTCGCACAGGCGTCATGATTTGCCCACGTAGGGCTCGCTAATTTCAGGGGACCAACTCGCTTAACTTTCGCCCCTTACTGCTTGAGCAAGGAATGTCTCACCTTTTTGAGCACCCCTCAAATAAGACTTGTCATTTCCAGCAAGAACAATCATCCACATTCCGAGAGTTCAAGGCCTCCTTGCCAGGGCGGACTTTGCGATGCGCCGTGTCATCGTTCTCATGTCGGCCACATCACTATTGTCATTTTTCTCACCTATCACAGCTACAGCGGCGCAGTCATGCGGTCAATCTTTGGCAGCGTGCAATCGTTGAATTGGCGGTTGGTATGGATTGGAACATTCCTCTTCATGGGTATCTACCTCGTCACATTGAATAGACAGGACTTGACCCCGGAAGAAATCCAAGAAATCCAGGAAAAGTTGCCTGTAGAAACGCCCGGCCCGAAACAACCTTCATCCCCAAAGAAGAATGGATATGAATCCCGGTTTGATAATGTTGTTCATATCGAAGACCCGTATCCTGTGCTAGGAACAGAATATGATTCTCCGCTGGATGCTATACCAGGTCGCCAACGTCCCATTATCAAGGAGGCTACACAACAATCAGCATTGGCAGTAGAGACTTCTGCTTTGAAAGAAGAACAAACGAAGACCGAGAAGAAGCAAGAGGTGCAAGAGAAGACAGATACAACCCCCAAAGTAACAGAAAGTGCGCAGAGCGAAGCAAACGAAGACAAAGCAAACGAAAGCTCGAAGGAAGACAAGCCGACGACTAAAGAGCCGGAAAATGACAAGTCTGCGGCGGACAATTCGCAGATGAATAAGCCTAAAGACTCCACAGAAGACGATAAATCAGAGAAAGAGAAGCCGGACAAGAATGCTCCAGAGAAAGTCGAACATCCCAAGGTAGACTCAGACGATCCTAGGGAAAAAGAGAAGCCAGGGGATATAGTGAAAGACAAAGCTCATGAGGATAAAACACCGAATGATGACTCTAAAGAAGACGAACCAATACCACCTGCAGACTATGTGGCCATATGCTTATCTATCAAAGATCAGCCTGAGGACCTGCCGGAATGGTTAATTCACCACTATCACCATGTAGGCATCCGCCGTTTCTATATCATGGACGATGGCTCTGTCCCTCCACTTGAAGAAAGGGTTAAAGACCATGGTATTCCAAAAGAATTTATTACGTACGACTACCAGGACCCAGCTAGTATGGGAGGCAACCTTCACAGGCAAAATGTGATCTACAGCCGTTGTATATCCGAGTACGGCTCTCGTCACAAATGGATGGCATTCATAGATATAGACGAGTTCCTTGAAATGACAACAGAAAAGGAGACACTGCAAGATGTCTTACATGAGCTTGAAGGAACAAAAGTCGAAGTTGAAGAAGGCAAGGAGAAAGTCGAGATTGGCGCGCTTGGAGTGAATTGGCGCATGCATACTTCTTCGGGCCTGCAAACGCGCCCAGACTCTGTGCGGAAGGTATTTGTGGATTGTATTTGGGATGATCCAGAGGGTCATTGGGAAGACACTCATAACGCCCATGTGAAATCTATCGTCAAGGTCAGCAAGGCTATTCGGCCTATCAATCCTCATATGTGGTACCTGAAGGATGGAGCGGTCGCGGTCGGAGAGCATCTGGATCTGATAAAAGATGAGGCATGGAGAAAGCCGATCACGAGGGATAGAATTGCGTTGCATCATTATGCGGTCAAGAGCAGGGAAGAGTATGTTGAGAAGATGCAAAGAGGTAATGCGATGAGTGATCCGAAGGGAGAAGAATTTTGGATATCGGTGGAGCAGAAGATGAATAAGGTCTCTTGTCATGAGATGGCGAAGTATGACCCTTGAAAGAAAACACTGTAACTCGTCGTCTTGAGGTTATTCTGATGTACGTGATTCTTCTCAAACGAACTTGATCTAGCTCTTGAATATAAAATCACTAGTAATTTCCGGCCAGTCTAAAGCTTGAATGTGCGAACTGCCGCAAATGCAGGAATGGGAGATATTTGGGCAAACGTGAGCCCGATGAAGATCCTAGTTGTCGAGGGGTCTAACTGTCAAATAGAAGTTGGAATAAATATTCGCTGGGACAGTACCTAATCTGTACCAAGTGGGAAGTAATTAGTGGGCTGTAAAGCCATGCTGGGATCCTCTATAAGTGGCTAATGTACAAGGTTCGAACACTGTCCTGTCATTGGAGGCGTACAACTCTCGTGGTGGCCTATAATTTGTCCTTCCATGCTGATGCCCAGTCATTCACTTTGGCTAATAGGCTTTCCTTCCTGGCCGCGGCACACCAACTCCCTTCGATAGCACCTCTAGCAATGTATGTCCAATCTTGTAGACTCAGGTTGAAAGACTCTTGGACCGCACAGTAGTTTGCGAGGATGTATCCACCAAAATAAGCAGGATCATCACTGTTGATGCTGAACCTTACTCCCTTATCTAGAAATGTCCGTACTGGTAGTTCACTAACTTTCGTAACACAACGTAAGCGAACATTACTCAGTGGGCACATGGTAACTAGCGTTTGTTCCTTCGCAACTTTGGCGAGCAGAGCCTCGTCATCGACTAGACGAATACCATGATCGATCCGCTCTGTTTTGCATATTTCCAAGGCCCGGGAAATGTAGGTGGCATCACCTTCTTCGCCAGCGTGAGCAGTCCTTCGAATACCAGCCTTAGCTGCAGACTCGAAGGTCTGCCTGAAGATCTCTGGAGGAAATCCAACTTCACTGCTATCCAGCCCGATACCGGCAACTGTTCCGTTCGAGAAGTGTCCGAGAGCTGTAGCTTCCTGATATGTAGTTTCTGCGTCGTCTGCAGACAAGTGCCTTAAGAAGCAAAGAATCAGTTTCGAAGTCAGTCCAAAGTCCTTCTCGGCCCTCGCTTGTGCAGCTACGAGTCCAGCCACAACCGTGTTGTATTCAACTCCTCTCGATGTGTGTGCCTGTGGGTCGAAGAAAATTTCCGCATGATGAACGCCCTCATTGTGTGCCCGAGTGAAATATTCGTAGGCGAGAGACTCGAAGTCGGAGGAGGTGATCAGGACGGACATGCCAATGAAGTAATAGTGAAGGAAGTCATTGAGGGACGTGAAGCGCTCGTATCTTGATTCAAGGGCCTCAGTGGAGGCAAAGGATTCATCTTCTGCTAGGCTAGGCAGGGCGACTTTGTTGATATCTGCAAGCCGGAACAGTAGAGATGGCGATAGCGAGCCCTCGATGTGGAGGTGGTGTTCGCACTTGGGGAGCTCCAAGAGGAACTGGTGTAGTTTACCTTCGCCTTTGCACATTATGATGGCGATCCAAAAACCGAGCTGGGATTTGGGATTCAGTAGAAGATAGCAGAGGAATTGAAGGAGAACAGATATGTGAAAAGATGAGATATATGATTCCCGGTCTGGTGTAAGCTCTGTCTAGCCGGGAGTTGGACTTGTGAATGCCCCGCTAGTTCTCACGGTCTTCAGCAGTCATATATCTTGTTAAACATCAAAGAAAACTTCTAGAAAAAGAGAAGACACTTTCCAAAAATTCAAGTCCACAATGAGCGATCAAAAATACTAATACTGGCCTTAGCTTGTCCACAGTTGTTCTTCTCTGGTGGTAGTAGCATTGGCAGAATTCGAATTTTCTTAGGCGGTGAGAGAAACGGCGGGGTCGCATTATAGGACAGCGGCGGCTGCCGGCGCAGGTCCGCAAGATGTACATGCAGGCTAATGAAACTAATGATGATACACGTATTAGATTCCAGTATATTGGGAGGCCCTGTTGAATCCATGATAAAGTTGTCGCTGGTATAAGACATGATTCCCGACAAGTCGTCATCAACGTCGAGCAGCCATAATGACAGGTATTCTACTGTAGTACAGAAGCGATGAATCTCTGCTCCCGAGGCTCGCAGCGGAATCAAGTAACGCCGCACCGGTCAGGGGATGATACGGGAACAAGCTTCCTTACTCCACAAATATGTAAATATGGGAATCGACTCTAGCTGGGTGAACAGCACTGATAAGACTCTAAGTATACAGGATGAGGTGAGTATAGTTTCATGAGAAGTATTTCAAGGCGTTATGGAAGTTTGAGTGCCTCTAGGACATCATGTACGTTCTGATGATAACCCCGGTTGCTGTAGGCACAAGCGTGTCTGATTTTTCTTCGTGACTGCCGCCTTTACAGAGCTTGTTTAGTCTTTCATAAGGAAAGAGGTACAATAAGATTCGCTGTGTAATCTGTTTCTGTCTAGGTAAAACTGCCTGTATTATATATATCGCTAGGCTGCCGATCTGGCTGCAACTTCTATCACCTCCGTTATCTTCATCACGTCGCTCATCCACACCGACAATAGTCACCCTCCTGGTAAAGCACCTGCTGGGACAGCTTCTAAAATCATTCTCAACTCTCTTCAACGCGATTCACACCTTCTCCACCTGCTCTACCAAGCCCAAATGCTCCGCCGCGACCCGTGCTAAGGCCTTGATGGACATCTTAGGCCCAAGCAGAAGCTGGAACGACATCTCCAAGCCAAACTGCTTAAACAGCCAGTTCCTCAAGTCTGCACCGATCATGCTATCCAGGCCGTAGACCGCTACCGATGCCCCTTCGAAGTCGAAGTCTTCGACGGGAATGAGCAGCATGCTTGCCAGTTTCTTAGCAATGTGGCCCGAGATGGTGTTGAGGACGGCCTCGGGACCTAGAGCCTGGGAAGCTTTGAGTTCTTGGGCAAATGACCCCTCGCCAGAGGCGCCACCACCACCAGAGGATGAGGCGAGGATGTCCTCGACGACGGATCGGAGTTGTGTGAAGCGCGCGTCTGGGTACCACTACGCCGAATTAGTAATTGATTTTTTCGAGATCTTGTGCAGAGTGCTGCTTGATAGCTCCACTCTTCATAGCAAAAGTTGTGGGGAGGGACAAAGAGAGGTCTACTTACGTATGCCTCATCAGCAGAGCCGGAAGCAGCAATGGCGCCTGCGAGGTAGGTGGGCTCGAGACCAAGGATGATTTGGGCACTACCGAGTGATGCTGAGGTGCTCGGGCGTGGTAACATGGCTGTCTCGAATCCGCGAAGCAGTTCGCGTTCATCAATACCGTACATGGCCTTGCGCGTAAGGGCTTCTTCAATCTCGGCGTTTTCGGCAACAACACCGACATCAAGAACCATAGGAAGGATCAGGGAGCTGGCTGGGAGGCCACAAAGGTTGCGGTGCCAGGCGAGAGCGTCGAGGTAGCTGTTCCCGGCGCAGTAATTGGCTTGTCCGGGGTTGCCCATAGTGGCCGAAATAGAGCTAGTCATGACGAAGAAGTCCAACGACGTGCCTTGGAAAGCTCTATGAAGCGTCTGCGCTCCTTCGACCTTTGGTTGGAGGGCGGCTTCAAATTGGTTGAAGGTCATATTGTCGAAAACTCCGTCCTGGATATTTCTGTGAGCTGAAATATCTCTGCAAATTACGGTCTACTTACCTGCAACACCATAGCTGCATGTACCACTCCTTTGATAGCTCGAGTCGCCGTGGTTTCTTTGACAGCACGGTCAACATCAGCCTGAATAGAAGCATCGCCTCGGAAAACCTGGACACCAGCGCCAGTTTTCTTCATCGATTCGACCAGCTGTTGCACCAGTCAGTTAGCCGGCCCTGGTCTATTGGAAGACACTACTTACGGCGGCAGCATCTGGTTTATCGGCTCCAGAGCGGGAGAGGAAGACAAAGTCTCGTGCTCCCCGCTCCATCATGAAGGTAGTCAAGCTTCTTCCCAAACCGCCGAGGCAACCAACCAGGAAATACGCGGCGTCTGGAGAGAACTGTACTGCCTTGCCCTGTGGTTGTACCTAAAGAGGGAGTTAGCTATCAGAGAGAGGCAGAAGATGAAAATTGGCCTTACTTTTACGGAACTATAGCCATAATCGTACTTAACAACGGCGTTTTGTGTGTCCTCTTGGCTGCCAGAGAAGGCTGCCACGTCATTAAGTGCGCTGATGTCGTGATCTTTAGCCTTCCACAGAATCTTATGTTCCTTCATGAAAGCCATAGTACGGCTCAGGAGATCGCCCAGAGCTGTCGGACGTGCTTTATACATGTTGCCAACACCACTGCTAAGGAGTGAAACGCCCTTCGAAAACGGCAATGGATCTGGACCTCCTTCAATCGTGCCGTCATTCAGAACAAAGCGACTCGCAGCTGGCATGGATCGCCAGACCTCCTGACTGAAAATCGAGAAGTCGTGTGAGATGACAATATCGACTTTACCACTTCCGCTTGATCTGAGGAATGATTGGACAGTTCTAATATCAGCTATTGAAATGTCGTTAGAGGACAATCCAAATTGGGATACCAGACCTTGTTTCTCCTCTTCTGACTCTGCGATCACTGAAAGCTGGAAGCCAATAGCCCGTCTCAACTCGACGATAGCAGCAACAAAGTCGTGAGGAGCAGGAAGCAGCACGACATGCTCATTAGCCTGTACCTTTCCAACGTCTAGGACGGCATTGGTAGCTTGAGCAAGGCTTGGAAGAGTGGCAACCAGTGCAGACGCTTCAACGTCTGAATAGAAGGCGCCCACGGTTATTGAACCTTTAAGCACGGTGTCAAACGAGCTTGCAGCGTACGCAACTGCATTTTGGCCGACAAAACTCTTGTCAAGACTGCTACCAACTGCGCTGATAGGTCCCGCGACGACTGCAATGCTACTCGTATGCGGCTGAAGGTCGGCTTTGTTGAAGCTTGCATACTCTATCTGCATCTCGACATCATATTCGGCAAGTGCGCTCAAGTTGTCTGATTTCTGTAGTTGGAAAACGAGTTCACCGTCGATAACCTTACCCGATAATGCTTGTCCTCGAGTCAACAATGTCGGCTGCGCAGGGGCTAGGTTGGCAGAGAATTGGGCGTTCAAAAGTTCGTTTGGCAATACTCTAGGAATCTTGAGAATACCATCCTGAAGCCAATATTCTGTATCAGCTCCCGAGTCTTTCGTGGCAATGTGTCCAAGCTTGCTTAAGACGGCCTCTCCAATAGCTTCTGGGCTTTCTGTGGTATTGGTATCCAAAAGCAGAATTTTGGCTGAAGCTTGCTCGGATCGGATGGCCCGCAGCATTCCCTGGCTCATTGCACCGGAGACAGAAGACCCCTCATTCACGCCGCTGGTTAGCCAGATGACAGGATTGCTTCCTGTTAAGATCGTCTTGAGTCTTCCAAACGTCTCCTCTGTGAGTGACTGGATCAGATTACCGGCTGCGTCGTGAATAATATACGTCGCATCCTTGTCTTGTTTCAATTGAGTATGGTCTAGCATTTTATCAAGCCCGATAACGCAACCGTGCTCTTGAAGAAAAGCTGCGAGCAGAGCGTGAGAGGATCCATGGGACTCATTCAGAGTAAAAATGATAACCTTATGCTCTGGGTAGGAGTGTCCGTTCGAATCGATGCCTATCAGCGTGGAGGAGATGACCGACACTTCTGGCAGAGGGAAGAACAACTCTGGTTGCGAAAATCCCTGCTGGTACATCTTGTTGGCGAAGGCTTCTCCCACACTACTAGGAACCGAGAATATCGTCTTGCCACCTTTGGAAGTGAGGGCTGCGACTCCAGTGAGAAGCTCCTGTTCTGTGGCATGGCTCAAGGAATATTTTCCAATGATTACGAGGTCCTGATTGTCTAGTGTCTCCTCTCCCCAATCGAACAAACCGCTCTTGGTGACTCTAGTCAAAAGATTTGTGGACTCTATACTTGCAGAGATACTCTGTATGTGTTCTTCTGACGCATCAGCAAGGACAACCTGCGTATTGGGTGCGACCTTTTTCAATACAGCCTTTACAGTCCTCGAATCGACTTGTCCAAGCATCGTTAGGCTAGAGATATGTTTCTTGTGTTGCATCACTTCCACAATTGCTGCGATAGAATCCTCTTCAGACTCAATTGTGGGATATGCCTGAAGTGCTTGCTGGGTAGTTAAAGTAGTGATGTCTGGCATCCATACCGTTTCCATGTATGGCTCCCGCGCTCGGATCATTGCATTTGTTTGTGGAACAGCTGCCTCATATGATACGCAGCGGAGACTCTTCACATCCAGCAAAATATCACCAGCTTCGGTATATAATTTTGTGTGGGTGTTGAAATAACGGCCATCCAATTCATCTGTCCATGCAACGGATTTGCCAACAGTCTTAGTTCCTTGGGGAGCGCTCCACATGGTGAGCTCTTCGATCTTAATAGGAACCACACCGTGTTTCATTTCTCGGTGCATGCCACTGTTGATGGAGATAATGATGAGCTGAAGGCAACCATCGATGGTCGATGGATGCAACATGTACCGCGACTCGCCTACTACGAGTCCGCTCTCAGTAGCCACACTAATATCAGCGGTAGCATGGTGGTATTTGGTATTGGTTCGAATGTTGTTTAGAGGTTGAAAGGATGGTCCATACTCGAAGCCAACCTTTTCAAAGGCACTATACCATGTCTTACCAGGTACACGCTGTGTCAACTTCACGGGGTCAACCGGATGATTGTCTGCCTCCACCGAACCATCTTCGATGTAGTTGGGAGCAATTGCCCCCTCAGAGTGAAGGCTCCACCGTCCTTCTGCAAAGGATTCAACAACAAACGTAAACCACATTCCGTCGTCTTGCTTTCTTTCGAGACGGAGCTGTACCTCGATACCGTCATCATTATCCGGGATGATCAAGGCCGCCTTGATCTGGACGTCGCGAAAAGTCACGCTTCGGATTTCGATTTCTCGCTGGTCGCAAACTTGTCTTAGAGCCTCAGATGCCATCAACAAATGAGCTGCCGCTGGAAATACTGCCTCTTTACCAAGCTATTCCATAGTCAGCCAGATGCTTCAAAGAATTTGCACTGTCTTTTCCAAAGAGTAAATCAAGCGAAAACAGCAACACGATCAATAGTATCAAAAACAAAAAATGACTAACCGTGTGATCTTTAAGCCAAGGTAAATCTGAATGACGCAATACGTTCCTCCACGCAAGCGAGCGCTCCGATAGACCGACGATGCTGCTGCCAAGTAGATCATGGCGGGGGTGAGTTAGATTTCGTTGCTCGTGACTGAAACGTGGTTCTATCCAGTATCGCTTCTCATAATTCCACTGGTAAGGAGGAAGATCAACAAGAAGTAGAGATCCTTTTTTGTTCTTCGATAGCTGACTACCTCCTGAAGGGGATTCGATCGAGTTGACTTCCTCGAGATCAAGCGGATAATTCTGCACGAATAGAGCACCGGCAGTCTTGAGCAATTGTACGCCACTATCCTTGTTGCGTACCAACGAAGCGACATAAGTGAAGCGATCTAGCTTGTTGGCTTTGCAAATCTGTTTGAAAGGTCCTGCAAGAGCCGAATGCGGACCGATTTCTAGAGCTACGGCAACCTGCTCTAGTCCTGAAGCTGAACCAAGAGAAGCAACTGCCTCGTCAAAAAGCACACGGTTTCGGAGGTTTTGACTCCAATAGGATGCAGGAACACTATCGCCAGTATATTCGCTACCAGTGACTGAGGAGAACCATCTCGCGCGTGGGCGTTGCCATTCAAGAGATTCCGATTCGAGACGTCCCACCGTGCGGGCTAGCAGGGCGTCATATGCAACAGCTACATTGTTCATTTGCGGCGAATGGTATGCCTTTCCAGTCGGGAGCTCACGAGCAAATACCCCGTCAGATGACAAAACTTCTTGAGCGTGTTTGACCGCTTCTGATGTTCCGCTTAGTGTCAAGCTTTCGGGGGAATTCTGACATGCAATAACGAGGTCATTGTTGAGTAAGTTGTCGTATTCAGAAATGCCCGTCAGTCCTAAGCCGACCGCCAGCATTGACCCCGAAGGTGCGTGATGGCTGACAGCATAACCGCGAAGGAAAGCAGCGATCATAGCCTCAGGTGCAGAGATCAAACCGGCAGCGTATGCAGCAGCAATCTCACCAGACGAATGGCCAACGGTAACTGCAGGTGTGATACCCCAAGAGGCAAATAGGTCAATAATGGCAATTTGGACAGCGGTACAGACTGGCTGAGCCACTTCAGCATCGTTAATGTTAGGGGATTCTCCGGATCCTGAAAGCGCGGACTCGATGGTCCAGGCGGGACGAATTTCAGTGTCAAGTCGCTGTAATACACGATCAAGAGCTTCAATAGCCGAGCGGAATGTAGGAAACGCAACCATTGCCTTAGCGCCTAAGCCAGACCATTGAGCTCCTTGACCTGTGAGAATGAAGGCCAGTTCTGGAGGGCTGCGAGGTGCTGAGCCAAATGTGAAAGCAGACAGCGCAAAATCGGCAAGATCTAGAGGCTCAGCAGCAACAGTAAAACCACGGGACGCAAGGCGTGATCTACGAACACCCAACGTATAGGCAATGTCAGCCAAGTGGTAGTTTGAGACCACCCCTGCGTGGGCAGTGATGTTGCGTTCGAGCGTTGGACCTGAATCATCGAGATCTGGGTTAGTGTTGCCTTCTTCGAGAGAAATTCGGAGATGAAGACGCTCAAGCTAACTTACGGTCGTGTGCTGAGAAAGGTATAAGGAATGGACGAGTAGCCTTAGGGGGCTCGTTTCCACGCGGATGACCATGCGTATAGAGCGGGTGCAATGCATCGACTGCCTCAACGATGACATGACCGTTGGTACCACCATACCCAAAGGATGAAACACCCGCTCGTCTCTCAGCGAACTCTTTTGGCCATGGCTTTGTATCAGCGTTTACTTTTATGTTCCAACCCTTCTCGTCAATCGCTGGATTGAGATTTTTGAGGCCCGCAACACCGGGAATCACAGCTGCTTCAGTCATGAGGGCGGCCTTCATTACTGCAAAGATACCACTAGCTAAACATCAAATTATCGAAATCAGCAGTGTTTCCTTTCTTCGAGACAATTCTAAAGGATTAAAATGGGATCTGAAAGTTATATATGTCTTATAAGACGCTATCTCAACTCTCAAATGTTGCCAGGATAAGAGGATGATCAATGAGGAGTTGACTCACCGGCTTCACTATGCCCAATATTAGCCTTGATTGCCCCGACCAGCAGCGGCTTTTCTTTAGAACGTGTGTCGTTCATCGCACGCCCAACAGCTTGAGCCTCGATTGGATCACCTACTGGTGTACCAGTTCCGTGGCATTCAACGTATGCTGTACGCAGCGGGTCCAGTCCAGACCGAGCATAAGCTTGTCTCACAACACGCTCCTGTCCCTTCTGACTGGGATGCGTTATGCCCATACCAGGAACCTTTCCATTGGTATTAACAGCGGATGAGCGAATAACACCGCGGACTGGATCACCGTCACGGATTGCATCGGAAAGGCGTTTAAGGTACAGGGCCCCTGCCCCCTCTGCTCGACCATAGCCGTCCGCGGATGCATCGAAAGTATGGCAAGTAGAAGTTGGAGATAGAATACCGAGCTTCGCGGTATTCATATGCTGATCGACAGTTAAGATCAGATTGACACCTCCAGCTATAGCGGCGCTGGCGTCTCGAGCGCGAAGTGCATGGCAGGCATTATGAATGGCATATACAGAAGATGAACATGCCGTATTAATGGTGAAGCTAGGCCCATTCAGATCAAAGGTGTTCCCTATACGAGCGCTTATCAAGCCTGTATCGACGCCGGTCGCAGCATAATTGTGGCGAAAGTCGCCGTCTTTTGTGCTCATCTGTTGGTAATCACTGGTAAAACTCCCAACAAATACAGCAGTGTTAGAGCCTCTGACAGCTTCAAGCGAAAGACCGGCCGACTCCAGGCATTCGTAAGTTACTTCGAGCATTTTTCGCTGTTGTGGATCTAACCACATAGCTTCTATTGGTGTGATGTTAAAAAATGTTGGATCAAAATCTTCGGCGGTGCCGTCCAGAAAGTAGCCACCGGGCACATTGAATGAACCTGGACGGTCCAGTTTCTCATGAAGATATGCATCGATATTAAAGCGGGATGTAGGCACTTTTGGAGTCTGCATCGACCGTTTATCTTTGAGAGCCTCCCAAAGTGAGCCTGCTGAATCTACGCCGCCAGGAAGCCGGCATGCTGCCTAAGGTCAGCTTGGGATTTTCTGTCACAAGATATTTTACACCTACACATGCCAACAATGGCAATGGGTTCCAGCATGCTGTCCTCCGGGGGACCATTCTCTTCAAAATGAGGCATTTTGAATGATTCTCGACGCTAAAACGACGGCGGATCAGATGTTTTTCCTGGAAGTAGTACTAGGTTTATAAGGTTCTTTTCAACACGATTGCTGAACCATGCAGTATCCTGACTGGGCGACTAATTCAGCAGCTCTTTTAGTGGATCATCGCTGCACAATGCCGAGAGGTAGCCTTCTCCGGAGCAGCAGGTTACAGCTCGGTCATGCTCCGATACGCTCGGTTTTCGGACCGGCAGGCTATCTAAGGCCTCAAAATATTGCAAGCAGTGAGTGCTGACTCTTATCTCACATTTTGTCCGCTTGTTCGTTCTATCAGCTCAACAAGGAACAAAAGATATCCCAAGGCGACAAGTATGGCTTTGTTTACAGAATCAACTTATTTCCTAACTCTTTCAATCTGCGCTGTCTTTCTCCTTTGGGGTGTCAGTCTTTTCAATGGAACAGTGGCAGCATTGATAACAGCGTCCTGGAATGGACGTTTTGAGGACGGAACACCATTTAAAACCACGTACACGGGCTTCTTCCCAATAGACTTTCTAATTTCATTGCTTGTGGCATTTTTCTTCTACGGCACAAATGGCTCGCATGCGGGTTATCAGCTTTTCCTAATCGATGCATATGCAACCTTGCAATCAGCTTTCGTATGGCTATATGCAGAAAGCTCTCGACCAAATTTGAAACCATTTGCTGTAGCAAAGTAAGCATTGGCAAAAAGAAGAGATTGGAAAAGAAAAGGTTGTCTAACTTTATTCAGTCCAATTATCTGGGGCCTCATGTGGCAAGCTTTTGGTGCCGCCATTGCTCTCCCACTCTATTTTCGCCACCATCTTAAGTGGCTCGATGAAACCCGGGATAGCTTGTCCGCCACGAACCTCCCATCAGCGAGAGCATTGCCCGTTAGTTTCGCCGTCGGGGCCATACTACCCGCTGTTATAGGCATGCTGCCAACTTGGTACCCCAGGCTGGATGTTGTTCACCAGAATATTCTGGCGGCCTGGCAGCCCGATCCGGTCTGGGTGTCTATCATACAGGCCATTCTGGTGCTCACACTATCCTCAACACGCCAGAACGACAAAAAGGCAGTCTGGTGGACAAAGACGTCTTACTTGTTAGCCGCTGTGTCTTCAATGACAGGCCATGTTTATGCTATCGGGTCATTACTGACGTCCAGTGACCCAGCAATTACTTTCATCAAAGTCTACGTCCCGTTCCTTTTCGCTGGACCCGAGGAGGCCAGCCTGATACTCGCACGTGGTCCATGGCTCTTTTTGCAGTATGATTTGATCATAATCTCAACCTCATGTATATCTTGGGCCTATCTATTAACCACAAGATGCCTCTCGAGGGATTCTGGTATTCGTACCGTCCTGCCTATCATCTTCTTGTGCGGTGGTGTAGTACTCGGGCCTGGAGCAGTGGTATCACTAGCATTGTTTTGGAGGGAAGGTCAATTGCAAAGCAAGAGAACTGAACAGCCCGTTGATAAGAAAGGTGGAAGGAAATGAACAGCGGGAATATATTGGCAGCTGTGTCATTGCTCTAATGCAGAAAATGTGCTTCCTGATTTGTTATTACCAGGTGGCATACAATTGGAGCTTGGAAAACCTTTTATCACCGCGTGTTCTACTACTTTCTTGGCATCTTTTTTGTTGAAGGAATTGCCAAAGTGTGGTAGTAGATAAATAGTGGTAAGACTTGCGTACTTTATAAAGCCATATCAAGGCCAACTTTAAATTAAGATTTTCAGGATGCAGGTAATAGCATCCAGGCACTTATGCAGCAGGGTTTTTGTTGACTTTAACTACTCAAAATATAACTACGTTGTTTCAACTTGTTGAATAAATCTGTGGATCAGTAATATTTGTAATATTCTCAATACTCAAAGTAGAGAGTGCCCATATTTCTGTCTCGTTGCTTCACTGCTTCGGCCAGATCTCACAGCACTTAGGAGTCATCTACTTTAGCACTCTAGCCCTACTTTCCCCACAGTCGTCTCGTTCAAGGAATGGTTGTAAGCTCTAGCAGCACGTGAATGCAAGTTAAGTTTTCGCGTACCGGTGGAGCCGCGCAGCGCTAGATCCTGAAGCCCCCCATGGCTCGGTGTTGAGGCCGAGCATGATAACTTCGGCTTCGATGGGTCCTTTGCTCCAAGCGGGTCTCGGTGCGAGCTCCATACAGACCTAATACAGCCGCAGTGCAACACATTATTGTTTGCGCTCCTTTGAAGAGACTGTGCAACATGGTGTTGTGATATCCAACCTCAAACTAGAGTAACTAGTACTGACCTAGCCACGCACAAAACATATTGCTTTCGTCAAGTAGAATCTGACTTCGGTTGGCTTTCCCTCGAGTACTTCGAAGAATCAGCACTTCGCGATGGACTCCCTACCTAGTCAGAATGTTGACGTTGCCATTATCGGTGCAGGTATGAAGTAGCCCCTTCATGAGATTTTGGACGTTTGAGAGAATTTTGGTAAATATCTGCTGCTTACTGACGCTCGGTCCTAGGCTGGTACGGCCTTGTCGCTGCGAGAACCTATCTACGACTCCGTCCAAATGCAAATGTATTGATCATAGATTCTGACTCAACCGTTGGTGGTGTATGGAGTGAGAAACGACTTTACCCAAACCTAGTTGCGCAAGTAAATCTAGGGTTGTTCAATTATGTTGACACGCCCATGCCAGCGGCAGGAATTAATAGTAAGAGGCAAGTCACCGGACGCATGATACACAACTATCTCCAGAAGTATGCCGAAGATCACGATCTCCTTCGTCATATCCGTTTCAACACCCATGTGGAAAGAGTAGAGCGGAGTCCACGGGGCTGGCGTCTTCATTTCAAAGACTGCGATGACATTCTAGATACTGAGAAGCTGATGGTGGCAACTGGGGTCACATCTATTCCAAGTATGCCAGAGTGTGAGGAAGAGGACGTCCAAGTTCCGGTTGTCCACTCTCGAGATCTAGGACAATCTTTTAGCGATCTTCAACAAAGCAAGTATCAAAACATAATGGTAGTAGGAGCGGCAAAATCTGCATATGATGCAGTGTACCTCCTGCTAACAATGGGGAAGAAGGTGACGTGGGTGATTCGACCAGAGGGAGCCGGACCACTTGCTATATTGCCTTCTGAATTACTGGGCTATTTTACAAGTATCGGCGTAGCATCTACTAGATTAATGACCGGTCTCAGTCCTTCGATTTTTAATACTCAAGGATTCTTATACTCCTGTCTCCAAGGAAATCCGATGGGGCGCTGGCTGACGGGAATTTTCTGGGACTTTGTGGCATACCTTAGTGACCTCCATGCAGGCTATGATAAAGGTGATCATGTGGCTGGCTTGAGGCCAGAAATAGATGGTAAAAGGTTTGGGCCACCTCTATTTAGATAGCGGCAAGTCTAACATATCGTAGCATCTTCTGGGCCAACTCGGGCCTTGGTGTTGTGACACTTCCAGACTTTTGGAGCACGATTCACAAGGGTGACGTGTCTATCATTCGTGATGAACTCCAGACACTCAAAAAGAACACAATGCACTTCAAATCAGGCAAGTCGGCCAAGTCTGACTTCATTGTTATGTGTACCGGGTGGGGAGATCACTTCGCCATGTTTGATGATGAGAGGAAAACTGAAGTTGGACTACCGGTGAAGCCAAAACGTTCTTTCGAGAAGGATCCAGCTCCGCTTGATCGAGACTGGAGGACCATTGATCACGAAGCCGACAAATCTGTTGACCGCAAGCTACCATTTCTGGCCAAAGGTCCAGTATTAGAACATGCTTTGCCGATGAAGTTTCCACAACGACGCTGGAGGCTCTACCGCAGAGTAGTACCACTTGCCCTTGCTGAAAAAGGCGACCGCTCACTTGCGATTTTGGGTCAGATACACACCGTGCAAACACCCTTGGTCGCGTCTGTGCAAACTTTCTGGGCTATTCTCTATCTACTTGGGGAACTCGAGCTTCCTCGCGGAGATGTAATGGTCGAGGAGATTGCTGAGTGGAATGCCTGGACACGGAAGCGATACATCAGTCAGGGACGAAAATTTCCGTATTCTCTCTATGACTTCCTCCCCGTAAGTTGCTGTTTGATTATTTTTTCCCCGGAATATCACTAACAAATAGACCACAGTACGTCGACACTCTATGCAAGGACCTTGGCATCAACCCAAGGAGAAAGTCCAATATCATAGCCGAATATTTCTCACCATACAAGCCTGAAGACTATGATGGTTTTGACGAAGAGTACTATGCTCAGAAGCGCATCATTTCAACCAATAAAGCAAAAAATGCTAAATCGCAATTATCAAGATTGTTGGTACTTTGCTTAGCTGGTGTTAGTACGTCTGTTGTCTTGCTTAGATGGATTCTGAGCATGATATAGAGGATGATAGTATGATTTACGTCTCAAATTATATACTGCCATCCTGTAGTGTGGAAAATCCTTTCATTTAAAGTATTATGGTTATCTTACACAAAGTATTCTAGCCTGTTAGGAAACTATCCAGGATTATGTATACAAGGAAATGCCAAGCCGTGGCACAATAAGAAATTTCGTGGGTAATTCGCTTTCTAGGAGGTTTCAAATTAGCTTTATATCTATTATAAGACTTGGAGTGACTCTGGTATCACACTGTTGTGTTTCGAAATTATGTGTTTAGCCAATTCAAACGACAGAGACCAGAGCCATATACTAGCCAATAAGTGAGACATTTATAAGATGCAGGTGTCTGTTGTAAATGTCCAACGTGAATTAACAGAATGATCAGTTAAGAAACTTCAAGAATAAAGCTGTTCGTCTAGCCTTACCGTAGACATCAATACTAGTAATACTGTACTGCAACCACACAGCACGATCTTAGCCATCACTTCAGAATCTCGCTCCCTCCTCTAGAAACTCAGAATGAAGAAACGTGTAAGGGACATCTACGCAAGATCTTCTGCAACACTAAAGAAGTCGCTGTCATTAATTCTAGTTACACTTAGCAAGAATAAAATATACCATTTGAAAAGAATAGCTATTTCCATATCAATGCTATCAAATAGCTCAAGAACACCTCCAGCCTTTGTAGCTAGTGAAAGCGCCGAGTGATCTAGTATATTCGGAGTAAACACTGGACTTGAAGCTCTGGCAATTACCAGAATGTTAACTTGCGTAAGATTCTACACTATAAATTAGCTGTTCTCCTATTCTATGATCACTATCTTGAAGTGGAGCTAGTTCTATCAACAACATATCCATGGACCTATTCCGAATGCCGCTGTTATGAATTGTGTCTCAACCGAGTCTAGTTTAGTTTAGTGTGGTGCGATCGAGAGCGGGCTCCTTATAAGAGCCGCAGCTCCATCCATTGTTACTCTTTACTTGGCAATGTAACGCTGTCAAACTTGATCCCTGTCACATCTTATTCTTACGCACATGTTATTACTCTATCAGCTTGAGTGAAGCGGGTGGCTTGCTAAGTGGGTATACTAGATTTGCCCTACGTATAAAAGTGCCGGGCTCACTGCCGGCAGTCGTCACGACATCGACTCTTTCTAGTTACTACTGAATACAAACATGGCCAATCTCGTATTGGATAGTAGTGCTACGATCCTTCTATGTAGCGTTTGTCATAAAACGCCCAGAAACGGAAGGGATCATCTCGCGAGGGGCTGATTACGATTGGGTGGAGATACTGGCACGCTCCGCCTGCATTTTGCGTGGCCGCTCTGACTGCAGCAATGCGAGATGTTAGCGTAATACGAAATAGCTACTTCATTCAATAAGACAGAACATTCGCATGTGGCGCTATAGTCTTAACCTTCCTAATGCAGGGTCTGATCATGCAAGAGAAACGAGGTTCAGGGTCGGTAGTTCTTCTATCCTCCGAAACTCTGACGCCGGGTTTCAAGGTCTCTACCTACACGACAGGTGTGATCTACGAAATCGTAATACAAGGAGTGTCACCTAATACTTGATTTATTCTAGTAATTTTCAATAATCGGCATATTGTGGTGTAATTATAATGTGAGAGCTATAGCAAGCTGGAGATACTAACCTTGAAAGTAAAGTCTATACAAAAGCCTGGCAACGTTTAGTTTTGTTCTTCAAAAGAAATAGTCTTTAAAATTTATAAATTTCATTATTGCTACTGATATAGAATTGTGTAAATATAAATCTTATGGATACTAGCAAGTAAAACTGATATCTCATATTATGTTCAACTAATCATCTTAGGGCCTTTTTTCCCCTTCCCCTCCCTAACGGCTGACACCCTGCTGTGCCGTAGTACTGCGGCGTACCGTACCGTGCCGTACCGAGCTACGCCACCTGCTCGGCATTGATATAGTAATCGTATATCTTATCACGCCCCTACGACTGGACCACTTGAGTACGCCTTTTGTCCGTGCTATTAGATTGAAAATGCAAGAAGTGTAGTGTAGAAAGTAGCGGTGAAGAGTTTTGAAATGGAATCACACACTACCCCAGCTTTGTAGCTACTCTATTCCTCATACTTACGTGGACTCACATGTTATAGAGTTGTGTGTAATGTACCGTATCTTATGATCTGTCCGGCCGTTTGAAATGGTCAAAAGTAAGAAGCTGTATAGATTTGATCAATCAAACAGTAATTTCCCATCATCTGAATGAAAAGTGAGAACAGAAAAGCCAGTGGAGCGCAGGAGATTGGAGTGCAGTTGTATAATCTCAGCACGTATCAACGTCCTGCACAGTTTGTCCTGGTGATTATATTGTATTGTAGAGCTCATGATTGATATTCTAAAATTATTTATACTCAGTCATCGTTGCGCCCAAGCGAAGCAAGATGCCGAGATTGTCTATCTTTGCATTCCAAGCATCCAGCTTCAGCTTGCTCGAGTCTATATCACTTTGCTTGCAAGCATCAATGAGGTCACCAAAAACATCCAGACCCATTCGAGGCATAGATTTGTACAAGTCATATTCCAGCTGCCATGCCGAGTGCGTTTTTGCCTCCCAAAGTGATTTGGGACTGCAGAGAGGCAAAGATCGGAATTCGTCAATTACATCGCAGGCCACACCAGTCTTGATACGGACCGTCTGAGCAATCAGAAAGAACACTATCACTGTTCTATACATTGTTACCCTTAGTATCCGGGCAAGACGCCAGCAGGAAGTTTGGTGAACATTACCTCCGTCTAGATTCAGCAAATATCCAGTCTTCCCACGAAACACTGGGGTACAACCTCTCATCCTGGCAAAATGGCTGGTTACAGAGATTCCTAAACCCCTCACATAGGGTCTGTATCATTGATTAGACGAGTCTCCCACACTATAAATAAGCTTATATACCTGATATGCGACTATCATTTCCAGGTTTAAGTCGGGTTCAATTCTTGAGTTATCGTGGATTCGCATAATGATATACATCATGTGGGCTTGTATAGTGGCCAGAAGGTCTCTTTTGGAGAACTGATGCTTACTTTGCTGAAGTGAATAACAATCAGCAAAGGTTTCTTATGCTTAGGACGGTGATTAGAAACACCACTCAGGGACGAACCTTTTCAACAAACGAGCGCTGCTCATTCTTGATGGTGCGCCATAGAAAAGGCCTGCTTTCCGCATTTTGAGAAGCAAAGATCTGTGCAATTCCCATACAATTGACCAGTGGCTCAGGCAGACAGGGCTCAGTAGCAACTGAAGTACGATACCTGTGCCCATGGATAAAAGGAGGCAGGGTCTCTCTTCTTAGCATCATCTCTGGGAAGGCTAGAAGCATTTCCATGACTAACGATGCCGTGAAATTTGCAACAGGATCTGATATCGGCAGCCGAGCCAGAAATTGCGAATCTGGTCGGTCGGCAAGGCCTGTAGGTTCGGCGAGCGTGAGGAGACTCTCATCTTGAACGGCCCAACCAGACCAGGGATATTTGGAGACCGATAGTGTCTGTGAGTCAAAGTTGACGTGGAGGTTGTCAAGAATCGGCTCATTAGCCTTGGAGGTTTGTGGCGGAAGGATGTCGGCTGCAGCGAAATCCAGCACGTCCCAGTCCATGTCGACCTGCCCGCTGGGTGCAAAGAATTCGTCCACAGGTGAGACAGCGCTGGTCGATGATGATGATGAGGCCGGAGAGATGATCGGTTGATCAATTCGTGTTCGCGGTGGGTGTTTGCGTTCAGTAGCTACTTGGTGACCACGGTCGTACACGCAGTCAAGATCTTTCTGAGTACATCGTAAACATCGTGGCTGAAAGCTACACTTTGCCTTAGCAAGACTACAAGCGCGGCATGACTTCATACGAGTCCGAGGACGATTGTGGGCACGACGACAGTAGGCAACATGTCGATGATACGAAGAGTCGTCCCCGTTAAGAAATGGCTTGTTGCAAATTACGCAGCACCACATGGGCGCAGGCGATGAAGAGTCATCGGAAGTGACATTCATAATTTAATATGGACTTTCTCAAAGTTCTTTCTCAAAGGGATTCTGGTCTCTGAATTTGATATGATTGCCCAGATCCTTTGTTCCTCATGTGGTTGGGTGGGGTGGGGTGGGGGCAAAAGTTCATGCCTGAGGTGGTGTAGCGAGCCGGCCAATTTGGCCGTCGCTGATGCTTATAGATTAGGTGGATGAATAATTTGCTTACTGCAAAGAACAAACAAATATTCGCAGCGGCGAAGATGGCCGGTAATTTTTGTTTTCTACACACGTTCACAAATCCAGCTTAGTAAATCAAAGTTCAGGCACTAGTCTCCGTCTTCAATGTAAGTCAGTCCAGTTTACTTGTACGGATATAGAAATACTTTCTCGCAAGCTATTTGGTGCAGTTGCATCAATCACGGAGGTACTTCCTATCTGTTTGCAAACGTACACAGCACCACATTTTTCTCTTCTTCTCAATCTTTCTAATACGCTATGACCGCCACGAAGGAAGTCGAGGATGGGGCCCTCACAGATGGAGTCCTCACAGACTCGCCGCGCTCCCCCGTGGGAAGCATCCAAGATTCCAAAGCCGAGCCAGACTCCCAGCAATCCGTTGAAGAGCCGGTTCCTCAGGGCCACGACGATAGCGCAAGAACCGTACATGGCTGGACATGGGTTTTGGTTTGTATCTCGCTCTATACTTCTGGCCTTATTTATGGGCTTGATACAACTATTGCAGCAGACATTCAAGCTGCTATTGTCGAGAGGTTCGACAATGTTGAACGTCTCACTTGGGTTGGCACTGCTTTCCCCCTTGGCTCGGTAGTCTCTATCTTACCTGCGTAAGGCGCTATACTTCCAACCCCCCTCTCCCTCCCCGAGCGTTACTTTGAGGCTAAGTGTTTGCTTCAAGGGCCTCTTTGTATTCCTTCTTTGATCTCAAAATCCTCTTCATGTCAAGTATTCTCACGTTCGAAGTCGGTTCTACGATCTGCGGTGCAGCTCCAAGTATGAACGCTCTTATCGTTGGTAGAGTGATTGCTGGAATTGGAGGTTCTGGTGTCTATATTGGGTAGGTTTCAAAGCGCATAACTTACACCGGACTAATTAATTATGCTAGTGTCCTCAACTATTTTTCTCTCTGTACAACTGAGAAAGAACGTGGGCCTTATATCTCGCTCATTGGCGTTGTCTGGGGGTTGGGAGCTGTTCTTGGCCCTGTTGTAGGAGGCGCTTTCTCCACATCTTCTGCGACATGGCGCTGGGCATTCTATATCAATCTGTTAGTTGTCTGGCTACTCAGCTCTTACTTGGATTTTGCTTACTAATCATCACAGTGTTATTGCGGCCATATTCCTACCAGCTTACATTTTCTATCTCCCTTCAGTCAAGCCACCTGGCTCTGGACAGCTTTCTGCTTGGGCAAAACTCAAGAAATTGGATTGGCTGGGCTTTTTGTTCGGAACTGCCGCAATTACATCCTTTACCATCGCCTTAACGTTTGCAGGCTCACTCTGGGCTTGGAATGATGGGCGCACGATTGCAACGTTCACCGTTTCCGGAGTGATGTTCATAGTGACGCTTCTCCAGCAGTATTTTGTCGTATTCACGACTCGCGAAAGTCGTATGTTTCCTCCTCGTCACATATTATCGGAGAAGACCTTGATTCTTTTGAACGCAATCACTGCCGCAGCTTCCGCAAATATCTACATCCCGGTATACTACATACCAATCTTTTTCGTTTTTACGCATGGAGACTCAGCGCTGATGGCTGCCGTCCGCCTGCTCCCTTATATTGTCTTCCTCGCATCAATCAATATGGCCACTGGCTTCTTATTGAAGAGAATCAACTACTAGTAAGAGCTTAATTCCGTAAAATATTATCCCCTCCAAAAGCTAATTATCTTAGTTGGGCGGTGTTTTTATTGGGCGGAGTGCTCATGACAGCTGGTGGAGCAACCATGTACACTGTCAAAACCGATACGAGTGTAGCTAAAGTCTACGGATATAGTATCCTCCTGGGATTCGGCACTGGTTTGACCTTCCAGTCTGCCTATACTGTTGGGCCTGTCAAGACTTTCATGAAGACGGGGTCTGGTCTCGATATTCAGCGCGTAATTTCGATGCTCAATCTTTCTCAGCTAAGTCTTCAGATGGGTGCCTTGCTTATATGCGGTCAAATATTCCAAAGTTACGCTTTTAAAAACCTCAACAAAGCTTTGCACGGCTTAGGATTCTCTGCGGACGATATTAGGAGGGCTGTCGCAGGAACACAGAGCAAGGTGCTTGAGACCATAAGTCCCGCTTTGAAGGAAAAGGCTATTGACGCTATCACGGACGCGATGAGCAAAGTTTATATCTTCAGCTTGGCATGCGGCGCAGTCACGGTGATCTGTGCGTTGTTGTTGCCAAAAGAGAGGTTATTCGCTCCGTCGACACCCAAAATTGCCGCTGCTGGAGCCTAGGCTGGTTATAGCTATCCGCAAAGAATAGAGACTCGCATCATGCTTCACCATCTTCCTTTATAGATGGTTGGGAAAGCAGAGGTGTTCGGCGGATTATTGTATTTGTACTCGTAGAATTGGGGGAAATATGCAGTGCATCGAATGATGTATACAATTTTAAAAGTATTAGAAATTTTTAGTCCTGGCAGGAGCAACTTCATATATCAGACATATATATTAATGACCTTGCAGAGACACTTGAAAGGAAGCAAATCCAGATATTCCAATCACATACGTTTAATGATCTTGAAGCTTCAACAACCTTTCCTTAGCAGAGCCTTCCGGAGACTTTCTAGTCTCTTAAATTGCCGTTCAGACTCTAAGATAAGGAAAATTAGCCCTTCGGCACTCTCGCCGAGCCGCTTGACAGAGCTGATTGATCTCACTCGGGAGCAAGTCCGAGGTCACGACGATGGGTGCGGACCAGGAGAAAAGTACTTGGGTCAAAGCTTTTCGAAACGACTCATGAAGTCTAGTTATGTTCCTCGAGACAAACTTTCAGTAGGAATATTCATGGCCCATAGGTACTTATAAAGCGAGATATCTTTGTCGAAATTGAAACAGGTCGTCTACGAGTGTAATGTAGATGTTGATTGTTTAGAAGCTGTGGTCCACATTCGTAGAATTGATCTTTCGAGGCTGCATGCGCCTCCTACTGCTCCGGAACCCTGTCAATTCCGCCCTCACGCCGAAAATAAGTCTTTCTAAGGTAGAGATAGACAGACCTTATAACCTGTCCATCACCTTGCTTTTGAATGCTTCATATCACAATCCTCTTTTCATTTCTGAATTTCGGAAAAAATAAATCTTGACTGACAGCCCCCTTCAGGCCATCTTTCAACCTTCCACCATGGTTGCCTATCCTATCCCTCGCCTACATAACAAAGTTGCCCTGATCACGGGCGCTGCATCTGGGTTGGGTCGAGCAATCGCGCTAGCGTTCGCCTCTCATGGGACGAAGCTCATTGTGTGCATGGACCGCCAGCCAGAGCCTCGCAAAGGCAGTGATGGCGAGGTCGGTGCCACGCATCAGGTGATCTGTGAGATGTTTGGAAAAGGGAGAGCCCGCTTCGTCCAGGGCGATGTTGGGGAGACTAAGCAGGTTAAGGAGGCGGTGAAAATAGCAGTAGAAGACGGAGGCCGTTTAGATGTGTGAGTTGCTTGAATAAGTCCGGGTTGGATACAGAATTGACTAGTGACGAGGATGGTGAATAACGCGGGCGTTGGCCATACTAATACAAGTATTCGACTACACGAGCTCCCGGATGAAGATTGGGATAGACTCATGTAAGTTTAATTGTTTCTACTACCCAATATTCAGATATACATCGCATGCCGAGCCACTGACCCTTGGTTCAAAGGCGCATCAACGCCACAGGCGTGTTCAATGGCAGTAAGCACGCTCTCGCACAGATGATCAAGCAAGATCTCGACGACAAAGGCCTCCGCGGCCGGATCATCAATGTCTCCAGCGTGATGGGTTTGGTAGCCTCGGCGGGCGGTGCTGGTTAGTTTTCTTAAACTGCATCTAATCCGACCCTCTCTTCCTCCTGTAAGGAAATACTAATGCCGACGCTTTCTAGGCGCTTATAACGCCTCCAAGGCAGCCTCTGTCAATCTGACTAGACAAATTGCCCTCGACTATGCTCATGATCGCATTGTTGCCAACGCGCTTTGTCCTGGCTTGATCAAGACGGCTCTGACCCGCGATCTAGACGAGGAAGGGGCAGCGGCTTTCCTTAAAGCCACGCCGTGGGGAGATTGGCTTGATCCGAAGGGTGTGGCTGGTAGTGCGGTGTATTTAGCCAGCGACGATGCCACGGCGGTGACGGGGATTGCTCTACCTGTGGATGGTGGTTATGTAGCTATGTGAGATAACTGACGATACAAGTGCGATGCAATAAGATCAGTATCTAAGCAAGTAGCAGGAGCACAAGAGATAATCCACAGTTATATTACTATATAATATCGCCAATTATCCCCCTGCTGTAGATCCAATGTAGAAGGCGCTAGTTTTAGTTTAATTTTATATTATCGACCTAGCTCAAAAAGAGTTTTCATATTGTGGTGGTTATATGGGGGATATCAGGTGCTTTCCACGTGACATACGCGTGACCTTACGCGATATTTATTTTGTTTTTACATATTGATTTCAAGCACACATAGCACACACAGATAGACGCAGAGACTACTTTCTTAGACACTTATTACACTCCTATTCAGACGTTACTTAGTACGATGTGATATCTACAACCCTTGGATCCCGATTCGTCCATTTCTACAGCTAGATCCTAGTCACGATACTGCGTTTGAGGCTTTCCTGCTGACGAGGCGAGACTTAACGGCAATTATATTCTCTATTTGCTTACAATATTAAGAACCGAGTTTTTTATATAAAGGATTGCGGCGCTTCTTGGGAGTAGAATGCCCATCGAATCCCTATGTAGGATCTATTATTAGAAAACCAGGCCTATCTTCTGGGTCCTTATAGGTCCTCAAGACTTACACTTAGTGATCAGAACGCACGTACGATTATACTCGTATTGGGTTACCTAATCCCTAGATCTTTGTGGGTCTTCAGACAAAAGAGAACCCGTGGGACACCCGATCCAGAAGCGCGGTCTAGTGTAGAGTAGCGTGCGGCTAGATTCGCAACATAAATGGTCAAATTTACTAAATAGATAAAACGAACCAATAAATAATTAAAGTATTATTAGGTACTAAATGGATGTCAATGGTGACCGGCTTTAGCCATTGTATTAGTTTTGGTCTTCAGAGATAAGAACTTGATAAATGGAATTTTCATTTTTATTTTAACAAAGAGACTTATAATTCATAACCTTCAGTTAGATGTAGTAGATGTGTTTCTGTTTAAACCCCCCGATTTTAGTGTATTATCGTAAATGCTGCTATGCCAAGCCTCCGTAGCAGTTGTAGTGTGGCGCAGCCGTAGGTGTATTAAACATAGAGGCTCTAAGTGCCGTAGGGCTTGCTCCTGTCATGCATATGGCGACCTAATAGGCAAGGGGAAAACTGTTCATGGTCAATTAGTAAAGAATATCATATTAAATTGCTAATTCCAAAATTACCGAGACACTGGCTGTCTTCGAGATCGTCAGAGCTTTGGTGCTGCAACTGGTCTTCCATACGGCAGCATACGTCTAGTATTGCTCAGGTCTACAAAATATGCGATAGTGGGCCAATGGCGGTTTCACAACAGTCAGATATACAAGGAACTATCCCCTATATTTTCTAATGGACAATACATCAATGTCATGCCCATGCCATGGACACCAAGGGTGATTCCTAAACCGCGGCTCTTTTCGACCGTGTGTCTTTACTCCATGCCAGTGGCCGCTACGACCTTCGAAATACGAGTCTCAACTTGTAGCGCTCTTGTCTCTTCATTGAGGATCATGCGACTGTTCCCAATGAATGTCATATGCTCAAGATCCTTTAGATTTTCTGCTCCGCTGTGGAAGTAGTGCGTGTTGGCTGTCAGTCTAAAGTCAGCTACCATGGCAGAAACAAAGCTCAGTATGCATGTCGTGCGGACGGAAGGCTTACTGCTGGCACCGAACGGTATAGTTTTTCCTTTAGGATCCATATTGAATAGGTTCAAGACAGGTTCAGCGAGCGTGACGATGCCGTGGTAAGGAAAATTGATAGTAGCCCCATCCTTGGTCCTATAACTTTTGTCAACACTAATCTGAGGAATAATCTATTGATGACCATCACTTACTCCGCTATAGCCTTGACATCGATGTGAGCATGCTTATTGTCGGAGTTGAAAGATAAATAGTCGGCGCCATGGACGATCTCGGCTTTGAATGCAGGCTCAAACCCCTCGACAGTCTCAAGCGTCCCTTTTCCAAACTCCTGATATGCGGTCGCTCGAATCAGGACTACGATCCCCGCTGCCGAAGAGAAGAGCAGTTGAAGAGCAACTTACAAAATGGATCAATGTTGGCCCATTCTCGCGCACCCCTGTAGGGAGTCAGGTCGGGTAGTTCCAAATTCGAAAGTAATGGTTGAGCCTAACTTACCAACAATACGCTTTGCAATGACATCAACTACCTGATTGATAGCCGGCACAACGGTCGGATAGTTCACGGTGGGGGCTACCATAATGACTAGTAAATGGGTGAGAAATAAGTTCTACAGAAGTTTCGTTCACTTTGAACAGACTGGATGAACGGTGTGGTCCACAAGGCTTTGAAAATTAAACCCTGATATATCTTGAACATTGAATCTCTGTATTCTCCGTCTTTGATCCGATTCCGTTTGCAGTGGACACTCCTTCAGAGGTAGCTGTGCATATGGCTTTCGGGCCGGCCCGAGCCCCGAACAATTTCCACTTAATAGCTCTAAGCTCGGAGTGGTACCGAGGCCTTCAACGCCTTAGTAAGTTATTTGCATTCATTTCGCACTCGACACACTATACGAGCCCATTGCTGGTCCCCGCAGAAAGGCATCCTTAGCTTAATGTCCATCTCTCATAAGATGCGGAGTTAGCTGAAAAGTTTTGCCGTTACCGGGAAACATATATTGGAACCGACTCTAGCAGAATTCCACAAATCTTATTGCTTTCTTGACACTTATCCACACTTGACATGGGGAACGAGAAGAAATTCCGTGTCATAATCATCGGTGGTGGAGTGGGAGGTCTTGCTGCCGCACATGCTCTCGAAAAAGCGAACATCGACCATGTCCTCCTGGAAAAGGGTCAAATTGCTCCAGAGCGAGGAGCCAGCATCGCTTTCTATCCTCACGGTGCTAGAATTTTGACACAGCTTGGAACTTTCAAGGCTGTGAATGACATGACCTATCCAATAGAAAAAGCCAAAGATCTTCTACCGGATGGGACGGTCTACTCCAGCAGCGATTTGTTCAAATATTTGAGAGAATAGTGAGCACCTCAGAGTTGGATCAATATGCTAGAACTAACGAAAGCCAGCCACGGATATCCGACCCCGGTCTTAGAACGCAGGCGTTTCTTGGAGATCATGTACGAAGGACTCTCTGATAAGTCCGTCATTAAGCCAGGCTCTGAGGTTGTGGACATCATCGACTCAGAAGACAGTGTCAAAGCAGTGCTCGCTGATGGAAGCACTGAGGAAGGAGACTTGATCCTAGTAAGTTGATGGTTATGGAATTTCTCCTTCTCTTCATTTTTTAAACTTCCGTCAATACTTTTCCTCGACTCTCAGTGCACGATAGGGTCATGCGTCATAAAGACATTTTTGTACACCCTAGACTTCTTTCAGATAAGTAAAACCAGCTTCTCATCTCTATAGGGAGTGGACGGGGTCCACAGCCTAGTAAGACGCCTGATGTGGAGAAACGCCAACACGGCAGTTCCAGGGATGATCAGCGCAAAGGAAAAGAAGAGTGAGAGCGCCCCCAAAACTTGATGAAGCGGCAAGCTTACATTTGGTGTGCACGGAAAGGCCTTTACGCCGACTATACTCTGCTGTTGGGCTTCAGCAAGACAGGAGCGGACATGAGCCAAAGCGAGCTTACTGCTACACACCATGACGGTAAGTCGTACTTAGTTATTGGCGGTAAAGAATACACGTTCTGGTTCGTGTTTTTCAAGATCAAAAGGGTGCACTGGCCAGCCATGAAGAGGTACACTCAAGCTGATGCAGAGGAACATGCTGCTGGATGCATGGACAATCCCATCTCAGAAACGCAGGTTTTCGGGGAGCTTTGGAAAAATGCTGTCCGGTACGAGCTTGTCAATGTCGAAGAAGGTCTCTTTGACCACATGTTTTTCGGACGCATCGTCCTCGCAGGTGATGCTGTCCATAAGGTACGCACATTTATTACCGGAGCTATTGCTTCTTTGCAATCCGTAGAGTACTAACATAAGGATGCAGATGACTCCGAATATCGGGTTAGGCGGCAATACTGCGATGGAGAGCGTCGTCGTCCTTACGAATCTCCTTAACAAGGCCGTCAAGGAGCATCCTAATGGCAAACCAGACCGAGCCGCTCTGCAGAAGTTGCTCATCGACTACCAGAACAAGCGGCATAAGCGCCTCCGGGAGTTCATTGATTTCTCCAGTCTGGCAACCAAGATGCAGGCATGGGAGACGACCTGGTACAAAGTCCTCTCGCGCATTGTCCCATTTCTTCCAGACAACTCGTTTGCGAAACAAGCCAGTGCTTTATTCAAATCTGCACCTAAACTTGACTTTCTTCCAGTGCCCGGAAATCCTCAGGGAACGGTCAAGTGGGACGATGAGGTGGCGGAAGCGGAAGCCAAAGACGCAAAGTCTAGATCATTGCTAGGGAAAAAAGGACAAGGCATGGTGAGCTGGACCACTGCGCCCCTCCTGAGCGTGTGCGCGCTGGTATCGTTCTTTTACATGGTTCAAGGCGCGAAAGCTATGGGTGGAGGTCAGACTGCTGCAAATGCCTAAACAATGCGATGCTTGCTAGGTCATCGGTAGTGGCAGACTCAAACGAGAATTCAAAGCCGTCCTTCAGCAGAAAATGTAGTAAAATGCTTTCACGGAGAGTTTAAATGGGTTTCTAACAATAATGTACGCTTCTAGACTTTTAACTCTATTCCTATAAGAATTAAATGAAGATTGCACAATCTTTCAGGGGAGCCATGCTTCTTGTGGCTGTTCGAGCCGTATTTTCCAGATCATTCTAGTCTATATAGCGAATGTGGGTTACGCTTTTAATCGCGTGAATGAGATCCTATTATAGTAATTTCCAGATATCCTGAACTCCTAGCTCGACAACGCTATCAAGTATGTAATTGCCGTCCAGTGGAAATCTAATAAATGAGGCAGTTAGTCGAGAGTTCTTGAATAATTCTAAGGCATTGAGTAGCTACTATTCGGAGACATGAGTTCTCGGGTATGCTGAAGCGGGGTGATGAAATCTCAGTTAATCTTACTCGACGCGTCCGACAGCCCGATTATCTGTCAATGTTTTATCTCCACCTAGTTCGTAGTGAATCTGAGCCTCGAATACCCCGGCTATGGGATTCGCATTTTTAAGCATAGAAAGCGCACCAACAAGACAACTAATACTCTCTAGAAGGTCGTAGCGGCTTGGAGACGAGGCCGAGGCATGGCTGTTAGTGGATGAAAAGGAGCTGCTGCTACTGTGACCTCCAAAGTAGCCGTTCTTCATGTTTGCGCCATGTCCTTGGCTACCATTATTGAGGACTGCTGACGGCGGCCAAGGGGTGTGGTATACTTCTGGCGTCGTTGGGGTAATGGGGCGACCGCCACAGTAGCTAGCAGCATGAAGTGCTCGGACGTAAACTTGTGCGGCGACGTATATTGACCACAGTATATAAGGAGTTGACTGTGCAAGTAGATCATATTTAGTAAAGCTTCCCGCAGCAACACGAAGACAAAGCGTCAAACTGAACACTTACACTAGCTGGAATATCTGCTTGCTCGCGTATTTGTCTCGTCAAATTCGTAACATTCAAGGCGGCCTGGAAACATTTGGTCTCGCTTTCTAAGTTTGGCGATCCCTTCAGATTGGTCTTGGACTCATAAATCACCGCCGCGTGATAAAGGCAGGTTAGTATTGCCTGGAATTTGATCTTTGCATAGAGAACAGCAGGCTCAGTAGGGGTAGTGTTTAATTTAGAGTCCATATTTGACGCGGAGATGAGTTGACTGATGCTTTCACTGATGTGATAATGATGCCTCCAAAAATCGTAGTTTGGATCATCTGCCTGGTTCTGAGAGAGTGCAAAGTCGGCATGCCTCAGACAGCTGCCATATAGCCAGCTGATGAGAATTAACCCTGCAAATTTTGAGAGTTTTTGGACTCCAGAAAGTCTAAGGGCGTTGTTAAGAGTTGATCTGAATGGTGGTGTATCATTCTCAATAGGGAGCAAAGTGGTGATCTGGACAATGGCTATTAGTAAGCAGCGTGGAACAAAGATATAAGGCATCACACCTCGTCAATGCTGCAATGCGTATTGGCATTCCAGCCGGCACTGGTGCCGGTAAAGCATATAAGGTTAAATGCTGACCAAAAGGTTCTTCTACGCTCCTCTAGCTCCTGGGGATCTGATGTAGATCCGAGATAGAATACAATCTGTGGCTGACTGGGTGACTGAGGTCGTGCATCCATTTTATCCAGACCAAACATCTGGGCCATCCACATTGCACGACTAACTCTACTCAAAGCTCTAGGGAACAACAGTTGTTTCAGTTCATAGAATGCAAGCAAGATGCATGCTTGGAGGGCAGCAATGGTCAAGAAGGATTTGCCTAGTTCAGCGTTATCAAAATACCTCCGTGACGCATCATACAACTGGCTTTGCAAATAACGATATTTAGAAACGCCCGAAGCTCCATGAGCAAGAACAATGAACTTCAAGCTCAAGAGCTCTGGCCCCAGAGACAGGCTATCCATCTTTGACAGGAAGCTATCTTTGTCCAGAATGTAACAACTGGCATCCGCCTGATCGAAATAAGATTGGTACCTGTGCAGGTCAATACAGTCAGCTTTGAAGTCACCGAAATGATACATACAGTTCGCCAAGAGTATGAGAGGAGAGTTCCTCCTCTCCTAGTTCGGTATTTACTATCGTCCCAGAAATCATCTGCGACGTCTCCATATTGGGCCAATTGAGACAATCAAGCTCGGGTGGTTGAAGGAAAGCCGCGGTGTTAGATTGTCCGTCGGACATACTAGACATTGTCGCAGAATTGGTGGCTTCTAGGAACAGGGGGATGGTGGTCTCAATTAGGGCTCCGTTGTTTCCGCTGCTCGTAAAGCTCCAGAATTCTGTACAGTCCATATCTGTTTCCGTGGGCATGATATCCTGAGGTATCTCTTGGTTTGAGAGAGGTGGTGGTTGACTGGGCGTGCTTTGAGTTGCAAAGGTCCGTTCCGCCTGTGCTGTTACATCGCAATTGTTAACTCCGAGTCCCAGACCGCTGAAAGCCACTCATATATTTAAATAGACGACCAGAGAATGTGAAACCTACATAGACGGTTATTGAGCTCATTGATCCTTGCAAGTAGTTCTTCTTTTTCTAGATCTGAGTTCCGAGTGAAAACACATGTACTGCCCCGCCTCAGACAATTCTGACAATATGGTTGCCCTCCATCACACCGAACCTTCCTTTGGCGGCATTCTATGCATGCAGTATGTCGTGATCTAGAACCGCCACTCATGATTGATCAATCTGTTCCTCACACTGCAAATTTACAAAAGAATCCTTCTTTTGCCGTTACGATTTAGGCTGCTCGAGAGTTATCGTTAGATTTCGTAGGAATTCCTGGAACGAAGAATGATCGACAAGACTTTTCCCAAAGACTCCGGAATCCCGATGACATCCCCCAACTTTTGTCTAGGCAATAAGTGATGGTGCCTCGACGTTGTTTGATGTTATTGCTGATGCTGCTTACACTGGGACTGCTTAACATCTGAATGCAACAATGCAATATATTGAGGCTTTTATTTCTAGAATGCACAGGTGTGATTCAAATTTATTACGAGCCGCCTCTTGGGAGCCTATCTGGTCTGATAAGCAGTCTGGATCTGGCCTGTTATCCGATGTCATGCGAGGTGCTGCAGTGTGTACCTTTGCGTGATGTTGACGTACGGGGGTAAGAACAAGGACGATCAAAAATCCGAACCAGGGTTCACTGTGTTTAGAGGTTTCAGTGACAAATTTAAAGTCGAACAAAGCATGAGTCTATAAGAAGGGGCCTGAACGTGCATCTTCTACATGTACAGAGACTTGTATTTTGGTTTACTAGTTTAGCTCACGGGTGGAACTGTTTTGACTAGGTACGGTCTTCAATGTAGGTAATGTCTCGGTAGATGTTCCTCGCCTTGCCGAAAGGATTCGATGATATCACGCAATTTCTTCGCGTCGCCGCATGGAGTTGCCGCGAAAGGAAGGCATGAATCGCATCCGTTAACGTCACCTTCTCTATGCTAGTAGCGCCCTATGTCCATTGCACATTCAGGATTATATTATACCATAGTCATATTGTGGAACCAACATTCGGGAGACTGGTGCCTAATCAACCAAGATAGCTAAAACTCATGTGGGATGCGAGACTAACAATTTAGATACTTTCTTTGAACGCCTATTTCACACGTTCTCAAATTTGTGTATAGATTAGTCACAAGCTATCAAGATATAGCCCGTCATTTCGTCGACGCGATTTTAGCCATATGAATCTGCTACTTGCGGCCGTATCTACTGTCTCCACGCTACAAGAGATTGGCAGAATTGTTAGCGTATCTATCACCCCGATAATGAAGTAATTTGTATGTCTAATCAGCACATCCTGCAGTGCCCTAATTCAGCGTTCAAGCCCGAATAGATTGAATGTGGGGAGACTAATACCTTGTTTCGTTAGTGATGCGTAGCCTATGTAACGAATGAGCGTACGTAAGTGATGCCATAGTTCACTGCAAGCTAGCTGCACTGAAAGCTGACTGCATTTGACAGCTGGACTATCTTGCAGCTCTATAACGTTGGAGATGTGCAACCGGGACCACCATATTTCATTATTTCCGATAGTCCGTGCACGGATGCTTGACAAACCACTACATGCATTATGCGAGTGCGGGTAGGGAACCCCGTTCTACTAGTTCTACTAGTTCTCTGCACCTCGTAAGCCACATTCCACTTTCTGGCTTACAGAGAAAATAGTGTAATGTTTTCAGCTAGGCTATGTTTTTAATATAGCTGAGCAATCAAAGGCTAATTATCTAGCAATTCTAAGTAATAGATATCAGAACCCTGTCGTGATAAAAGCCAGAACAAACATTTTTATGAATCTATCAATTCGAACGTAACACCTATTTAATGTTAAACAAGACTGATTTGTATTAACACTTTTGATATAATTAAGAATTTGCTCAAAATTGCTAACTTAGATAGTTCCATACTAACTAGAACGATCAATTGAACTCCAAAGTATGTCATTTAAGGTATTTGGTACGAAATTTACAAGAAGCCAGTATGCCTATTGAGCTAGAGTAGATCTGACATCGAGAATACCGTTGATCATCAAAGGACAGACATTCTGTTTCTGCGATCGATCTACAGGTACTTGCCACCTGCTTGTATCACAGTACAGGGTGCAACTCATCGAACATAGCACAGTAGAAGCAAACGCGTACAATGCATGTCTTTAGCAAGTATAGTCCCTTATAAGTGGGAGTGGATATATAGTCTTCCTCGCCTATACACAGTTTCTAGCAATATGACTCTCGGTCCGAATGCCGAAAATTCGCGTATAGTCCTGCTTGATAATTCTGAACTCGGAGAACTACCGAAGCTAGAAGATGATGCCAACTAGAATTATCGAAAGTCGGGGATGCAGGCCCGCAGCTATACATTATCAACCTCGGTGAATGGCCAATGAATCTCATGCTCACTAATCCTAAATAACGGCTCTGCGCTAGCCGTGATGTTCCCCGGAGGTGGCTGCGGCGAGATCCCCGGAGATAGCTCTGGGGCCGTGTGATTGGTGTAAATATGTAACGTAGAGAATGTCTATCTAAAACTATCAAATAGAATATATTGTGCACAGGCTGTTGCTCTTTCATTGTTCTCTTCTGCCAGGAAAGCAACAAGTGAAATCATGCTGTCTCTTTTGCAACCTAGCGTTGTTTTTTGCGCTGTTGCAATCATTCTAAGAGTGTTATGGGTGCGCTCAAAGTCTGCAAAGCTTGACAACCTACCACCTGGTCCTCGTGGTGATCCGCTGATTGGACATGTCCGTCTCATACCTAAGAGCAGACCGGAATTGACTTACATGAAATGGTCAAAGGATTATAGTAAGAAATATTCGATGACTAGAGGGCGCTCATCAAAAATTTGCCCTGACTTACTCCAGAATCGGACGTCCTATATATCAATCTTCTTGGAAAACCCACCGTAATTCTGAATAATGCCAAAGACGCTACAGAGTTACTCGAACGTCGCGGTGCTAAGTATAGTGATAGACCTAATTTTGAATTTTACGAAGAGTGGGTCACTACTGTGAAGCCTGTTACTCAGATTAACATACCTCTAGAGAAGGCTGGACAGATGTTCTCGGATTCATAAGGCAAGGAGCAAAATTTAGAAAACATCGGAAAATGTTTCAAAACGCTTTCACACCGACACAAATTCTGCCATACAGAGAAAGACAACAGCGAGAGGCTCGCAAGACTGCTTTGCGGTTGATTGACAGCCCTGACAATTGGATACCGCATATTGTGCGGTAAGTGGTCCAATCTTAGCATTTCGTGCTTCATTTCGGGGTATGAACTTCCTATTCAGGTTTAACTTCTGACATTAGATTTGCCACTTCTCTCATCCTTGGGATAGCATATGGAATTGATGTCGAAAAAAGTGACGATCGCTACGTCTTCCTTGCGGAGCAAGCTACAATCTCACTCAGTAATGGAGGACCGCCGGGAGCAACTGCCGTGGACATTGTTCCATTTGGTAATATACTCACGTCTCTTTCCTTGAAGGAACTGACTTATAACTGTAGCGCGCTACCTGCCACGTTGGCTGAGTATATTTCCATCTTTGAGATTCGCACGCCGATATCATCCCTTGGTACGGGCTATGAACGACGTTCCTTTTGAAGCTGTGAAAAAGAACATGGTACGTAATTCTTGATATTTCTTGCAAATCACTGACCATCAGGCGAATGGTACCGCTCAACCATCATTTACGCGCAAAATGCTAGAAGATAGAAGCAAACTAGGACAAGAGTTGAAAGCGCCTGGAGAGGATATAACAGACATTGATATAAATGGTGCAGCAGGAGCGATGTATGCTGCTGGACAAGATACAGTATGCGAAAATCCTATATGCATATCTCTCCTCTGCTTACATCAGGCCAGACATCTTCAACACTTTCAGTATATGTTTTGACCATGGTCTTGCATCCGGAAGTCCAGAGAAAAGCATGGGCTGAAATAGATTCTGTGATTGGGAGAGGTCGTCTGCCAACATTTGACGATAGAGTGAACCTTCCCTATGTGGAGCATGTTGTTCAAGAGACTTTTCGGTAAGGAAGCTTGGTGTCTTCCGGCAAAAGACTATTGAACGAGTCACTTTGACTTAACTTCCAATATTTTTGTGATCCTGGAACCATAGAACAGAAGCCCGAAAAACAATATCCCGCTAACAGCACGACAGAAATCATCCCGCCGTACCCCTCGGAGTGCCCCATAAGTCAACTGAAGACGATATTTTTAAGGGAATGTTCATACCAAAAGGTTTGAAAAACTGATCCAAACTTCTTTGAAGTTCAAGACTGACACTGAGGATACAGGGTGATTCAAGACTAATGATTATGTATCGAAGTTCAATGCTTACATCCTATAGTTCTCTTGTAGTAGCAAATGCGTATGCTATGACACACGACGACAAGGTCTATAGCAATCCTGAGGCGTTTAATCCAGATCGTTACGCCTCAAAAGCAAATGGCAAACCTGGTGAGCCATTTCCAGTGGGACAATTTGGTTTTGGGCGCAGGTAAGATTCCCAGAGGTGTGCACACGAGCGAGTTTATCAACAGATATTAGAATTTGTCCGGGGCAACATCTCGGTGCTGCGAGCGTTTGGATGGTTGTTGCTACTATGCTTGCGACGTTGGAATTTTCGAACCCGCTTGATGAAAGGGGAATAGAATATGTCCCGAAACCTGAGCTAACAAATGGAATGTCGAGGTATGTTGTAAAATGTCATGTTTAGTAAACAGTCTGACAGATATAACAGCCATCCAGAGCCTTTTCGCTGTAGAATCACTGCTCGCTACCCGGGTAGCAGAGAGCTTCTAGCCAAAGGTTAAGATCGACTGAGTTGAAATTGACGAGGCCCTTGCTCAGACAAGACTACCATCGTTTTCGAATGATTGTGTTAATTCAGATATGCCCTACAAATAGAAACATGAGGATGGTATGCAAAGTGGCTACTTCGAGATTTTCAAAATCTGTCTGTTCCCTGCAGATTCTCTCCCAAATGACATAAGATGTACTTAATTGAATAAGCCAACATAATTTTTTTAACCAGCAGAATACGTCGGTAGGTTATCTTAGCTTGACATATAATCATGGTCTATCGAAGCCTCTTGAATCGAGTATTAATGTCGTGAAGGAGACGGCTCTTTGATAATACTATTCGGTCACTAAATGCGGTACCAAAAGAATCGAATGTAGCTTTCTCTAAGTATTTCTAGATGCTAATTATTAAAATATCATCATAACTATCTGCTAGAGTGAAATGCTAGTCAATAGAAATACTGGACGCCGGAGCGCATTTTACGCTAGACAGTACTAGAAATTACCAAGTACTGGGAGACGCTGTAGACTAAAGGAACCTGTGGAACTATTCTCCCTACTACTTGTCATGGGAACCGTCTCTAAAGTCTTTCTGGCTGAGAATTGCTTTCGATATCATTTTTTTCGAAGTCTAAAGCATAAATAACAAATCCTGTAGAATTCTTTGAACCAGAAAGAACACGACGTCACCGTTGAAATATAAAATCCCCATGAATTTACAAATTCTCAATTGAAAGACTTAGATTACTACTCGAAGTCAGTTTTATCGCAGCATTCGTGCACGCAATACATGAATCAAACGCCCTATAGCTGAACTACGAGTTTCACCCCACTCACACCTTTCTTGCTCTTCTCGAACCCTTCTTCAATTCCCCCAAGCCCACCCGGAACCAACTCCAGTCTATTAGGAATGAATCTGCCTCGCGCAATCCAGCCGTCTTCTCCACCCAGAGCCTTCATCACGGGTTCAGAAAGGTGCCTCAATGCCGGCAGGCTTCCAATCCCGACTACCTCTTTGACATCCACGGGCTTCTGATGTTTCTCTTTTCCAAGGGATTTAGCTTTGCCTACGGGCGGGAGAACAGTGACGACATTCCCACCGTCGAAAAGGCGAAGAATCTCAACACCCAGAGTCTGAGTGTCCTGTGTAGAAATTGTGTCTTGCACGAATGAAACCTCTAGATTTCCGGCTGCGTCCTTGAAGGCTTGAGCGGTTGTTTCCGATCTTTTCAGCACATTAGTGGCGCCAAGTGACTTAAGATACTCTATATGTTGCGGCGAGGAATTAGTTATGATGCGTTCGAATCCAGATAGTCTCGCGAACTGGATAGCATATTGCCCGACCGATGACGATCCACCGAGGATAATAGCTGCTTTACCATGGCCTACTGTCTCACCACCGCTCTCCCAAGGGGGAGGGCTGATACCTTGTCCAGTTCTGTCATAGAGACCAGCCACGACAGCGAGTGTAGCCAGCGAGATTCCAGCTGCGGCGTCATTGGAGATGTTTCCGGGCGTCTTGCCAACCAATGAAGCTGGGATTTTGCAATACTGCTGAAATGTGCATGAATCATAATTGCCAATAATGCCTTGGAAGAAAACTCGTTCTCCTACTTGGAAGGCCTTGACATCAGCGCCAGTTGCCGCAATTTCACCGCTGGCATCGGACCCCAGAATAGCAGGATAGGGGGGGTTTCCAAGGAAAGGCGTGATATTGAAATCTCGGACTTTCCAATCGATAGGATTTATAGCTGTCGCCAAGATCTTGATCAACACTTCGTCTGGTTTGGGGGTGGGCGTTGTGCGGTTGGTAATAGTATGCTTGCCTTGCGCCTCAAGCACAATCGCAGCTTTGTGAGAAGAGGGGATCGACATGGCTTTAAGATCCCTGTTAAAACGCTGAAATAGATGTGTGATTTTGCGCATATTCTAGGACACTTTCCTGGGCTGTCAAGAAGTGCTTAATAAGGCGAATAATAGCCGATCCGGCCACCGGCCAAACTGGCCGCACTTCTAAAGGAGGCTGGCAACACATATACACGTGACCGTTAAAAGGATTAGAAGCTTCTCAGAGCTTGGCTCCAGATGTATGTACAGTCTCATTTAACGATCTGATATAGATACAATCTTACTTAGTATCAACAGCACTTAAGAGGCATTAATAGTCACCTCGAAGCATTGGTGAAGATGGGTGATTCGGCTGATTGGTAACTAGCCTGCAGGGACCACTGTGCTTCATGTTTTTCCTCTTAACGTTCAGCGCCTCCATGGTGGGGTAGGTACCCATCGCTAATTGACTGATCTTCCAGCTCTAGAGCCTGCGGATATATCTCAACTTACTCCCTTAACATTACGCCATGCTCTACGTCCTTGCTATAGCATCTTACATTAGCTCTCAGAAGCAAAAGTTTAATTATAGTGAACAGGTTCTAAAAGAGATGGAGTGAGAACTTGAAGAGCAGCTGCTCTTGAGGTTGGTGGCAGAATAGAAGTACTATACCCCATCACCGCATATTTGCAAAACTTTCAAAGGATCATTATGCATCAGAGCAAGTGCAGGCCATTGTGCACAAACTATTTCTTCCAATTCCAGCGAGCCTCAGATTCAGCCGTACCCAGTAGTGCATGTTTCAATACCTCAACTTCATAATCTTCCCTAATTTCATATTTTGAGCAGGAAGGACAAGCGCCTCAACATGACGACAAGGCAATTATTTTCACCAAATTGATTATGGAATCAGTCACAATCCTTTACGCTACATGATCCGTAGATGGGGAGCAGCCTAGTCAGAGCTACTACGAAATTCCAGGTACGATCATCAAAAGACCTTATAGGTCATTAGAGTCATTAGATGCTAAGTAGGTAAATTCGATTCCCTGTCTACTCTTAAAATTAGTGGCTGTTTGCTTGCTCGTATGTTTTAGTGAAACAGCCAGGTTTTCTAGAAGTTTGAATACCAAGATCTGATAATATCGAGTCATTCAGTGCAATTGGTTTGAAATCTCCAGAAATTCAGATGCCTGTCGGTGGTTTTGTCGAGCTTAATCAAGGGCTTCCGAGAAAACTCGTGCTTTACTTCCTTCTCGATGTTGAATTTCTTATCCTTCCTAGAAAAGACCTCCCCAATGAGGTAGGCGAAAACACGGTTGCACGCACCTGGAGCTGGAAAGTATCCATTAGGACAATCGACAATAATTGGAGACGATAGAAATATAGTGAGAGACACTAGGAACCGAAGATTTAGCAGTTTTCTCGATTATAAAGTAGATGGTACGCGGAATGACACTATATTGAAGCTCACGTCGGCAGCTATGCAGTGAATGGCAAAGAAACGAATTATTAGCGAGAGAAAAAGATTGAGCCAAGGCAGTGCAGAGATAGCCCTAGTCTGTCAACTAGTGAAAAGACGACATTGGGTATGGCGCTTGAAATGTTCTCCCGTAAGCCTCGACGACGAGAGTTCTTAAGTACCTCTAGTAGATGACTATTTAATTAAAGGTCGACCAGAATCATTGCCAATAGAATATAATAAGCTACAAGTTGGACAGCTAAACTGTTTCTCTCAGAGCCTATAAGATTATCACCGAGCTACAGACCAGAACACAGGAAGCTTTTGACTGCTGGAAATCTCGGCCAAAGCGCGAAACATATTCAAACATTACCTAGATTCGCAAAAGTGGTTTGATATTTGATATTATCGAACTTAATAGGAACAACGGATCTAACAATCCTTCAAATCTAGGTAGATTTCCAAAGCAATACGCGTAATGTTATTAACTGTGTGTCTAGCAATATTAACGATACGAAGAAAACGAGGGATGGTATATGAAGTTTTCCAATATGACCCGCCAAAATATCGTAACCCAAGATGACGTTGGAACTATGTTTTGGAACCTAGACTGTTACCACAACGTTCGTTGACGAAGGATGAAAGCATTATCATGGTTTATACACTAGTCAATTTCCACTTCGAGAGTCATACCAAAATCATGTTCGTCTACACGGTGGGAAAAGTGTGTATTCCCAGCTCCGGAAGCAATCGCCTCATTGAAAAATTTACTAGTCGATAGAGATCTTATAGGAATTCTATTATGTTTGCAATGGCTCGGAGAAGGCCGGGTGAGAGATTCTGATCAGCCAAGCAGCAGGTACTTGTGGCGATCGTAAAGAAGGCGCTGCTTCCAGTCACGGAGGATAGACTAAATCTATTGCCTAGCAGTAAATATTATACAATGTTCAACGGTCAAGATGCGACTCTCTGGTTCTGGGGAAGTATATTTCCAGACCAAACAAGCCCCTGTTCGAACTGTGAATGAGGCATTGAAAAATCCAGTCAGTGAATTTGCTCTCAAAACAATGACAGAAGATGAAGACAAGAAGTAGTTCGTAATATATGCTGCCGATGAAATACGGTTATTCGAGCCCTAAAATCCCTTTCGCTATCCCCGCTACTGTTGAGCCTCCCGTTATTATAGTTATAAAATCACTTCCAAATCTAGAATTTCTTAGAAAAGTATCGAAAGTACCTGATAAAGATCCTAAATTCGCTAAAACAGAAGTGAATCTACCCATCATTCAACAAAAAACAAATTACCAAACCACTTGAGAATACTGCTGAGGTGAGCCCGATTCTGGCTCAAATTGATGTATTCGGCATTCTCTTTCAGATTCATTGTTTAATCACCGCAAACTTGAGAGAAATCTTAATAGTACTGATAGAAGAATACGACAGAAGGGGGGGAACCCGCCAATTAGCTTCGCTGCCAACTATTACACCAACACCAATCGCTACACTAGCAGTTGTATACCGAACTTCGTAATGAAGCCACAGATCCTGTCCATCAGTCAAGATATTCAATTAATAAAGGGGGTTTCAGATATTGCCAATGGATAACCACTTCTATCAACAATTCACTAAAACAGTTCTGACTATTTGGAGGATGGCTCTCATCGGGAATCTGGCGAGTCATGGGTTTCAGAGAAAAATCGAAGCAGATCTCAGAATCACCAGATATATGCCAAGAGAAGAACCAAAAAAATTGCTTCATTGGACCAGAGATTACGGACAAGAGGGAGAGCAAGTAAATCCGAGGATATAAAGAGAAAGATAAGGCACAGGCTGAGAGCGGGAAACAAGAGCTTCTGATAAGCCGAATTCCATAAGCGGGTCGTCGAATCATCACGAAGGATATGAGAGGCATCCTTTAGGTGATCATTCGTAGAAGAGCAATCTGCCTTTGGCAAATTATGTCAGTGATGGCCAGTATTTGGGCTGCAAACCAATCTCACTCCAAGCGTAGTCATTCGGTCTTGTAACGGATACAAACCCGATGAACTCTATGAGAGGAGAATGTTCATGAACTGTCCGGGGTAGACATATACCCCACAGCGGCATTCGCCGACCTCCTGAATTTTCACCTGGACCTATCCTCGTCAACTGCTCTAATCTCCCCTTCTAGATTTGCTCTCCTTCCTCACAAAACCCATCCTGCCTTTCATACAACTCAATCTCTCCCTTCTGATACATCCAAGAATTACTAACCTTAAACCCATCTCCTGAATCCGTTGCTGACGGTAATCATTCACTTCACTGCCGTAGAAATACCACCCTCCAGCTGGGTAACGTAAGCTCCAAGATAAATCTCAGAACCACAAGCGCAGATCTGTCAATATCCAGCCCCGTCTTTCCTACGCCCACCAAGTATCCTACCATCAGAATAGTTGAAACTTTTCAAGTTCACCCATTCTTCTTCACACGTCCATCAACCCTCTCAGGTCCAGCAAATCTGCTTTCGTAATTCAACAACTCATCTTGCTGTATGCCATAAGCAGGGAAATTTGTCCCACCTGAGATTATCTGCATTAAATCCCGACATTTAGTTGATAGCTTCGGAAGCCTATGATGACCGCTGGGGGTTGGTCGATCAGAGCGCGCAGAGAAGACACCAGGCATTAGAGATTCACGTGTTGAATGGTCAAGTTCCTTTCGAATACGCTTCCTTGTATCTCTATTGTAGAGGCCAGCTTACTCACCACAGTACTTGATGGCAACATCGACTAGCATTCGAGGGGGTGTACAAATATATTTGATGGATGCAACAGTGCGTTTCAGAGTAGAGTAATGCTTACTATTGTCAAGGGACATGTGAGCTCTGTTACAACTGCTGCGCTAACCGAGAGTGTCTCAAGAGCTGAGGGTTGGAGGAAGTTTGCCAGTATTGTATAGGGCTCCGTCTGATCCAGCTCATACCGCCGAGAAGTTTGCTGCTCAATTCGGTTCTAGTCGACGTCGACGTCTATGGTTTGTTACGCGAGCCAATTCGGATTTGGAGATATTCATCGTTGATATGTTGAGGCTCTGGAATAACGTAATAATACGAATGAAATATTTCGATCGATGACGGCCAACGACAATTGGAATTGTGGTCATTAGGCTCTGAAGTTGTTATTCAGATGTTAATCTTTTGGTTGTGGCTGTGTAGTGAATAGACAGCCAGGCATGGTTCGATGTGCTTACGGTCTCCGCCGCAATGGAACCGAGAAAACGAACGAAATGCGCAAGCGTACTATCTTACAGGTTGTCAGACCAAGTCGATGTCAGCAAGTCGCAGCTGATTTCGGACTTCACGCAATTTCCTGCTTCGATGATGGGCCCAGTCCTCTCATCCAAGACTCTAAGGCCAGCCATACCCGTCCCTGGCCTCGAGGAGTTTTCTGAACTTGTCTTCACTACCTCCGAGCGTCCCTTGGCAGAGTCAAATCCCCCCACGCTATCCAGGTTCAGGCAACCCTTCCACGAGCTGTCTTGCCCTTTCAGTCTTTCTCCGACGCGTCTGCGGTGAAGCTTGCGACGCGATCCCAAGTATGATCTGCCGAAGAGTCTTGAGGGCGGACACCCATGGCAGGCTGGCAAAGGTATAGGTGTGTTGTCGTTGTACAAGTGGACGAGACGACCGTGCAGGGCCCTCAGGCCTCTGGTTCTTCCTATAGCAGCAATTAACTCCCCGGTCATGGGCCTGGTCGACCGGATCTCGGGGAGCATTCTGTCTTCATCCCGGGCAGGGCAAGCAAGGGACCTTGCAGCACCGCACTGACCAGCAATAAAGATGCGCTTGAGGCGGTCCTGGCGGCGTGGAAGCAGTGGAAAAGCAAAATGGAAATGGAACTCACGTACGAGCCAAAGGGGTGGGCCGTCAACGTAGCAGCCCAACAATCCTCGGGGAGGCGCCCGAGTGGTGCGTGATCACTTATCATCAGATAATGGAAACTCTTTCTCTCCTCTAACAGGCCGCGGAGTCAGCCTGGAGCCCATAAGCCGACTTCCATTCGTTTGCATACCACCTTTCCAAGGATAATTCTATCTTAGGATACTGCTGAAGTCACGCATCTCTCCATGACGTGAAGCATGGGTCTGCTTGCCTAAAGGACAGCCCGGATCGTGGCCAGACCACGTTTGGTCCAGGCCTTTCGGAACTGTCATCTCGTCACAGACCTTCATGCGGGAAATACCATGTGGTCATTGTCCATATCACGCATTGATCGACATGAGTGGAGACGATCGCCTTTAGGAATCCAATCCGAATCTTCTGTCAGCGTTTCAACCCAGATCTCGTCCCAGGATTTCTATTAGTTTTCCCGCGAACCGAAAAAGAAATTTCGTTGCCAAACCACAAATCTTGATAAGGTTTCGAATGGACTTGGAAACCTGGGTATCCCTCCCCAATGACTGCCCACTGGCCTCTGGCGTATTGTACACGTTGGTCTTACAAAGTTCGGTGGACCCTTCAAGCATGCCACGCCAGTCGCGGCTGTACAAACCTTAAGAGCATCTTAAGCGGAGGTTTAACTTCTACCGAAGGTGGACGTTGAGGCCCAAGTTGGGGGGCCGGCCTGGTGAAGCGAAAGTTCATGATGTTCGCAAGCAAGGATGACCAGCAGACCAAGAATCGTAGGATTCCGAATGTCACATTGAAAGCGCGAGACGAGTCTCCAATTCATGAAAAGGCACTTCATGATTTGCGCGCGATGTAACAGACAGAGAAGGTCGCAAGTGATCGACAACATAGCGCTGCACCCAGAATATCGGTTTTTCTTTCGGGATCTGTGGACCCTTGCTGGTGTCTGCCGGGAATAGAGCCATTTTCCGCCCATAAGGCAACGATCTTTTGGGTTCGCAAGCCTCCCTTTTCTTAAATCTTGCTCAAAGCTGTCAATGAGTCAGCTATTCATAATACTTATTGCTCCGCGACACAGTAAGCATGAGGGAAGCGACCAGCACCAGCGTGGCATGCACTCAAAGCCTCACAAAAGGCTCCTGATAGTCGTTCTGTCTCACGACAACCGTCGAATCGAGCCTATGATTACTCTATTCCTATGCGCTTTGCGGTAGTGCAGATATTGCCACATCAAAGTCAAAGATACCAAGTTCAATAAGAAGTTCTATTATTGATCATTGCATTCCATTCGAAGCTTTGTGCTCCGAACTCATGGAGCATGACATTGCCGGGTCGCGATCTGCATGTCAGAGAGAGTATCGAAAAAATAGGCACATTCCTCAGGCCAGACATTCCCACCAGCTGACTAAATGCCGATGTTTCTTCACATCGCTTGCTCCTCTTTGTCTCACGCTATATGGACGGTACATGAAGGTGGAGTTAAAAGTTTACAATTCGGCCCTAAAGCTGTCAGAGAGAACATAGTACCTCGAACCTTCTCGAGGGTTTGAAACAAAAATGACAATCATTTGTGAACTCCTATTATGCGTTCGCTGCCCGTGCCCTATTCAAACAAAGAGATACTACGGCCCCACCGGTATGCATTCTTCCGAGAACTTGTGGGGCAACTCCGGACGGGTGTATAAGAGGATTTTTATAGTCCTAAAGGAGGCAACATCCAAGGCCCGCCGGCATGTATCAAATCAGAGTCGAGATATTTGGCGGGAAGGAGGTGTGGAAGCTCTCAGCGGCACGCGTATTGCCCACAAAGCTACAGCCACCACCATGCGCGGAGACGACTCGATGCAGAAAGTTCCATAGAACGCTGCTTGGATGGCACGAGCGAACTGCAAATGCCTCGCTCCCAGTTGTGAGAAGACTACAATCACGGCAAGTAACCGAGAAGAAGTACGACATAACAACCGGTCACTTCAGATATGCCACAGCTGGACTTCGTGCTGTACATTTGCCAGGCGTTTAAAGACAATATATCTTGTTACAGGCGGCAAAAACAGAGGGTCCCAGTATGAAAAGCCCACGGATTAATCATTGCTTATTACCATGGCAAGGAGCATAGCAGTTCCACTACTGGGCTGCGGCAGAAGACCCGAACCTGGCTCCTGAATGGTTGACTAATCGCGGCAACCGGTTTCTTTTGACGGGTACTTGGAGGCGAGACAAGCCCAGATGTTTCGGCCCTCTCCAGGGTCGTGGGGCAGCAGCACATGGTCATTTTTAGGCTTCAAGCTACACCAGACCCAACGCACCCCGCTGAGCCCGCCGAGCAGCGACCCTGAGCCCTCGACGGTTGACTTCCTCCGTGTAGCCAATCACGGTACTGTTCACCAATGCCATGAGCCTTTCTCCTGCAACTCTGCCTCCGAGTTTGGAATCGATCGTTCGGCACCACGTACTGATGCTGAAAAGCACAACACCATCACAGGACTTCCCCTTCATGGCCAGATACCCCACACCGGAGTGACCATCCGAATCCGTCCACACGGAGTCGGCCATGCTCTGAGACTCTGTCCTTCTGGAAGTCCACAGTCTGAATTGCAGTTTCGAAACAAGCCCCCATAGCCACATCAGCCAGGTACGCAAGTAGTTTCTTTTTATGTACATCCTTGCAGATGCCCCCAACCGTACTGTACACTCAGCTTGGTCGCATCAATGATGTCCACATACGCAAGGCTCTGGTGACCCGGTACCTTGCCTTCCCCTGCCCTGTCTAGCCTTAGGCTGTAGTTGATCCGACTCGCCCAGGGTCGAGGAACATTCCGGGCAGATCGCCCACGCCAGCGGTAGAGAGGAGAAAAAGCAAAGGTCAAGTGGAGAGAATGAGTCCTTCTCCACTTGCCTGTTCATGACAATCACCCACCGTTTCGGGCGCCTGGAGCTTTAGACTCCAAATTCTTCAGCAGCTGTGGCGTGCAAAGCGGCTAAGAGTTTGAGACAGTGGCACCTCCAAGTCCAAACTCTTAATACCTTAATTCGCCCCCCGCCAATATCACTACTTACCGGGTACATGCCCACTGGGCGAATGCTCTCCTTATATTCTTGCATACATTATCATGCGTCGTTGGCTTATTTAGTCTCGTACATAGCATGCAGTCGAGACATCCTCCGAACCTCCTGGCCTCGACGAAGCGCTCACTGTGGGGAGTTTCTGGTAGCTAGTCTGCCAGGGATGCAACTGCCATCTCTTATCCGATGACTACTGTATCATTCCCAGTCCCAGCATTCGCGCCACTGCGAACAAGGGTCCAGAACGGTACCGCCTGTCGACCCTCTTTCAAGAAACGCTACCCCGTAGCCAAGACGCGCTGTGTAGCATTGCGCGAATATGTACAGTACATATTCATAGCTGCCATCCCAAACTTAAAGGTAACCATACAGCCTTTTACACGTGCCGTTGCATATCTTGAAATACACTCGAGACATATCATCGAAGTTAGGTGACGCAATTGTCGAAGACCATCTGGTCCCTCCTGTCCTACATGTAGCCACCTTAAACTCAGCAATCTCCGGTGGCACTTCCCTATCACATCGGCGGCCCGAACCTTTCGGCAGCGTGTGCCGAAAGGAGACTGGCATACAAACTTCATATGCAAAGAAGGTTACAGAACACCCATCTCACGCCGCGTCACAGATTCAGCTGCGGGCAGATACGCCATTGAAGCTCTGAAACATCTTCCCCGGTATGTTTGTTAATCTGGTTGATCCCTCCTTGCCTCTCTATACTGTTATGGGCGGCTCATCAGTACCGAGTATCTGCTTCCCGCACCTGCTCCTGAATCGCACAATCAGTAATGCACATCATGACCCGCTGTATGACAGAAGTCTCTGCCGCGTTGGAACTCAGAAGCAGTCCACCTCTGTACAATTGATAGTGTGCCCCGCAGTTCGTGAAATAGTTTTCAGAATTGTCGTGGCTCGTGGCGTTTCAAGAGAAATATACGGTGTTCAACCTCAGGCTTGGAATGAACATCAGTTCATGATCCTCCGATGTCTATTTTCTGTCCCCTGGATATTTTGGCACATCTGCTCATACCGATGTGTATCCCCTGTCAATGCCTGTGGGTGTCCAGGACGAGGGATGCAAGGTTCTGTCATCGCCATCGCTATTCTAACGGATCAGCAAGGATGTCCGGGTAGCAAGGCAAGCTGTCAAGGGCCCTGAAAACACTCGCGAAATTTCACATCCAATGCTTGTGATTCGTAGCTTGGCATTGGAATACTCCAGATTTCCCAATCAGCCTTAAAGCGGAGCGCCAATGCTCGTGCTTCCGTCATATACCCTCCTGGAACGACCCGCGCCTGTTAGAGTCGTTCCTCACATAAATTATTCATTCAAGTGTCGGCAATTCCCCTCCTTCTGAGAACACACCCACTGTACCAATATACCTTCACTGGCAACATTCATATATTTCAACCAACCGCAAGCCTTCTCTGCGCACCTAGCTGATCAATGCCCTGTCATAGATTTGAGCCCTCCTATTTACGGTCCAGCTGCCGACATCTGGTACCTTTGGCTATTGGAGTTGAGTGGGGCATGTTCTAGGCCGAGCACGCTGAAGAACCTGCATTGCAACTCAGCAGCCCTGGGGTGGCATCGAACTGCAGCCCGGCGGTTTTTCTTGGACCTGACAGATCCCAGAGAAGTAATCCAACATAGACTCTGTTGCGCCGCGACCGTTTCGTCCTCTGACTAAGACACTTATCGTTGAACATCATATTTCAGTGCATTGCTTGACGCTCGCCTAGTCGAGCTCCTTTAGGGAGGTTCGTTCCCTTTTCGAAGGAATTCTGACGGGTCAGCAAGGTCTTGTGCAATGAGGCTGGACTCTCAGCATCCACCTTAGCCTCCTCCCCTCTTAATCCTCTACCTCAGACCATCTACACCCGTTAATTCCATTTGGATAAAACTCCATATTTGGGGCCTATAATATGGCGGGGTCATCACATAATACATATTCCAGGTCTCCAATACCTTCCACAACGTCTTACGACTCTTCGTCTGTCTCCTCCGCTGCATCACCTCGAAATCAGGGGGTCTACGAAGGAGGACTTATGGGTGCCTCTCCTAGGCCGTTGAGTGGGCATCACCCTCAGCATATCAATCTACCATCTGGTCTACCGATGGGCCACGGCGCCTTCCAAAATCCATACAGCTCTGCAGCAACTTCCCCAGGCCCGCCGGGAATGGACTCAATGGCCGCATCTACTGGATCTTCAAGTGGTACTCCAGGAGCCTCTGGATCGCAAATGTCGTCTGCGAATATGCAGGCGCAGAAAAGGGCCTATCGACAAAGGAGGAAAGATCCTAGTTGCGACGCTTGTCGCGAACGAAAAGTGAAATGCGACGCCACCGAAACTACAAGTTGCTCGGAATGCTCGAGCCGTAATGTGAAGTGCCAATTTACTAAAGAGACGAATCGACGAATGTCATCCATCAAACAGGTACAAGATCTAGAGAAGCAGATTGCGCAAGTGAAGAGGGAGAACGCGCAGCTACGAACCATGTTAAACATGAGTGAGGGGCAAATGGATGTTGACAACGAGGGACCTCAACAAGCCACTTTACAATTGCCAGAGATTGGGTCGCACCCGAAGAGAAAGCCAAGGCCACCGCCACCTCATGATCTTTCTCGAGTCCGTTCGAACATAAGGAATTACGGCCGAGGCATCTTTAAGCCGCCTACGCCGTATCGTCAGATAGGATCGCAAGGGCCTTTCAGTCATCCTCGGCCAGAGCTACCGCCGAAACACATATCTGACCATATTCTGAGTTCTTATTATTCGTCTATACATATTATCATTCCAATTCTACATTGGCCGACCTTCGAACAGGAGTATGAGGCTGTGTATAAAGCTGGAAGCCTACACGGGGTCCCGCCTGTATGGGCTTCACTCTTCTTCTCTGTTCTGGCGGTTGGGGTTCTGTTCACTTCAGAACCCAGCATACATCGTCCGCATATAGGAAAGGAATTTATCGAGACGTCGCGCATGTTGACAGATATGTGGAACGACGAATTTGTGATTGATCATGCGCGGGGAGCTATATTGACAAGCATTTTCCTCACCGAACTGAATCTCAAATCTGCAGCTTGGACATGGCTTGCTGCAGCAGTACGAATATCTCAAGATATTGGCCTCCATTTGGAGACAGGTCCATGGCCCATGATTGAAGGTGAAATGCGGCGGAGAGTATGGTGGGGCATCTACGTCTGGGACCGACATATGTCCTTAGAGCTCGGACGGCCCCTTCTGATTGAAGACGGAGACTGCGATGTGAGCCTACCGGCTGCTATCGACGATCACTATATCCATGACGCTGGCATGCTGGTTCCCAATGGTGTCTCTCCGTTGACTAACTTTATTCTTCCTATCATCCATGTTGTACGTGCGGTTTCTCAACTGATCAAGACGTTGAAATCACCAGTCATCTCTCCCTCTACGCTTGCGACTTTCGATACACATTTCAGCTCTTGCATGTCTGCTTTCCCACCGGCTTGCCAGCTAAGTACGAATGAGGCTCTTGATCCTCGAATGCTTGCGCCCATCTGCCACCTAATGAACGCACGACTTGTCCTTCATCGCCACAATCTGACGACTTCTTGTCCTCCAGAGGTTAGAGGCAATGCGATTGAGCAATGCGTACGGGCATCCCTAGAATCCACCAACCTCATTTCAAGAGCAATGTCTTCATCACCAACCTCAAATCCGGCAACTCCTCCTTTTGGCCCGACAGCTAACGCGATGACATGTACCCATATCTGGCGGTGTACATTGTTCCTACTATACGGCGGCCAGTTCGATGCAGCATTGACATGCATCCGCGCATCAGCCACAATTGCTACTCTCAGAGACGTGAATGTGGCATGTGGGCGGAACGTGGCCTTTTTCCTCGAAATATTGATTGATAAACGTCGCGCAGGAGGTTTGGCAGGTAGTAAAGGATACCGCAGCGAACGGGAAATGGATGAGGAGCTACTGGCTTATGTTTCGGGAGACTTGCAGGCCAGCACAGAGAACAGCTGGGTGTGGGCAGGTAGTGAAACAGGGATGAACATCACGGCTAACAGTGGTGCGGTTGGACCCAGTGCAACATTGATGAGTGGTGGAAGGGAAGACGGAACAACGATCCTTACAGATTTAGAGGCAAGAGACTGGGGCGGGTGGGAGAGAGTTGAGTATTTAGTCGGCGTTTTGGCTAGAGAGCAAGGTGTCTACGGACAGTCCATTGCTCCTAAGTACGGTGGCGTTACTTCTTCCGGAAGCAATTCTTTGAAGTCGGAAAGAGATCAGAGGAGGGGCAATGAGCGGATGAGCATTACGAACATAATCTGAATTAGTGTTTCGTCAGGCTGAAAGTCACATATGCGTGTGCGGGAGATGACATGGCAGAGAGTCTTGTATATAATAGGCACGTATTCAGCTGGCGGTGTCATGGGAATGTAACGTTTGACGGCGGATGCGTACAGTATATACCATTATGGCGTTGGCGTTCAAAGAAAGGGCATGCTTTGGGATACTCAGCGGGAGCAGCATTCTCATAATGGTAAATAACTTGTTTATCTGTACGCAATACAAGAAGCTATTTCTCATTCGTTGGAGACGTTCTCCGGTAACTCCGGCGATTGAGACGGGTGGATGTCAAGATTGGCAATATGCATAACACGTCCAGGCTCGAAGTCTTCCAACGATGATAGCAAGTACGGAGCTAAGTGAACCCGGGACTAAAAGCAGCCGCTTATGTATTCATACTTGTACGGCAAATTGAAGCCGTGCTGCTCCAATCTTCCACAGATCAACTAGGATGGAGACCCGCACGCTTCTTACGGCAAAAAACTTGGCAAGTACGACCACCTACTCTCTTTGGGAGTATCTATGAGGCATACGCGAGCTCCAGAGTTGGAGGATGCGCACATTACGGGCAAAACATGCAAGCTTCCTGCAATGTTTTGTCACGCCAAATGCCGCCATCCCGTTCCACATCCAGACATCGCTCTTGATAGGATCTCATTAGCTTCGCAGCCGCTGTGGCGTACACATAGGCTTCTGACGGATCAGCCTCACACATACATATCGAAATGCTCGCCTTGGATCTGAAAGTTGAGGTAATTTATTCAAAACTGTACTACACACCATCACGGATGCAATGCCCGGACGTAGTCAAAAACTGAATGTCTATTCCCGCGTGGCAGCCGCATCCGCACACACTACCTCTTGTGAAAGCCAGCTTTGTGACATGTATGTCGCTATACCTCAAATAATGCATCTTATTATTCGCGGCTTCAAATTTTCTATCTCACCTATAGATGCAGGTACTAACCGCTTTGATTTATCTCTTGCTTGAAATCACTCCCATCTTAGTCCAAGTGGTGTCCCTTACCGTGAGCTTTGTTCAATACGTTCAAGATTCTCATTAGGCGTAATGTGCTGTGAGACACTAGTGTTTTAAATCTTAACCATATCCTTGAAGCCTGACTAACCGTGTAATCGCATCTCAATAATTCGACTCCACGACACAACTAGACAGTTCTGATCTTCTGACAAGAGTGATTATAGCCGCTGTCAGAGGGCTTGCACCACTCTAATTTGGAGAGTAATAGGTCGGGCTCCAGAGATAATATCATTGACGACCATTTCTGTCAATTTTTCAAGCCGAACCAATTGACGGAAGTTTAAGATTGCTCTTTTCGACGATTACTGGAAAGCTATGAATAGTTTAGTTCTATCAGGAAAGTCAGGGCTACGTCTACATCAACGGAAACGAACTCCACTCCTAGACAGCTAGCATCAAAAATATGTGTTTTATGCATCTAGTCACTTGGCTTTCTGGCCATTTCCAGGTGGCTGTTATTCTCTGACTTGCTCAATTCTGGTATAACATCGCGTATATCCGCCGTGGCTACTCGGGACCTCACTGCCATCGATTAGAACAAGTGACTTTGTGGCTCTAGCGCCCCTTTGTCCCGCGCCATTATGTATAATAGCTATCTCAATGAATTATCTACCCAATGATACAGCTTCCTTGCAAGAAGAATCATGCAAGGCTGTGCATTAGAAACGTGGCGTTTCCCTATCATGAGACGTTCTTATCTCAGAATATTTAGTCTTTGCTAAATGCATAAGACAATAGATTGTCCTTTTTAGTGTGGGGGCATTCATGGTGACTGCAAGATGCATGCTATTATCGTACCACAATAACGTCAAGTTGCACCAGGTGTTCCGCTTCGAACATAGGCATAATGCGCCCGCTGATAACCAGGTAGATTGTGAGAACGAAGACACTTACTCATGCATATACGAAACAATTGTCACAGAAATCTCAAAGTGAGTTACAGGATTAAGCACTGTTGCTTGGCCGAGAGGAGGCATGGCTCACAGCGTTCAATAGTTAGTTGATTATGACGAGATGCATAGCTCCATGACGTACCAAAAGAGATTCAACATCCTATCTCATAAATTAAGTAACAGGAAAATATAGGTTTCAGAGCAACCTCAGATATAAAATCAAGTCACTCCCTTCTTTCGAATTAATTAGTCACATGATGCGCCGTGGAAAAGGGGGAAGCGCCAAGGATTCTGTTCAAGCAGAATATCGGCCTTTGATCATAGCTTCCTCTCGCAACTTTCTCGACTGCAGCCTTGACTAATTTTCTACCATAGGCGAATTTGACAACGGAATATCCTCATCCCTCTCAGCCTTAGGAGGTAGAGGCACTTAGTTGCCCCTTGATAGTTTTTTTTTAGCACAACTCAACTTATGATCTCGAGTCCTTGTTATCAAAACTATCCCCTTCGAGTCTCTCTTCGTCTTGACATTGATACACTATAAAAGTCTCTTCTAATGAGCCGTCTAACTTTTTGAGAGATAGGAAGGTCAAAGGAAGAGCAAGAATGACGACGTGCATCGGCTTCAGCCTCCTTCGATAGGGAAGCTCATTAATAGGATATGGAATCATGTTAATAGTAACGACGAGCTCCCTTCAGTCAAACCATAGAATTCAGAGAACTCGTTACAAATTCCAAGCGTTACAAGCAGGCTCATTGACAGCGATGTGAGTTCCAAGAATCATACTAGAGATGGGTCATTTACGCATTGTAGGCTTTCCTACAAATGGACTCGTTAGGCTTGAACGTGACGAAGATGGAACAACCATTCTGTGTACAAGAGAAGATCGTACAAGCTCAATGGATTAGCTATTTCGACGTCTGGGAGAACAGCACGATTATCATACTGATGCATTAGATCTAGCAAAGTAAACTGCCCTAACTCCAAATCAAACAATTTAGATTCGAGCTAACCAGGCAATTCTGCAAACTATCTGAATATCACATAATAGAATGCTCCATTCATGTTGCCAAGTCATGTCCTGTTCTGTCCTTAGAGCAAATTCCCCACGTAGATAATGTACCCTATGTCTCTCATTTCGATAGTCCAGATTCACGCTATCTCACCCTCGTACGTTAATCCATGAGCGTAAATGTAGACTCCCTATACTCTCTATCTCGCTTCATTTAATTCCGGCCCCTAACGGGACTCTGCGCAAATCTGATACCCCTACTTCTGGCCACTGGAGGCGGTACGCGAGGCGTATCATCGTCATCGCTGTCATCCTCAACAGTTCCTAACGCGGCCTCCCGCCTCCTCTTCTCCGCTGCCGTCTCCAACTCAGGATCATCCTCATCCACGGTCCTCGAGCGACCCCTCTCACTCTGCACAGGCTTCAGCGCCCCCTCATCATCGTCGTCATCGACGCCCTTGAGTGCTTCCTCTCTACGCCTGCGTTCGGCTACTGACTCCTCAGCTGTATCTTCGGCCTGGGAGAGAGTATTTCCTTTCGATGGTGATGCTCTCTTTGTTCGTCGTCGGGCTGCACGTTCCTCGTCACTGTCACTTGATTCATCCTCTTCCACCACGGCACCGCGCTGACGCGCCATCTCCGCTCCCAGCGTCTTCGCTGTCTCCGCTCCACTAGCAGCTTGCAGCTCGATCGCATCAAATAGCCTGTTCGTCCCAGGACTATCCCTACTAGCATCTTTCTTCGCTGCATCTTTCAATGCGACATCCGCATCGGAGTGTTCGACGATCTCGCGGCGTGCCTTGGGATCAAGTGTCTGGATCTCTTTGAGGAAGTCTTCCTTAGTGAGACGCCGACTGGTGCTACCGATGGTGAAGCGGATACGATTATCGTCCTCGTTATCGGTGGCTTCAGGTCTCTTATGGGGCGCCCAAGATGTCATGCGCGAGATGCCTTGGCGAATGTTGGCGCTTGTGGTCGAGGGACCTGCAGTGCTTGACTCGCCGGTCTTGTTACTGCTTGAGGGTTTGCCCTTGAGACCGGTCCAGGTGCCCATACGAGTGAGTCCCTGGCGAGCGACACTGGGTTCGCCTTCCCTTTGGGCTTGAGGGATATCGTATTTCTTGACGACTTCGCCATCTTCGTCTTCTACTATGATCTGGATGTGTGTCAGTAACAATTCAGGGTAGGTGGGATCTGAATGAAGCTTACGGTATTGCCATATTGATATGCTAGTGCTGGGGCACGTGTCTTTTGATGTGTCTCCTTTGGAACCTCAGGGGTGCCTGCTTCTGCTTCATCTTTGCCTATCCAGACGCCGAACTTCTTCGTCAGGTTCTTCAGACCCCGAGAAGGTTCTTTGATATCTTCTACAAATTCCTTCTCAGCTTCCTTGAATGTCCTACGCGGTCTACCTGAATTAGGACTCTTGACTGTTTTTAGAACATCGCCATCCTCGTTCTCTATGATGATATCGTCTCCTTCCTGGTAAACTTCCTCCACATCTGGGTGTCGCTCAGCATCAGATTGGTGCTTATCTCTCTTCTCCTCTTCTGAGTCCCGGTGGAGGATTTCATGCATTTCAGGATCATCTTGCACTTCTCCAAGCTTGCTTTCTTTCTTCTCATCATCATCATCTTGGTACTTCTCATTCTCTGGCGATTCTCCAGGTGTTAAAGTATCAGAAGTTTGTTCACTGAAAGGTTCACTGAAAGGTTCGCTCTGACTCCTGCGCTGAGGATAGATAGCTGACTCGGTGACAGGACCCCCGGGACCGTGGCCATCATCCCACTTCTTCCTACGCCGTCGGGGAATAAGCGAAGAAGCCCGGCTTCCAGCACGACTCGGATTGTCCTCTTCCTTCTGGCGGCGGAGGAAGTGGCCAGGCATACCGACAGGAGGTAAAGATCCGGGGGGCAGATCTAGGCTTTGCCTCCCATCCGTCTCTGATGTGACAGACTTGGCTTGAGACCGGGACGTTGAAGAAATGCGTGGAAGTCTGTTCATCCAGTTGGGACCCTCATTCCCGGCGGTTGTGTATGACATTGTCAAGTGAAGTGTGTTAATGTGCTTACCAAGTGTAAAGACCGCAATTGAGGAGCCGTGTACAATGATAGAGGCAATGACGAGGAACGTGGTAATAGGCCAGATGAGTGCAACCAGTGTATAATTCTTGGCGCCTTTGTCAGGGTATGTCGCCAGAGGAGTGGCTCCTCCTGTCTCCAAGTCTGCTCTGGCAAGAATAGCAACGAAGATAGCTCCGACACCGATTGGACCAAAGTGGCCAGCAAATAAAGCCTCTCTCCATGTCTTTATGTCCGGAATGACAGGTTTTAGAGCCATCATAATTGGAATTCGACGGAACAAAATGACGAATATTGCAATGACAGTCAATCTCCATGGCGTCATGCCGAACTCGGCATTATTATACTGTTCCCAAGGGATGATCGTGCCAAGGTATACGAAATATGCTAAGTTAAGCAACAAATCAATGACATTAGAGACGTGAGATTCTTCTGTCTTCTGAGTGAACCATCCATCGTTTGAGAAGCCGACACCTGCGGCGAAGCCGACAAGTAGATCATCAACGCCTATGATGCTCCCGGATCCGGCGCAGAACAGTGCAAGGACGAAATAGAAGACGAGGAAACTTTCTCGATCAACAAGATCATGCTTTTCAGCATACTTGATACCGTGTCTGCCAATGTAGCCTATCATGAATCCGTAGAAGGCGCCAAAGACACATTCATACAAGATTGTAACCACGATCCAGTTGAGAGCAACCTTGTGTGGCTCGTGCTTGTACTCAATGATATAAAGAGCGAGATAGATGAATGGAAAAGCCATGCCATCGTTGCAGCCTGACTCAGCAGATAGGACGTCTCTCAGATGCTTGGGCACTCGTTTTGCGAACTTGCCTTTTCCAACCACGGAACTTGCAAGGACAGGATCTGTAGCGGTGACACAAGCGGCGCAACACAGAGCTTCTAGCCAATTTAGTGGTGGTACCATCCACCAGATCAAGAGGCTGGTGATCAGCCAGCCGAAAGTCATTACTGGGATCAAAAGAAATACCACGCTTCGCCAATGCTTCTCCATGTAATACTTAGGTAATTCGACTCCGACAGCAAAACATTGGACGACAAGTACGATGCGGGAAAACTCGAGAGTGATCTGGTCGGCATTTCCCCATGTTCCGGGATTGATAAGATTCGCAGCGTGAGGACCGAAGATGATTCCACAGATAGTCGCAACGGTTGCTTCGCCAATATAGAGCCGTTCTTTGATAAAGGTAGAACACAGCATGAACAGAGACGTAAAACCGCCGAGGATGATGTAGACCAAGTGTGGTCGATTGATTGCAAGGTGATCCCAGGCCATCTTGGAGAGTCAGGCTCTTATGTTAGCACCCGATAAACGTATGACCGAGCACTTGACAGAGACGCAAAGAAGTGTGGGAACAAGTACTATTGCAATCCCAATTGTAAAACCCGAGTATATAGCATTGACGTGTTCCCCGAGATCTCGTAAAGCCGTGATGCAACGGAGCCGACTGCGACTTCAGCAATTGAGGAAGTGAATGCAGCGTAAATTGGAAAATTCCCCAGCTATGACGTGGTTGCCTCCGCACGTTGCTGAGATATAGCGAGTCGCACGAGTACAAGACAGCTGGAGACGTAGCTGTGTACGCCTTCTCTCGGACAATTGTGGTCTCTGAACGCGGTCAAACTCGTCCTGAGTTCACTCACGAATTGTTCAGACTTGTCGTCTCGATATGGAGCGGAGTAGGTCGGCAGAAAAAAATAGCTCTTCTTCCAGAGTTTTTCTCAAGATTTCTTTCCTTGCTCTCCGTATGTGCTACCTATCCACCCTTCCCTCTCCCCCAGTCAGTTGATTCAGTCAGGAGAATCGGATGCGCTCGAAGCATTCAGACGTTGGTCGCGCCCAGTCGCCGCTCCAACAGTCTATGTGCGGTTTTGGTATTCCTCGTCTCCAATGACCTCCTAGAACGGTGCTTCCGAACGCGCCTTCGAAGGGCAAAAGGATTCCTAGGAACCTTCAGATTCGTCTGTCGGGAGTGCAGTGTACGCGCCTACGAGTGTAGTAGAGACGTTTGGATCTCAGTCGGGTCCTGTTCGTTTCCTCGTCGTCCGAGAAACAGCGGGTTGGTCCAACCAGGCGGGATCGTGGGGAGAGAAGGGATCGTGGGGTAGACCACGACTTCTTATGCCTCGATAATCGACAGTGCTTGAGCAGCCAAGATGCAGTAGCCAAGCATGCCCAGATTAGAGAAGAGGGGAAGAGCAGCGGTTGACTGGCAAGATGATGCAGATTTCACGAGAATGGCTCGGGGCTCGGGCAGGGAAGATAGAGAGCCAAGACACCAAGGGCACTTTTTTCAATATGGCTGCAGCTGTGCCATTCAACCGTTTCTTTCATTTGTTATCTATCTACCAGGAGCAAGAAGAAGACCAGAGAGCGTGTCGACAGAAGTCTTCGACGTGCACGAGACAATTCGAGGCCCAGATGAGTTGTCGCTGCATTTCACACCGCGGGATAGCGTACCATTCCTTTATATGTTTGCACGCTTCATCTGTCGTCTTGTCCCTCTCCCTGGCTGACACCCACGAGGCTGGCGTGGGATGAGGTCATGATTGGCCGACGGACGCCATTTTCTACCTCTTATGCCACGCCATTCCATCTTCAAATCAAGCCGAGCAGCCGGGCTCCCCAGTCAAAAGCCCAGTCAAAGCCCAGCCAAGACCTTGCGCGTCTTGGCCAATCATCAGAATCACCAGCATGGCGACAGGCGCTTCATCTCTGCCATGGTCGCTTGCAGCTCCCTCACTCTCTGACACCTACACCTAGTTCTCACCCATCGCTGACGATGGAGTGTGAGAGATCTGGAAGCTCCGGAAGCAACGCTCAAGGGCTGGGGGCTCCCTGTCGTCATTGGCAGCTATTCACGTAAAGAATAAGCCTTGGAATCAGCCGCACTCTAGATCACTCTTGCGGTCTCCTAATTCGCGACAGATGTTACTCATCTGTGCGATTAAGTCAAGAAATGCAGGTGCATTTCCCAAGCCATAACCTTTATGATTTGATCTATCCATTCTTAGATTTCTATTCTCAGAACCAGCTGTATAGTTTTCCTTAACCGTTTCTCTTCGGGTCGATACTTTAAAACTGTCTATCTATCTTGCGTCATCCTTTGTTGTGCACGGCTCTCTTGAAAGATTGCCTCAATTTCGATATCAAATGACAGTCTCTCAGAAACCTCCGTCATGGCCGAGATCAAGTTCCAGTTCGGGCTCAGGCCCAAAGTTAGATTCAATAGGACCTCAGCCCCCAAAAGCAGAACTGGTTGTTTGACTTGCAAGTTGAGTCCCACCCTCTCTAGCTCGAGTATTTTCAGGTTGGAATAATAGAATTAACACCATCTCAGGACCCGTCGGGTGAAATGTGATGAAGGTAGACCACAGTGTGCCAACTGCACCAAGCTCTTTCGGACCTGCGTCTGGAAACGCACCACACCAAACGTTGAACGGGTGCTTCTTCCGCAAACTGCATCTGACCTCAGACAAATCAAGCTTTCTCAGGACCTGAAGTTTGTCGATGAACGGGAAGCTTATTATTTCTGGGCTTACAAGGAAGAGACCGCTCCAGAGCTCTCGGGCGTTCGTAGGTCAAGTGCCTGGTCACATATTATGCTTCAGGCTTGCCACACAGAACCCTTTGTGCTTCGAGGGCTAGTGGCCATCGGAGCATTGAGCAAATCGCACAAGATGTCGCATGCCGTTTCGATAGATCCTCACAGACACAAAGTCAATCAAACCCTCGCAAATCAGCACAAACAATTCGCACTAGCTGCTTACAACAGATCAGTTGAAGGCATGCGACAGATAGTTCCGAGTAGCGACAAAACCACATCACTACGAAAAGGTCTTCTCGCATGTCTGCTTGTCAACTGCATGGAGTCTTTTCTACAGGACTTCAGCACAGCATACACTCAAGCTCAGGCTGGCTACGATCTCCTCCATGAATGGATGGCTGGGACTGGTCACGAGGAAACCGGCTTGGGCTCACCTAGATCAAGCATCATCGAAGATGACATATTCAACGAATTCGCGCGCCAAGACCTACATGGTGCAATATGGTGGACCGACAGACGACTCCAACGATCCCAGAGGAGGCGTAAAGAGGGCGAATCCACCATACGGAAGATGCCACCGATATTCTCCAGCCTCGAAGAAGCAAGGAAATACGAAGAGCTCATCCTGCGACGCACGTTCCATCTTATCAACGAAGCCCTGGTCCGGATCATAGTCGTGAAAATCGATGCCGGCCACGCAGCTACAGCAGACAGTCCAGGAGAACTAGTCGATCCATGCCACGTCCCGCAAGATCTTTTCCCATACCGCGATCAGTATTTCGACGACATCAAACACTGGTGTACATCATTCGAGCTCCTCTTCAAGGACCAAGTCACCTCCCTTGACACCGCCACCTCCGTAGCTGCAGCCCTCCTCCGCATCCACATCCTCGACGCCTTCATCTCCCTCGCCGGCGTCTTCATCACCTCAGAAACATCCTACGACGCGTACCTTCTGCAGTTCCGCGAGATCATCTCCCTCAGCCGCCTCGTCATCTTCAAGAAGCAGAAGAAAGAAGAACGCCAATCCCCAAACGTGGAGCCTGTCTTCGATCTACACATGGGGATAGAGAAAGCGCTCACCACTGTCGCCTTCTACTGCCGCGACAAGTCCCTACGGCATGACGCGCTACACATGCTCCGCTCGCAGGCACATCTCGACCCGACCAAGTATCTCTGTCGCATGGCCATCCGGGCTGCCTGGCTCGTGGGTCTGGAAGAAGAAGCCAGAATCCCTGGCCAGGACGGATGTTCTGGCATCCCGGAAAAGTTGCGGTATAAGTTAGTATGGAGTCTGAATCACTGGGCCGAGACGTCGCGCGATAGCACCATCGTCTGTGCCAAGCGGCTCGGATATCCATTGGGTAAGGTGTATCCTGCGAAGAGAGAGTGGAAGCATATCACGTTTAAGGAGACGGAGGTGGATGCCATGATTGCGGCTGAGGATTACGAGGCTTTGAAAGAACGGCCCGTGCTTGAGGTTGAGGAGACCAAGTCGATTGATGGACGGGGTGCGCAGACGATGCCGGATAAGAAGCCGGTGAGTCAGCTGGTTTGGCCGAGGGCTATTCGGAAACCGAATTATTTGAGATGGGAGGAGGCGCATGAGGAACTATTGTGGAAGGTCCCCAAATATGCACCAGATTGATGAGCCGGGGGGGTCATTTGTATGTCAACGGCTAGTGCTGAGATCTTGTAGTAAATATTCAAGTCTTCATCTGTAATGTATATCCCCCGCGTTTTTTTATTTTAAAAAGAAGGGCAAGACAGAACTACGAATCCTAGAATAAGCTCAGGATAAAACTCAAGTTGCTTCAATGCTTGATTTCAATAGCCCACTACTCTTCGCGTCCCTCTTCACATCAAGAAAGTTAGAGCTGACTTCTCAAACAGCTCAGTCAGCTAAAGTGACTATTTCTAGACTAAGCATTTGGGAAACGAAGTAGGATAGGATGCTCATCCATCTTGCGTCATCTGGCGGATGGGAATTTACCCTCGCTCCGTTTGGTATAGCTCTGACAGTCAGCCTGTTCCCTCCCCCCTTTCTTTTAAAAGAATGCGGCTGGAACATCTCATCGATATTCCAAATAGTCATGGTTCTCGATGAATCTAGTGCTGACCATCAGTGAGCTAGCGTAAAGCTTAGCATCGAGACGGAGATCGTCGAGAGCTGCTGCATCGATGTGAATTATTGGCGGGAGGGTGTACAGGGCGTTTTGGGAGCAAAGATTACATGGAGTGGGGGAAGCTTGGGGTCCAGCATAATCACTTCACGCAATGGAGGGGGAAGCCGAGAATATTTTGCAGATAATTTTCTGATTTTTTCGTAAGGTATGTTGTATCTATATACAAGCACTCATACTATGGCATTTCCCAAAAGCAAGCAAACAATAGTTCATAGCGCCATAATGTTCATTCCCCGTCTTGCCACGCCACCCACGTGGTTATCCGATATCCTGTCCAGAGTTTAAGACATAATGAAACAAAGGGGTGTTAGGTGATGAGATTGTGAGGTTCTGAAGAGATAATCCAAGAAAACGCTAAACCGCAGCAAATGTTGAAATCGACCGACGTCCATCTAACGACTAGAAGTTCATCGTGAGCAGCTCTAATCGCTCAGCGACAGCGTCCATTTGAGCCGTCAGTCGCTCTATCCTCTTCATGCATGCATTGTCGGATGAAGACGAGACAACAAGTTCGTATTGCGACGGCTTTGCGGTGACGTTGATGGTGCTAATGTCAAATGGGAGTTCTTGAGAGATGGGAGTTGTGGTAGTTGTGGATGAGGGAGCAGGAGATGAGGCGTAGAGGGCGAAGGCGGGGTCGGAGTCGAACTCTTCGTCCAAGACATCCACGGCTTCGACAGGTACGACCTCTTTCTTGCTAGGCTCAGGCACGCGTTCAATGGTTGGAAGCTCGACCTTTTCGTCATCGCTGGGGAGAGCGGTGAATGAGGAGGATTTACCAGAGAGTATCTCGGTGTCGATTGAGGTCTCAGGCAGGCTGAGGACCGAGAAGACTTGTGGTTGGTATGAGAAGGCACCGTCGGAGTTGAGGTCAAGCATGGAGAAATCCATGTTTTGCTCTGGGATCATAGCCATGCCAATATGCTGTTGCTGCATTTGTTGTTGGCCGGCGTACGGGTTGGCATCCTTTCGAACTTGGTGTTGAGGTGCCTGCTGCTGCTGCTCAACACGAGGTTGTGTCACTTGCTGGGCAGTTTGAGCGGCGGCTGGGTTGTGGGACAAAGTGTCCAGGAACCCGGAGAAGGAAGGGGAAGAGAGGAGCATGCGCGTAAGGTCCGATAGACGGGTGTTCTCCTCCATCAATGCTCTGTTGGTGGAGCGAAGATCTTGGTTCTCGTTGACCTTGCCTGCTATCTCTGCCTCGAGTTGACCGATATATTCTTTAAAGTATTAGCTATAGTCCATTTGATAGTGGGTTGGAGTGTGTTCTTACCCTTTCTTCTTGAGCGGAATGCGCGTGCGGAAACCTTGTTCCGGAGCTGTCTTCGTTCCTTGCTGCTAAGCTTCTTTCCTTCCTCACTGGCCAGCAATCTCTCGTCCTCGTCCATTTCCTCGTCATCTTTACCCCTACGTAGGGCTTGGGACAAGCCGTCAGTCAGATTGGCATCGTTGTCCTCCGTACCCACGCTGCTCTGCCTCATCGAGTTGAGGAGCTGGGAGATCTTCTCTTCAACGATGGGGTCCGTCGGTGGATGAGAGCCTCTTGCACGCTGAGATGGCCTTGACTGGGCCCCCATAGTATTTTGTCTTTGCTGTTGGATGATTTGCTGCTGCTGTTTCTGTTGAGCTTGAGCCTTGGCAAGCGCTTGCTGTTGGTGCATGCCAGGCCAGAGTCGGCCAACATTGCTAGACTGAGCCGAAAGACCATTTGGCGTGCTGAGTGCATCGCTGGAGCCACCGATGGCGCTTGGGTCGATGAACCTCGATGCCGACTGTTCAGGGTAGAAGTATGGTGGCTCTTGGTTTGGCGAGTCGAACTGCATGTCGATGTCGGATGGGTTGAAGGAACCATTCCTGGTGGGAGCAGTGTTGAAGTCGACGAAGTCATCGCTGGGGCTCAGTCCGGACAGGTACCCATCAGCAAATCCAAATTGACTGCCGATATGCGAGCTGGAGGAGTTGATGGCCAAGGTGTCTGCAACAGCACCTTTAGGAAGGCCGGTCTGTTGTCGGTAGAGATCATAATTGTGACTGGGGCCGGACAAGCTGGGCTGCTTCGAGGAAGGCAGCGTCGGTGGTGTGTTGGACACTGGTCGTGTGGTGAACTCGCTCTTGGTGGCTGATGGAGAGATTGATGGAGAGTGGTAGACCACTTGCTCGTAGCCCGAGAAGTCGATGAGGGAGTCGAGGGGGTCGAGACAGCCGCTCTGGGAGCCGGCGGTCGACATCGAGGACGATGTCTTCTGGGAAGAGCTCGTCATACTGGGCTCTGGAGAATTGTGTTCGTGCTCAGTAGGATACTTGCTATCAGGTAGGTGTGTGTATTGTTGGAAGAAGGTTGTATGTGATGGTCGATGGGTGAGGTAAGATGGTTGATGATTGATGGTTGGAGGTTGGAGGTTGGAGGTGGAAGGAATTGGGGCCAAGTGGTGTGAAGAGGGAATTGGGTGCCTGGGGAAGATATTGGACCGGGAATTAGGCTTGGGGGGTGGGTGAGCAGGCGACGCGCGTTCATGCACGGAGTTTGGCGCCCCTTCCAACCACTTGCTCCGAAAAGCGAAATCCGCAGTCAAACGGGACCTGGATTGGTCTGCGAATCTGCGAATCTGCGAATCTGCGACCAGGACTGGATCAAGCCTCAAGACTCAAGCCTCTCAAGCTTCTCTAGTCGCTCTCTGTCGCGCTCGTCTCTCGTATTCCCCTGCAGAGCTGTGCAGCGCAGTCGAGTCCTTACAGCACAGTACAGTACACTAGAAGTCCCCAGCCCAGCCTTATTGCGGAAACCGTTGCGACGAGAGAGCGATTCGGCAGACTCTACTCGGCGAGAAGGCTCTTGCTGTAGAGTAATTCCCCGGCTCCGTCGTCGAGGTCGGTGTGGCCAGTCAAAAGGCGGCGGTCGCACTTGGCAGTTATTTGTGTCTAAGTGATGTGCGGACGAAGGATCACACGATGAAAGAGAAGACAAGGACAATCTGTGAAGAGCGGCGAGCACAAAGCTAGAGTGGGAAAAGCAGGAATACTTGAGTACAATTCAAGATGTCAGTTCTGGGCACAATACCAGCACCACCGGCGGCGGCGAATGGACATTTATTGCGCCGTCTTGCTCTTCTCCTTTCTCCTCCGTCCCAGCTCTCCCACTGTGCCCGCTGAGCGGTGCTGGTTTGACGACGCCTCCCGATTCATGCACTGCCTCGCTGCCAATGCTGGAATCCAAGAAATGTCTCCTTGTCCGTCCTCTCGTCCGCCAACCAGAAGTCGTTTCAAGCTTCAACCTCCGACCCGCCGCGTGGCAAGGACCTCCTCTATGCAGCCAAACCCTTTCCAGGTCGACGCTGAGCCCTAAACACTCTTGTTGTCCAATCATGCTGGCCAGTCAGGGGCGTCCTTGCTCATGTCCAATGACCGCTGCTGGAAGAAACGGGGAATTGCGGCCATTGCCAAAGTGCCAAATGCCGACGCGCATGATTGGCACGACTCATGTGTGTCCACAGCCCACACCACCACAGCTTTCTCTAGACCCGACCAAATTCTTCTATTCTTCTCTCATGTTTCTAGCCTCTTACTCTTTACGGACAGATCCTGATGCGTCGTCGACGTGGACATGAAAACATTTTCACAAAAATAGAATGTTTCGTTTCGTGTTTTGAGACTCGAGAGCGCCACTACCGTGCGCACTACCGTGCTTTTCATAGCCCCACAGCGGAAATCTGAGTCGATCGATCGAGTGGTCCTCGATATGCCATAACGAAAGCTTGCAAATTGGGCGACTACGCCGATGCTCTGGTCAGGGGCCGACGTGGAGGGAACAGGGCTCACCATTGTCTCCCGACATTGGGAGTGGATGTGAAGATCTGTATTCCGGACCACGGTCTGGAATGATCACTGGGCACTGGAAGGCACTTGCTCGAATTCCTTGGCTAGTCATTGCCTTTCCACAACCGCCTACAAGTGGCTCAGAAGGAAGAAAGTCTATCTGAACTTGAATACCCTCACCTTCACACCTCTCCAGCTCCATACTGAATGCGGCTCATGCAACCAACATTTCAAAACAGCATCTTGCAACATCAGACGAGAGCCAAGAGAGCTCGTCGCTTCATCCTGCCACGCCCACTTCCCGTAACCTTATCCTTCCTCATTGAAAGCATGACCAGCCAAGCCCGCGAGCATCGCCTCAAAATGTCTCACTTTTCCCTTCTTGGCACCTACTCCACTCAGTCCCATCCCATTTTGTGCACATCCCTATGTGTACGTCCTCTCCGCACTTCATCATGCACCCTGAATGCCTCATTCCAGACTTCACAGGGGACCTGACAAAGCTGAAGTCTGCCCTCGGTACATTCCGCACACGTAACCCATTCTCGTGATAATGGAACCCTGGATTTTATCATGGCTTCAACTTCCACTGTCCACTAGAGAGGGGCCTGAAACTGTCAAAATAGAAGCTTATTCATCCTCCACCTTGACAATGATGTATTTCCACGCAAGTGGTGGCTTTGTTTCACCAGAACAAACCATACACTATGGAGACTTCTCCCCCCGCCTTGGTGGTGATGTACAGGCCCACTGGCGGTCGAGATCGCTCTGGTTTCTGTTTGTGTCCTCCACCAAAGAAAGTCCAAACACACTTGCATCCACATCGGCCCGCACATTTTGTGCTGGGAGTTGAAAAGCTACAGTTCCTGTCGGCAGTTGCAGTACAGTAGCACTGTGCTTGCGACTGCGGCTCCTCTAAGCCCCCTTTCAGAAGCCACTTTCATCATTGGATCCCCCGTTCCTCAACGGCCAGAAACATGCTTGAGATTCTCGTATTGCTGAGATGAGAAGATGTTACAGTTCAGCGTCCACTGGGATCGCTGGGAAGTCTGCAGCAAAAGATTAAAAAAGACCTAAATTTTGATAATCCCCCTTGAAGCTGCGGGCCACAGGGAGGAGGTAGATAACCATCATTCGTGACCCAAGAAAAACACCTACCGTCACCTCGAAACATCAATCTTCACTCCACGGCAAGCCCAGCCGAAAAGAAAAACTAAATCAAGAAAAGGAAGCTTGCAGATGAAAAGTTCCGAAAGGACCCAAAAATGGTGGACAGGCTCAAGGCCCCCCCGCTCCCCTTTTCCTCTCCTCTCCGGCCGAATTTATGCCACGCCAGCCGGTTTGTGGCTTTTGTTTCCTCCCTTGGTGCCCTTGTCAACGGCACCCGGCACCGGCCGGGCTGTTGCTATATTTGGGCTGGGATGGGCACAAGCATTGATTTTTTGCGAGCCTCATGCGAGTCATTCGCATTCGCATCCGTACAGCTGGGTAGGGCTACGGTCCTGGAATCTACCCTTGCATTGATGATGATGAGAGAGATGTGTGGAAAAAAGGGAGTAGTTTTCCCTAATTCAGCCTTACTGAGAGGCTCTGAGTCGGTTAGATCTGACTCTTGTCGTGGTGTCTGAGTTGTTACATTCTTCGACTATCGTATGGAGGTCCTTTCGGTCGAGCAGAAGGAATGCAAAGCACGGTGCCCGGATTGCTGGGACCCTTTTTGGGCTGCATTGTGCTGTCTGGGTGGTCCTTGGGTGATATGAAGAGATATCTTGGTAGGTGCTGTACTATACAGATTCGAGGGTCGAAGATGAGCAAGTGCAAAGACAATGAATAACCGTAAACAAAATGAAATGTTTTTCATCGACCAATTCATCAATTCGAAGGAAGTAATCCAGTTCGCTATCCATAATACGGTATTTCCTTCTCGTGTCAAAGTTGCTAGACTTCGTTTGTAACATTCCCCCTTATCAACAACTGGTGCATGCATCTCTTACTGGTTTCCTTTTGTGCTCAACATATATCTTAAGAGATTTCTCGCTACAGTACTGGCTATTATTATGTCATTCATGTTCGAGCATTGTTTTTTACTATGCTTTACCGTCTTCCGGGCAATAAAAAGGTATTCTCGTCTTTGTTTATGTCCATATCAAAAGCAGAGTCATATAAATGGCCCAGCGGCCAGCAATTATCTACCCTTATATCAGAGCTCAATTGCTTGGACTAGTTGTGAACACTGATGGTAATGGAACGTCAATTAATCCCATATGGTGCCCCGGATTCTGTCTGTGTTTCCAATGAGCGTCTCTGGAACTGATATGCTCCCAGTCTATACTTCGCGGTCCCACAGCAGGACCATCCAAGCTGGAAGCTTGCGCTTTGATTTACGCAGTAGAATCGAAGAGCAAATACAGAAAATCCCAACGCATAGTCAGAAAAGACAGATATAACAATTTGAGGTACCAATACTTCATGCTCGATATGACGCCGTGTATTTTTCATATCCTTCGTTGACCAGTCTGTCATAATACTCCAATCCGACCGAAAAACACGCCAGTATCCCTAATGCAAAAGGGCAAAACATCGTTCAAATTCAATTCCAAACCCACAAGTCTCTGCTCTGCCAGACTGAAACCCCATCCCAACACACTCCTCGCAGGAGCCGTGCCTCCAATCTCCCCTATCATTCCACTTCTACACGTTATTCTACGGAATAGCCTCGTAGCTCCCGCCACCCGAATGTGCCGAACGATTCGAGAACAGCCAGTAGACGATCAAGCCGATGACAGGGAAGATGAACACACCGACGCACCACAGCAGTTTGTGCAAGGGGGGGCGGTTGGACTTGAGGATTTCCATCTACACAAATGTTAGCGGGAAAGAACGAAGCGAGGAAAGATTCAAGAAGTAGGAAGAGGTATTGAACATACCCAGACCAAGACATCCAAGATCAGCACAACAAAGCCGAGCACTCCTCCGCCGGTGCCATACTTCCAGGAGTTGGCAACGGTGGTAGTAGAGAAGGTCTCCTCGGCCACAGCGAGGGAGATGAGGAAGAAGTTTAGAAGGATGTTGGAGAGCATAGTTGCGATATTGCTGATGGCTTCTTTTTTGATTGGGGTTTGTTATGTCTTGTAAGAAGACGAAGGGGAAGAAGGAGTTGTTGTAGCAAGAGAGTGAGGGGCTGAGGTTGGAGGATGCGGATGCTGCCTGGAGTGACGTAGGCGCTAAATGGCAACACAAACACGAGGGGGACCAATCAGGAAGAAGCCCGTACGGCCTTTCTTACGTGAATCATTGAATGGGACAGCATTCGATATCAATCAGAAATCAAGGTGTCACAGCTACGATTGAGATTAATTTTCTCTTATTCACTCGGATTTTTCGAGAATTGTTCAGTTGTGAAGAGTCATGAGTGATATGGCAGACCAGCTCTCATCAGTATATTGTATCCCACCGGAAGCCGGAGATTCCTGCCCAGCTTCATTACATGATTGAACACTCAACTTAGAGAAAACAATCAAATAGCATAAATAATACAGTGTTCAGCGGCCCCAATCAGTCTCGTCATTTCATAGCTAAGTTCATTCAGCCTCCTCGATCTTAAATATATAGTCATGTTTTAAGTCTGACTGAGAGAGAAGTTTACAGCAATGACTCCTACTACTCGTCTTTGTGCTTGCACTTCAGCGCATGCCGGTGCTGGATAGGATAGAGAATTAGCCCTCCAACAGCAACGACATAACCGGCGTCCGTAAAGCCCTTGCCTTCATCAGACGTGGCGAACGATCGCCACAGACCGATAGCTAGACTTGTGGCAATGAGCGATATCCATAAGTAGAATATGACGTTGCATATATGGCAATGTTCTTTTGGTAGTTGTTGCTGCTCAAGGAAGAGGTCCACATCTTCGACAATTTCGCTGCTCTCGGGTTGAGGAATTGAGAGGGGTCTGAGACGTGCTGGACGATGAACCAAAGATCTGGGATCACTTGGTAGATCCATTGCGGTTGTCAAAGCTCGAGTAGCATCCCCTAGCACAATTTCAGCTTGTAAATATCCTTCTGCTATGACTTATACATGATAGTCTCTTCTGTGCTCAAAAAAGCGTTTAACTTACACTCTTCGACCCGGTTGATCAGAGACGTCGCCTTCATGAAATCACATGTGCACTTTTGCAGCCTCAGCATAGAAGTCCCAAGTTCCTTGACATCCGAAGGAGACCAGTGATGCTTGCCTAGTCGTTGTTCTAGTCTCCGATGCTCCCTCGCAGCATAAAGTGACAAGAACGACTCTTTGTCAATCACCCGGCCGCGTTCCATAGTGCGACGTATTGGTCTTACTAAACAGCGGGCATGGTCAAGTGTGTCATGTAGACCTGCGAATATTGCTTTCAATGCTTTGGATTGACTCCTTGCATATGTCGCCAGAAGCTTCAGCTCGTCCCAGTTATCTTTCAATAGCAGAACGCTGGTCGATTCTAGATTAATCGTAAGTGCTACAAGCAATAAAAAGACAAATCTGCAGAACTTGGCTCTCAGCTCCTCGATGACCACATCTCCTTCAGACGCCACGTCCGGATAAGCACGCGAGGATTTAAGCAAATGAGGAAGATCGAAGGGGTGATGGTAGTCCTCGACAGCATCTGGGACGCAAGTGAAGCCCACGGACTCCATTTCAGATCTGGCCATCTCTGGTATGGTAGATAATGCCACAAACTATCTGCGCGTCGTCCCTCTTTCCAAGCGTCAAATGAATAGGGAATTCGACATCGAACTAGAAGCGTTTGAAGTTAAATTAGCATCACGAGGTGGGGATATTTTAAGCAGATAATAATCTACAAAGCTGTTGTGTAACGACAGGGCTAAAATTATCCATCTCGTAGGGAGCCTGAAGATTGCGGCAACAAAGTCCTTTTGATTGAGAGCGACGGATCATGCAGCATGGAAGCTGTACCGTATATAAAGAAACAGAGCAGAGCCACACTCACAAAAGTGCAACTTCCATGGCCGACAGAAAAGCAACGAATTATGTGACATACAGCTGATAGTTGAGAAACGATCTTTACTACCAATAGATGGCTCGTGTACTTCAGTAATCCGTAAGAAATATGACTGTTCACCGATTATACTCATAGCTGTATACTATAGAATTGAAATACAACATATATATAGTATGTAGCTCTTCTCTTTCAATAACCTGTTAGAGGTCCAGGCGGGGAAAGCTACCGTCAAGTAGGCTTTCAAGTATGTAAAGCCATTATGGGTTATCCTTACCATCTATCTTCCGGCTGCGGGAATTTGGGGCACATGTTTGCCCTGTGTATATATCGAATCAACTTTCAGTAAATGGTCCTCATCTGTGTTGTCCCTGTCATCCAATGGCGCCTCAGTTAAAGGCCTCCCCAGCAATCCATCGATCAAGCATGTCCAGCGCAACTGCCGGTTGGTCTTGCGGAACCTACAGAAGCAAGTCAGCACCGCTGGTCTCAATTCCACACATATTGCTTACCATATGACCAGATCCATCAATAGTAACCAGCGCAAATCTCGTCCTCTTCTCACTCCCCTCCACTGTTTGAACATTAACCTCCTTGGTCGTCCCTGCTACTTCACCACCACTCTTCCACGGCTTCAGCTCTTCCGAAGTGAACTCCGCCTGTCCTTTCCAAGCCAAGTTAGCCGTCCACCTCTTAGCACCTGCTGTGTTGCAAGCCAGATCAAGGTTGCCCTGGTATATCAAAACATCGATCTGATTGTCTAGGAGGTAAACCAGTTCAGGCATGAGGGAAATCTCCAAGTCGTTTGTGACTTGGAAAGCTTCCTGAACTGCGAGAGAAGCAACAGTGAAGTTCTTAACTGCCTTAGGGACATTTAGGGCTGAAAACGAGGATGGTAGATTCAGGTAGTCTTGCACAAGTAGTGTGTTTGCATAGCATAAATCATCAATATCACAGGGTGCGGTTACTGAGTCGTGTGTTAGCTCTTGAAAAAGAAACAGGCCAAAACAGCAAGACATTAAGAAATAAGAGTATTTGGAAAGCTTTGGCCGGCTTACTGTCAAAACGGTTCCGGCCTCCAGCGTAAGATTCTCCGTCATAATACTTGATGACGCCGTCCCAGCAGACGGAAGAAGCTGCCAGGCAAATAGCCGGGTCGGGGTTTTCGTAGCAAGCCTTCGACACAAGCATGCACCGAGGAAGATTCGCAGCCATGATATCGCAGCGCGTCTGATTAAATACGGGCTCGCTGACGCCCGGGTTCGTCGTACACAAGGTCTCCCAGTAGCCATAAGCCGTATCACGTGGGGAGACATAGCCATTGCCAATCGCCAGTGATTTCAATGGAACTTGAGGTTGCTTTGGATGCAAAGCATTCTGAGTGACTATCTGAGCCCCTAAGGCTGGAAGATAATGACCCTGTTGGGAGATATGTCAGAAGGAGGACGACGAGAACAGTGATTACTAAAACGCACCGCATAGCTCTCCCCCGTGATCACCAGTGGCCCATCTTTGTGCTCTGGGAAAACCTGGCTCACGAATAGCTGTAAGAACAGATGCATATCCGCCGCGCTTGTGAACGAGTCCCCAGGGACCGTCTCGCCCTCATCCACGTACGAGAAACCGACTCCCGCCGGCTGATCTACGAAGATCAATGCCGTCTCCTTATTCCATCCATAGGGATTGTAGTCAGTGCCGTTTCCATACTCATTGATGAGGCAAGGACCCAGTTCTTGCAGCATCCCCAGCATGCTGGAACCGCCCGGTCCACCTGTCAGCCATAGTGCAAGCGGCTCAGATGATGCTGCACTGGTAGCGTCTGCTGATGAAAGGTGGGGTGGGTTCTCTGCCTTGAAGTACCAGAAGAACAGGTGTTTGTGGCCGACGTCTAGCCAACCTGTATACTGGTCTACTGGTGTATTGCAGAGAGTTGCATTCTGGCGCTTGATGCGCAAAGAGTGATCGGGGGAGATGGTGCTCTGGTAGGTGTGGAAGTCGGACAGAGGCGCTTGGTCTGCACTTTTCAGCGGGACCTGGGACGTCGACGCAAAGGCTGGACTGAGTAAGAGACCAAGAGAAATAAGGATACGCATCATGGCCTGTTAATTGTACTTCATGTAATTTTGTTCGAAACGAAGGATTGTCCCAGGAGGCTTTTAAAAGATATACATCTACCTCTGGCAAAAGCAGAAGGTGATGTTGTTGACAACCCCACAACAAGGCCAATTCCGAACTCCGCGAGCTTTGCTGTGCCCTGTCTTTGCTTATGTTTAGGCATCACCATCAAGTCGTGCATGATAGCAAGATGAGGTACAAATAAGACGATCCATACCTAAAAGGCGGAAACTTAATCTTCAGCACTCCTTCTAGCTGACGAACACATTGCGCACACATTTGTATTCAGGGAACCCACCAGAGGTAGCTGCATTTGCGCCGAGGCGACTGCCTGTTGTAAATCCAACACTGTTGAGGAGGATGTTTTGGCTATAGGTTTCCACAATTCGGATGTATTCTGCATCTTGAAAAGAGTTCCGTATTTCGTTTTCAACAGAGCGGGTGTTACCAGCATTAGCAATGAGGAGAGCCTCGGCCACCCGCGAGTGAGGTCGTCGAATGTAGTATTCCATGAGTAACTTCAAACAAGAGAGAGGTCATATATAACATATCAACGCTACTCTATTCATTAGCTAAACATCTTCGGAGGTAAACTAAAAAGCTATTGGCTATATCCTAAGCTCATAGAGCAAGCTTTCTCGAGACCTTTGATCGCTCGGGCTAGAGGCTTATCCTCCCACCCATCTTGGCATAATAAGAACCAGGTTCATTGAACAAGTCTGCGATGGCCTTCCTCAAGCTGATACAAATTCAAATATAATTCTCGGCACCCAAATTGAAAGAATGTCATCTCTGAATCGAGAAAGATCTCCCAACACGAAAGGTACCCTTGACTAATCACGGCACGCCGTGAAAGAGTTCTGCATCTCAAAGAATCTCGCCACGATTTACCCACGCCAAAAAAAAAAATCCCATTCTCACCATGCGGTTACCCAGCAGAGGGGCGAGATGGAAAAAAGCGGCTCGGCGCTTCTTCTATCCACTTTCTTACTTCTCGATCGATGGAATCGAACGAATAACCATGGGCGCTGGATGGCCCCTACGCGTATGCCCAACTGTGCTCCGACGCTAGTTGGACGTTCGAGATCAAAAGTGGAGAGGCCATCCCGCGTTTTCATCTTATCAGATCATCTGATTGCGGTGGGTATAGACTGATTAGATCTAGTTTATACTTCTGGGCCTTGGGTGTTAGCTGTGCTGCCAACGGAACAAGCAGCCGAAGTCGGGTCTGGCGGGGGGGTTGAAAGAGGGAATTCTTGTTGATCACTGCTAGGGAGACCCTAGGGGAATCGGTAGACTCCATAAGAGGAGTGATTTCACCTGATTATCGTGGTTTTTTCTCGATTTCTTTTCACTTTCTCGTTCCTGTAAACCTTGCTCGACTTACAGAATTATCGATCAATGGCAGGGGATTCCAAGCCCCGAGTTCCTTTTCGTCGAACGAGGACCGACGATGCAGGCAATTCGATTGCCATGAGCAGCACGACATTGGAGAACGCCGAGAAGCATCCTGCCACCGAGGCAGCCCATCCAGTTGGCGACACTACAGAGCCAGCTGAGCAAGAAGTTCCTAGCGAGGACTTGCAGCGTGGTGTTCAGAATGTTGAGGCAGTGACTCTGACTTGGACCAAGACCACGTTGATCGCTGTCTTTCTCAAGTAATGTTTCCCTCACGATCATCACATATTATAAATGTGACTGATATTTATGTCCCGGCCTAGTATTTGGCTGCTTTATTTCGTCAACGCGTTCCAATCCTCTATTCTTAGCAACCTGCTTCCCTTCGTCACCAGCGACTTCGAGTCCCACGCGCTGTTGAACGTCATCTACGTCGTAGCCGATGCCATTTCAGCTGCTGTATTTATCCCTCTAGCTAAAGTCATGGATGTCTGGGGTCGAGCTGAAGGGTTTCTCGCCATGACAGTCTTTGCTACCTTGGGCTTGGTTCTGATGGCTTCTTGCAATGGGCTTCCTACGTTCTGTGCTGCATATGTAAGTCAGCCATGTCCGTATCATCAATCATATTCCGATAGCGAAGACAACTCCCAGAGATTTCTTTCTTTGCTGACACATTGTGACACACAGGTATTCTACACCATCGGCTTCGGAGGCATGACGTACTGTGTGGATGTGATTACGGCCGATGCGTCCAGGTTAAAGAATCGAGCCCTAGCCTTCGCCTTCACGTCTTCTCCGTATATGATCACAGCCTTCGCTGGCGCAAAGGCATCTGATGACTTCAACTATAATATCAGCTGGCGATGGGGCTTTGGCTGCTTTGCAATCATCTTTCCCGTTGTGGCGGCCCCGTTGTACTTCCTTCTTAGATACAACCTTAGCAAAGCCCAAGCACGGGGCCTTGTGGCTAGGAAGAGCAGCGGCCGGACGATTCTGCAGCACATTAAGTACTATGTCATAGAATTCGATGGTGAGCGGGCCGGATTTCTCTATTATTCAAATGTGAAAAGAACTGATTTGGTTACTTAGTACTCGGTGTCTTCTTGTTTTCTGCAGGCCTCACAATATTCTTGCTCCCCTTTGACATCGCTACTAGCGCCCCCAGCGGTTGGGCCTCGGGCTACATCATTGCCATGATCGTAGTTGGATTCGTATTGCTCGTCATCTTTGGCCTCTACGAGAACTTCCTTGCCCCAGTGCCGTTGCTTAATTACGGTTTCTTATCGAATCGGACTGTCATCGGCGCATGCCTATTGGATTTGTTGTACCAGATCTGCTACTACTGCTGGGACAATTACTTCACGTCATTTCTGCAGGTAGTTAATGATCTAACTCTCGCTGAGGCTGGTTACGTTAACAACACGTTTAACGTGGTGTCTGGTGTGCTTTTGTTGATCGTCGGCTTCTTGATCCGCAAGACCGGGCGCTTCAAGTGGCTTCTCTATATTGCCGTCCCTCTTTATATCTTTGCACAGGGCTTGATGATCTACTTCCGGCGTCCAAATCAATCCGTCGGTTACCTCGTCATGTGCCAGATCTTTATTTCTATTGGAGGAAGTATTTTTATTCTCGTCGAGCAGCTCGCTATCCTGGCCGCTGTCGACCATCAGCATGTCGCTGCCGTCCTTGCCTTGCTGAACGTCGTCGGTACTGTTGGCGATGCTATTGGCGCCACTATATCTGGTGCCATATGGACAAACACATTCGAGAAAGCGCTCGAGCGAAATCTTCCAGAATCGCAACTCATGAACTTGGACGATATCTATGAGGACCTGGCTACTCAGCTTAGTTATCCGGTCGGGAACGCCACGAGGTTAGCGATCCAAGACTCATACGGCTATGCGCAGACGAGGATGCTTGCTGCCGGAACCGGTATCATGGCTCTGTCCATCATTGCCGTCCTGTTGATCCAAGACATCAATGTTGGCAAGATAAAGCAGGTGAAGGGAATGGTCTTCTGAACTGGCGAATGATAGTTTGGCAAGAAGTTTGAGATAATAATCATAAAGACGAACGCTCTTATCGTTTGTGACCAATAACTTGCTTCTCCATAAAGGTGACGGGAAGTGAAGTATGGTCTTCATGAAAGTCCATGAAAAAATCTCAAAAGTTTCCCTGTGCCGTTTTCTCCAAGATCAATGGGACAATCACCCATTTTTCGACACTCGCTTGAACATGCGTCTTCAACTCCCGCCGATGGGTGACATTTGTCATCACAACAGCAAATTTGTATTACTGAAAATAAGATTGATCATCAAGGTCCCGGACTACAAGATCGAACATCACAGTCTGACCGTCGCCAATCTGAGCTGCAGAGGCCTTGAATTCATATGCAGTCGAAACTGCCCAGGGAATCCCAAGAGCTTGGTTGAATTAGACAAGTTGACATTTCGTGCTCACTAGAGCTCCAAATAGTAGAATCTCGTATAGAAGTCCCCAGAAGTGCGATGCAAAAGTAGACATGCCACGCCCATGAACAGGAGGAGACCAAAATCAGGAAATTCGATAAGTAAGGATACGAAATCTGAAGAGAGCAAACAGACCAAAAAATCACACAGTGCATGAATGAAGCCTGGAATTCCATTCCAGTTAGAACGTCTGGGAGGGCCTACCAGGGCCCTTCAATTCCATCAACAAAGAGAATGGGACTGCCAAAATAGAGTGTCTTCGCGAAGAGGTAGGTAGGTCATGGAAGAAAGAGAAAACAAGCACGCCCCTCCCGGACGGAGTTGCCCGACGAGCCCCTAAAAAAGACTCTACCTGGTGTACCTACAGTACCTCTCTGTTACGGCTAAGGCATCCGACGGGCAAAAAGGCTAGCAGCGGCTGTCCTGGCGGCCGTCGGTGAGCGTTCCTCCATTACGCCATCCATAGGAAAAATCGGGGGCAGTTTCATTAACGCCTTGTTTATGGAAGGAAGGAGAAAAAGAAAATTTCTTTTAGGCATGAGAGGAAAACTGCCTGAAAGGGATCGTGTTGTGTGCGTGCGCCAATCGGAAGTTTTCCCGGGCTGGTTCTGGTTCTGGTTCTGGCTCTGGCTCTAGAAGGACAGAGGAGAAAGCCTTGCTTTACGCCAAATTAAAGTTTTCTTTCCCTCTCTCTTCTGGTGTAGATTTTTACGCTCGTGCTCGCGCTTGCGTGCTATGGCGGGGCAGAATGAGGATTTTCGCTGGTGCGAAAAAGGTGGATATGATCGAGTAATGATCGAGTAACAGCGCGTCGCAAGAGGACGGTAGTGCTGACGTGCTGTTGGTGATTTTTGTGGAAATGGGGAGAGGGAGAGAGGGAATAATTTAAAAATAGGAAGAGGGAAAATATAATTGGCTGCGACGGGGATGTGTTACTGTTTGAAGCTGTATTTTCTTGAATGCCACAGGTTTTAGGGAAGAGTTTTTTTGAGCATCTGAGGCATTGTGTAATGGCATAAAAAGGGGACTGATGGAGGCTGGCCATCTGGATGTGTTTGCGAGGAAACGTGCTGAAGCATGTCGAGGTTTTGAGGGCGTCAAGGGCGACGAGTAGGAGGTTTCCATTACTTGATATTTGTCGCAGGTGTACAGTACTGTACAGTACTAAACTGTACTGCATTGTACCTGCAGCCTTGCTTCCTCAGCTGGAATCAACAAGTGAAAGGCGCTGCAGTTCATACAGCTCGGATAAAGGTTGCCAGAGGGTGCGAAAGAGAGGCAGAGAAATGAGGCACCTGACCCTCTCCGAGGAGATATATCAAAAGCCTCAAGCCATTTTTGCGGGGTGCCGACCATCCGTTCAACGTCAATTAGATCCGTCAATGGTCAATGGGCTGCGTCCTGCTTCCCCGCATTCTGGTTTCTGTGGCATCGGTGAAGATTCCCATCCGGTGGTTCCCTTTCTCGGTGTATCCCTTCAGTTCAATGGGTAGATGGAGTTGTGGTGTTCAGCTGTTGGATTTTCACAAGCTTCTCTGACGCCGGTCGCGGAGGGGTTGGCCGTGGCTGTGATTAGTTCTACTGTAATCCCAGTGAAGATCCCATGACACGGGCCTCTCTTGATGACTCTTGCATGCTATCCTGTCCTGTCCTGTCCTGTCCTGTTTCTCATGTTTTGTAGTCGCGGTGTGAGTTTCCATAGAGGATTCCTAAGCACCGCAGCTTACCATACCTTGTTGGCCGGAGCGACGAGAAGCGCATCTCCAAATGGGCAAATAGTCCAGATGGTGCCATAGCCTGCATGGCTTGTTACAAGACGGCCTGATGAATAATTAACACCCTGAAGGCCGTCTTTTACTGAGCTGAGCACGCAACTCCACCCCGTCAGTTGCCAATTCATATCTCTCAGACGCTCGTAGATACTGTACTGTACATACCTAGATAGTTGCAGATAAATGCACAGTCAAGATGAGGCCACACTGTAGAGCACTCTACGGAGATGCCAGAGAGATTAGATCGCCAAGCTGGGCGGGCGGCTCAAGCTCAGGATCACGATTCGCCGCATGCTCATGCTCATGCTCATGCTCATGCTCATGCTCATGCTGGCCACTGGAAGCAGGACCACAATAGCTCAAAGCTTGTGCTGGGGCATTCAAGATCGCCATCAGGGACTGGACGGTGCCTGAACCCATGACGCATCCCCAAACGCTCGACGCAATCCACCAACAATCCACCAACAATCCACCAACACCGACTCGACTGGTGCGCAAGAGACGCCTGTTAGTCAGAGGAACAGGGATGGACGCTGGTAGTCAGCACCGGGCGCGCATTCCTCTCGCAACATCTGACCTGGACTTTGCCTTCTTGGGCTGGAGACGACATCCCATTCCCCGCCTGAAAGGGCCAGCAGATCGAGTCGAGTCTGGTCGGACGTCCCAGAGGACAAAGAAGAATACAAGATGACACGATGGCACGATGACTGTTCGTGCCATCGGGTACAGCGGTGCTCCACCAGCCTGCCCCAGCGCTTGGTTGTGCTTAGACTACGGCTCATCACAGGAAAAGGTGGTGACAGATGAGCCATAATATAAGATGGCGTTCTCCCCGCATACACTTGAAGACGAGGAGAGGTGTTTTGGAGCCTCCTTGCTGGCAGTCGACCTATAACCTCAAAAGCAGACATTTTGTTTCCATGGTCATTCAATCTCATTTCCCCTATTGCTATTCACACTGCACTTCCGGCCGGTGAGCTCAATAGACTTTGTCATTTGAGTTTCCGCCGGAATAAAAAGATTCCAATACCTTAGTCGCACCAAAATTTTCATACGCCGTCAACAAAGTCGTCGTTGCACCTTTTTTCCTACCGGCCGCCTCGCACTGGCGCTTTCCCCAAAATGCCCCACTCCATATCAACCCTCTTTCGCTCACATGCAAACGCAAACAATAAATTCGCTCCTGCTGCAGAGATCAAGAGGCGTCTTTCAACTACCAATCGAACTTCGGAATCGCCAGTTCTCTCACCCTCATCTTCTACTTCTTCTCTGCACTCCGAGGATAGTATCAGAAGCGCCAAAATGCCGGGTGAATCCCACAAGCGGCTGTCCCTTCCGGGGCTTCACACTCCCAGATCTTCTACCAAGTCGATCCCACAGCACCATGCAGCCAGCATGGACGTTGCGATAGAGTCGCCTCCGTTGGTGTTCTACGGCCCCGCGGCATCGAGCACCGGCGCTTTGCTCTCGGGCCAGCTCAAGTTGAATATCCAGGAGGACTCTGTGAGCATTGAAAAGCTCAAAATGAAGCTCAACGTGGAAGTCACGAGAAAGAAGCCATTCCACAACCACTGCCCAGAGTGCACCGTGCAGACGGAGCAGTTGACTGAGTGGGGATTTCTTGCTGGCCCAACGACTTTGGAAAGAGGTGAGTTCAAGAGCACAGTGTCCATGACTTCAAATTATCTATATACTTACGATAATAGGCACACATGATTTTCCATTCAGTTTTCTCCTTCCTGGCCACCTCCCAGCGACCATGAAGGGATCTCTCTCCACCATCGATTACGTCTTGAGAGCCACGGCCGTCACGCAACAGAGTGAGCCAATCAAGCTTTCCAGAACCCTTGATGTCAAGAGGTCGATTCTCCCCAGAGAGACACCTCATCATTCCATCCGCATTTTCCCACCTACGAACCTAACAGCCAATTGCGATTTGCCACCGGTCATCCACCCAATTGGAGAAAGTGTTGTATCGATGCGTGTGGACGGAATCGTGAAGAGGAACGTCGAGGCAAAGACACAGTCACAGTGGAAGCTCAAACGTGTGAACTGGCGCCTGGATGAGGTGGAGAAGAACATCTCTCCTGCCTGCCCGAAGCACGCTGCTAAATTGGGTAACGTGGACAATGCCAAGAAGGGCACCCCACATCAAGACACCAAGACCATCGGAACAAGTGAGATCAAGAGTGGTTGGAAGGCAGATTATAGCTCTGCAGATGGGACTCTCGAGCTCGAATTTCCTCTAGCTGTCCGAGCTGACTCCCGCCCCTCTTGTGATACGAAATCTGCAGACGGAACGGAAGTGTCACATGTCTTGGTCGTGGAGATGATTGTGTCGGAGGAGGTCGCACCTCTCAGGAAGCCGGCACAAGTCACTCCTACTGGCGCTGCGCGCGTTCTCAGAATGCATTTCAACCTGATCTTAACCGAGAGAGCTGGTATGGGTATTTCGTGGGATGAGGAACAGCCGCCTCTGTACGATGACGTTCCAGCCAGTCCTCCGGCTTATGCAACAGGCAACGCGGATCTCTACGACGGACCTGCTATCAACGATTCTTCAGAGGATCTCACTCCTCTGGATCATTAAGGGTGGACAAATTTCCAGCGCTGCCCCCTTCTATCACCTCACCTACTATTCAATTACCTCTTTACTCGACTACATCAATGGCGCATGACGAAATTCTTGACAGAGCGCTAAACGGATTGAGCATTGTTTTCAGATTTTTTTTTATTGAAGTACGGGACATTACAGATACCCCTGAATCGACCAATCGATCAGAACAAACAACTTTATGGCGTACTTGGAATGGGGCAAAAGCAAAACGTATTTTGAGTGTCCTTGTCTCCAGCGTGGCGTTAATAGGGATATGAACTGGGTAGAATTACCACACCCAACAAGCAGCATAGTTGAAGTAGTATTACTTGGCCAGAATCCGAGTATCATTATTAATTGAAAGCGTTATGAAGCATCGACGCCCTGTGCCAGAGTCAATCTAGTAGATGTTCGACCTGTGAATTGATCAATCTGTGTCAGACCTGGGGTCAGTGTCAGGAGGAGCTACAGTGACAGATTTAAAGACAAGCTTTGATATGCAGAGCTTGAAGCAAGTATTCAGACCCAGACTGTGGCTCTTAAAATCAATCCACATCTCCTAATTTGCACTTTGTTCACTGGTTGCCGGCTTCCTTGCCTTTTGCAAGCATGAATCTCACACAAAGTATAGGTCAGATACAAAGTACAGAGATATATATAGGCATTACATTATGTATAGCTCGACACTCTAATCACTCGCCCTCATATCATATATACATAATGATCTTCTTACAAAAGGATCAAACTGATATATACAACGACCTTTCAAGAGACATAGCAGCCTCACAAGTAATCTCACAATCCTCTCGGCTACACCATATCTTCTCTTTCCCCTCATCAGTCCACCCCTCCGCTCGCTTCATCCCTCCTGATCCCAAAGAAGTAATTCCCAACCTTCTCACTGCCCCTCACCTCCTTCCATCCCAGCCCAGGCACATACACAACCCCCATCACAACAGGACTATTCCACCCCGTCCTCCTCCTGCTCCCTCCCTCCTCCCCCAGGAAATACCCCCTCAGCTCCCCCTCATTCACATATCTCGCCCAGTCATGCGTCCCCCTCGGCACAATCCCCATCAAGTCCTCCGCCACTACCTTCGTCGTCAGCCAGCTCACCCACGTCCGTGCAATCGTGCTCATCACCAGCCACCCACCCGGCCTCACAAACGCCTCACACCTCCCCAGGAACTCCGCCGGCGACGTGACGTGCTCGATCACCTCGAACAGCGACACGACATCGTACTGCTCTCCACTCGACCGCGGAAGCGGCAGGTCTTCGATCGATATATTTCGATACTCTAATTTTCCCGCCAGCCCGGGATCCCGCCGTGCGTGAGCCCGCGCGACGTCGAGGACGGCGCTGCTGGGATCGATGGCTGTTACGTGCGCGGTGCTGGTGCGCCGGGCGGCGCTCTCGGCGAAGATGCCGCCGCCGCAGCCGATGTCGAGGTACCGGAGGCTGCTGGAAGAGGGGGGAGGAGGAGGAGGAGTGGGTTGCGAGGAGTGGCAGGTGTGGATGAAGTCGTGGCGGAGGGGGTTCATGAGGTGTAGGAGCCGGGAAGAGCCGTGGGGATCCCACCATGTTGAGGCGAGGGCGTTGAAGTGGGAGATCTCGGCGGGATTGACGGAGCTGCTGGTAGAGGTGGAAGATGAGGATGAGGAAGAGGAAGAGGAAGAGGAAGAGGAGCGGAATTGGTTCTTGACGAAGCGGGGAGCGGTGCGGAGGAGGAGAGTTAGGTTGCGGAGAGAGGTGGGACGGAGAGGGAGAGGTAGAGGTAGAGGTGGTGCCATTGTTGGAGTGGCTGATGCTGGAGCCAAGATGGGATGGAGACGCGCTCCAGCTATCTGGAGTTGATGATGCTGATGATGGTGTTGTGGTGTTGTGGAGAAGTGATGCTTAGCAAGTAAATTACTAGAATTATCAGCAGCCTGACTAATGGATGATGCACAAGGGCGCAAGGCCTCGGGCGACCCTGCACCTGCATCAGCTCCCCGGTAATCGGTCCCGCCGTGGTCTTCTCTCTTTTCCGTCGCTGAGCTTCCTATTACTCACCTTTCCGAACAAGTACATATATACAGCTTCTCCTTGCTTGTTCATCTGCAATTGTTTCCCCCTCTCTCTCTGCGAGCTCCCATTCCTCTCTCTCTCTATAATCCTTGGACTTCATCTCTTTCAAGAAGCATCTGCATATTGCCCCACCTCGAGAAAAAAAAATATCCCATTTGTATCCCGCGCGGGGCTGTATCCGACATTGTACCATACCGAGTCACTTCCTACCACACAGCATGCCAAGCTCAATTGCTCAGGAGTTCGACTCCATAGAAGACACAATCGAAGCCTTCAGTAAGCCAATCTCGTCCTCACCAGAATAGAAAAACATCTGCAGGCCCTCTCTTCCTACCTCCCGCAGGTTCCGTGCTGATATATCCGTGTCTTGCTCCAGAACAAGGCAGCTTCATAGTCGTCCTCGACTCCACCTCGCGCGAAAACGAAGGTGATCTCATCATCGCCTGCGAAGACCTCACACCCTCCAAATGCGCCTTCATGATCCGGCACACCAGCGGTCTGATCTGCACCCCGCTCTCCCCGTCCCTCATCACGCACTTCGACCTCCCGCAGATGGTGGCCGCGAACCAGGACCCGAACCGCACCGCGTATACCATCTCCGTCGATGCCGAGTCGCCGCTCACATCGACGGGCATCTCCGCGCACGATCGTGCGTTGACGTGTAATACGCTGGCGAGGAAGGCTGCGGTGAGCGCAGATCTGCGGCGGCCCGGCCATGTCTTTCCGCTGAGGGCGAGAGAGGGCGGGGTGAGGGAGAGGAAGGGCCATACGGAGGCGGCGGTGGAGTTTTGTAGGCTGGGCGGGAAGACGCAGGCGGCTGCTATCTGTGAGATAGTGGACGATGGAGAGGAGGTGGCAGGTGTTGCGGAGCGGAGGCAGGGCGGGATGATGAGAAGGGATGCGTGTCTGGCTTTCGGGAGACGGTGGGGGTTGAAGGTTTGTACGATTGAGGATTTGGTTGAGTATGTGGAGAGGAAGGAGGGGAAGCTGGAGAAGGTTGCTAATGGGACGTAGTGGGTGAGACTTCGTATGGAGAATATTCTGGATATGTTTGTCTCATGTGCTCGAAGTCATAGGTGCAGTGAGGGGTAGGGTCATTGCCAGTCATCTTTTGTTTAGAAAAGACGCAGCGAAAGCAAAAAATAGGATTGAAAATTAGATAGACTGTCACTGGTCGGAGTTCTTGCTATAAGTGCACTTCCTATATTAGTGCCTTTAAATGAGTCCATAGAATACCCACTGCTATTGATTTTCTAGTGAACAAGCCAGAATGCTATTGAACGAAAATTTGTGAGGGATCCATTGTAGTGCCAATGGACATTTAACTACCTTTCGAATCAATTGCAGGTCACACCAGAAATTCAGGAGCTATGGTTGCATATCTTTATGTCCTATTTCATGTACAGCCAGCACGCAATTACTGCTAGCTAAAAGCTCAATGTCTAATAACAAGCCGACCATCGATTCCAAAACTCGCATAATACCCCACAACCATAATTCTTGCATCACCGACAGCAACAACGAGCCACCAACCTAGGTAGCAGAATTCCAAGGCATACTCATAAATTTTATCCACACTCCGCCGACAGAAAACATATATATCCTCCACACCATTCGAGGCCGTTTCGAGATCGAAAGCCACTCTGCTGACCAAAGCAGCAGCAGTGACTGTTCTGATTAAAAGGAGAGGCAAGTAGTAAGTAGGGTGTAAACGCCGGCTATTTGACGGCGCCGCGACTGTGTGTATGCGATTATGCAACGCTGCAACTCCGAACAGACAAATGAGATAAAAGCAAGCCCGGCGTAAAAGTATACATGGGTATCGAGCACATTTTTAAGGAGAAAAGGAAAAAAAGTGTGAGGTGAGGTAGTAAGAACCTTTCGGAGCTGCGTGTTCGATCCTAGAGGTGATAGCGAATTGACTAGCAGATTATTGTGCTGCTGTCCACATCTCGTTCATTCTTGGCTTGATGTCATATCCGTCAGGCTCTGTACTCTGCGGTCTCCTGATGTTTGAACTTGGGTAGTACATGTGGCCCATATTTGCAGCAGAGCCGTAGGTGTCTGGATCTGGATACATATAGCCGTTGCTCTGCGATGGTGATGGTACATTATGTGAAGGTGATGCCCAGCCTGCGCTGCTCATGTGGGGGCTGCCACTCGCACTTCCTGGTTGACCACTGGTCGGTGGTTCAAGTGTGGAGGGTGGCGGGTAAGCAGCAGGATGAGACGTCGGTCTCATGCCATTCGAGTAGGCAGCCGAAGTTTGAGGTGGTTGATTCGGCATGTTATATTCGCCGCGAAGATGTCCTGGTAGGGAACTATTGTTCATATACTGATACTCCGCTGGGTGACGAGGCATGTGGCTCATTGGAGCGAGCTCTGAATTTGGTGAAGCCGAGTGGGTTCGCTGGAGTGGAGATGGCGTAGAGATCGGAGATCCATTCGTCGAATATTGCTCACCCTCTGAGCGTTGCCGTCCATTTTGAGTGCTTCGGGTAGCAAGAGCTGCTGCTGTTGCAGCAGCGGCTTCCTCGACAGTTCCAGTATGGTGATTTTGGTGTCGAGTCAGCGTGGTACGACGAGTGAATGTCTTTTGACAGTCGGCGTAAGGACACTTATACGGTCTCTTGCCAGAATGAATTCGCCTGTGTCTTGCTAGAGAACTAGAATCACTGAAAGGCTGTGGAACATTAGATTTTGCTCTTTGTTAAGGATTGTTGGACTTGCCTTTCCGCATCGCTCACACATATGAGGCTTCTCGCCTGTATGGACTCTCATGTGAACAGTCAAAGCAGATCGCTGGATGAATTGCTTCCCGCAGCCAGGGTGCTCACAGACATGAGGACGAACACCACTATGGATACGTTCTGGACAGCTGTTAGCACATTGCATTGCCTTTTGGTAGGGCGGTAGACAAACCATGTCGTGCAAGATCACTTCTTCGGGCAAAGCCTTTACCACAAGAGCTACACGGGAATGCCTTTTGGGCGCTGTCACCTGATTGACGTGGAGGACGACTGCTCTCTTGTTGAGTCATGCCGGTGTCATAGCCACTGTTCGGATGGTAGGGCTGCTGCATCATTGGCAACGGACTCTGCATAGCCGTTGGGGAGGGGTATCGCATATTGTTTGGACCTCCATTTATTCCGTTCATCGCTCCATATCTGGGAGCTGAGTATCGTGAGTGCTCAGAATCATGAGGAGAGTTGCCACGTTCCGAGCCCGTGTCAGACATAGGAATGCTATTAGCTTGCTGGATCGTATGTAGAAGGTGCAGTTCTTGTGCTGTGCCATTTGCATTTGCAGCAGCCGCGGCGCCTTTCGCACCCTTCGAATTGACGATCTGCTTGATGTCCATGATTGTGGTTATGGAATCGATCGGGCCGGAGTAGGACAGAGGGAGTGCTTATAGAGAAATCTTGACGCTCGGATCAGCTGTTCACGCCCCTGTTCAAGTCAGCTTCGGAACTTGGCGCCAGGTCTCGAAGTTGATGCTATGTTTCGCCATATGGCTTTCAAGCAAGTTCTTTGGAGCGATCGAGGAGGCTTACTTCGCTGGGTCGGGCCAAGATAGGCACGGTCTTGAATAGAATCCGACACGTCAATAACGTTGTCTGGGCTCTCTTGGCCAGATGGTGTCAGATGTTGTCCGATTGCAGATATAGAGTAAAAAGAGGGTTTCTAATTCACAACAGATTTGTCAGTCTGAACCAGAAGTTTTAGTGAGGACCAGATGATTTCAAATTGACGCGATCGCGAGCTGTGCGTTCACCGCCTGTTCACAAGACATACGAAAGCTACAGGTCAAGGGAAGTGGAGAGCGAACGTGTCAACATGCATCGACCCGTAGCCTCTCCGCTTGTTAAAGTCGAGAGAGCAAGAATGAATGGGGCTAAGACGAACCTGGTTTTTCAAGTTTTACACCAGATACCCGCCAATGCGGATGCTGGGTTTTTGGAGGCGCTGAGCGTCAGAGGCACGGTCGACCGATCCAATAACAGAAGAGGAAGGCTTCAATTAAATTTTGGCCTTCTTTACAACCTGCTACTGGCTTTGGCCAAGCCAATGGAGTGTGATAATCTCGTTTCGCCAATAGAGACAATCCACTTGCCCCCAAGAGACTTACCAGAAGTTTCAATTCTGGTGCGCGTATTCCCAATGTGTGAAGATGCTTGTTTTTCAGCACCTCGTAATGTCTCACGATTGCTTTATGGATCTCGACGGGACGCTGCAGTATGTGAAGCACGAGCCGAAGGTTCGTCCGCTGTGCAGGCTGTTGGGATAGGGTCGGGCGCAGACAGCGATCTCAATAGATAGAGATCTCGATGTCTGATGTATTAAATCGTTACTGGTGCTTCAATAATCGCAGTCAGTGGAAGTCCAGGCTTTGCTCCTCCACGTTTGGTACCTGCTCCTAGGTGACCAGCTGTCAGACACAATACGATAGATCGATCCGGGAGCTCCAAAGACGGCTGCACAGATCGCACACCACGACAGATGCTGAAGGAGGGGAGTTCGTACAGGAAGAAATGTAGAGGATTCGAGGTATGAGGGAAGGGAGAGACGGTGGAGCCCTGACTGACGGGCGGGAGAATGATGGGCGCTCTAGAGGGACATTTTAGTTAGCACAGGAATTGGTGCAGTCAAAGGGCGGCCATGATAATTACCTGTGTTCCAGTCGGGCGAATAAGTCAAGCAAAGGTTGAGCTATGGTGTCGTCGTCGAGCTGCGTAGCACGACCCAAGGAAGAAAAGCACGCGCTTGTCTGTCCAGGGCGGTGTCCCAGCGCGGGTCTTGGTGGCTCGTGAAGGTGAAGGTGGACGTGGACGGGTCGGGTGGTGCTCTGGAGCGCTATCGAGCTTCTGGCAGGCCGGTTTCAGGGCAGGCAAACTTGGATCCTGCGCAAAGGCTGTTGGTCGCGGTCTGTGTCTTCTGGTCTGATCTGGGCGCCGAGACAGACAGATGGCTTGTCCGCTTATGAGGTGGGAAGAGAGCGCTCGTCGAAGTGGCTGTTTTGTTTTCTGACTTTTTTTCGCTAAGTCTCCCGTACTTGGGGCTGCACCCAGGCCAGGTCAGGTCAGGACGCGGAAACGCTCGAGCGAGCCAAAACGTGGTCGGTGGTCTGTGGGCTGAGGGATATTGTTCTTGGGTTGAGACTGTGACTGTGACTGTGATTGTTCGGCGCCGCACTCGAAACGCACTTTCTTTTCTTTTCTTTCTTTTTCTTTTTCCCTTGTCCTCTGGGAGGCTTCTGGTGACAGTGTTGTGGCTATGGCGGTCTGGCGGTGGGTGAGAAATGGTAGCGTGGCCCCGGTTGAGAAGTGAGAGGTGACAGGTGAGAGAGAGGAATTGATGGAGACAGCAGGCAGGCAGGCGCAGTGGCGTCCTGCTCTCAGGCGTACACCGGTAGAAGGCGAGAATTGCTTTTGGATATGAGTTGATGCCGGGAATGGAAGCAGTCTTCGTTCCTCCAGCTCATCCTCCGTCATCAAGGCCAGGGTGCTGGTGCACAGCTTTTCTTATAAAATATTGGGCTTGGGCCAGCATGAACAGCAACTTCGGGCCCAAGCAAGGATGGCCAGCCTTCTAGAAGACTAGAAGAAGCCAACCCCTGGTGTTAAGTGCTACTACCCATGGCGGAGGGGGGGAGATGTGGTGTGGGCCACGGCACAGAGGGCACTCGGAGGCACAGACCTAATTGCCTAACGGGCTCATGGCCTCACGGACTCATACACTCAGGGCACATCAGCGATCCTACTTCATTCCATATCATCCATCCACATCTCAGTAGCTCAGGACTCGCCGAGCTAACGAGGGGGCGTCTTATCTACATGTTCTTGTTGGCCCCCAGGTACACAGCTCATAGCAGACCTGTGATTGCGAATGTGCAGTCCCACGGTTTTGAAACACCCTGCTCTAGACAAAATAGCCTGTCTGCTCAGCCTCTGTTGCGGCTTCACCACTTGGTTTCACAAAGTTCGGACGAGACCAGGGTTCGTCGGGCGTCAGTATGGACTACACAGTACCTACGGTACTACACGAGTAATATGCTACCAGGGTGGCGGCAGTCAATTCAAATTGGCCATTCATTGCTTGAAGATCACTGAATGATAGAGACTCCACGATTCAGTCAGTCTGGACTTCCAATTATATCGATGCCTCGGGAGAGAGTCGCAAAGAACGCTACGGTATGGCGGGTGCCGTGGGGGAACGGGGCCAGAGATTGTGAGGAACTGAAAGAGACTGAAAGAGGCCCGTCCCTCCTGGAGTTGCCTTTGTGCTGGGTCCAAAGCAGCATGCTGAGCGATGCAGCCGGAAAATCAGTATCTGCATTGGGCACCCTTCGGTCCGATGGCAAGGAAAGTATGTCATAGGGGGCTGGTGGGTCAGGGGAAGTGCATGATCTGGGACCAGACAAGTGCAATACAAAGTCCACCCAAAGCTAGTAGGCTGCCAACAGCCCCAGGAACTACCGCTGTTGTGTTTGTGCTAGCCCACAGACAGCTTCAGAGCGACACCAGGTATGGCATCGTTGATTCGAGATCCGACTGGACACAAGTTGCCAGCCAGTCAACCAATGGTCCATAACAATAATCCTGCGGGAGTCCTGGATTGAACGCTTCCGCCACATGGCGTCGCCGCCTACTACGTAGCCGTGGGAGAAAAGGGGGCTGTTTGTGTCACGTGCTACGCCAAAGTCGGCAAATTTCCCCATGCATTACGCCTGTTTTCCCTGCTTGGTACCTTGTCCTCCCAACGCGTGGCTCTTCCCTGTCAGCTCATTCCACTCGCATGGGACACCTTAGTCTCCGGGGCCCCTGACCTGGTCCGAGTTTCATTCGACAGCAGAGAGAAGGAGAGCATTGGCGTTGGTGCTGCTGGTGCTGGCGCTGCTGGGCCGTGGAGTGGAAATGGAACCGGCAGCCCCAGTTTGCTGCGGTACAACGACCTTCCCCTTCAACGTGCAGGAGCTGCTCAACGGTCGATGCCGTTTATCTTGCGTCACGGTGATATTGCTTTTTCTTGTAGCATTCTGTCAATTCCTGTGATACCGGTAGCAAAGCATTTAGGCGCGAGGCCACGGCTGCCACCTGGTGTGGGGTAAATGGCAATATGAGATCACTAGGTTCGCAGGTATCTCAACAGAGTGCCACCTGAAGGCACCAAATTACTTCTCCCATCACCCGTCACTTTCCAGCTTCGACGCCCATTGTTCCGCGAGGCAAGGCAGGCGTCTTCAGGCAGACTCAGAACTTGAACGGCCTCTGCCGAGCCGCCTTATCTCTTCTCGACTGACTAAATCAATGCTAGCATCACTATACTCTCGCAAGACTAAGACTTGACAAGTAGTTCACCGTCTCTACGCAGTTCGGCCGAGATGAATCATGTCAATGCAAGCTGGCCTCGCAATGACTGGATCTTACCTGAACGCCTCTCCGGAAAATACCTTAACAATCCAGCAACTATCACCGGCGCTGAGCATACGGAGGTCTACCTAGTATGGTTACTGTGATGCCCGTCGACCCGAAAAACATCCCTAGATATCCTTAAGAGGGACGGGGACCTGCCTTGTACCGGGTCATGTGGCGCTAGAAGGCCTCTAGAAGGCAGCTAGACGCATGGACGGCATGGCGGCATGGAGTGATGGAAGCAATAGAAGCATAGAAGCATGATGGTGCACCATGTCCTCATCTCCTGCCCTTGCAGGGAGACTGTCTGCATTTGGAACCGAGCTGCCCTGTTCGCATTTCCATGCACCAGGACTTGAATGCGCTCCGTGGATCTTCATCACCCACGAAATCAGGGCTGACTCATCTGTACTGTACGGTTTGGTGCAACGGCTTCGTCTGTCTTTCTTTGCCCGGCCAGATCACTTATTTCTTGTTCCGAGATGGAAACTCAGTAACGCTCTTCTTGAGAGTAACTGGCCTCATATCAACCCCCTCTTCTCCTCTTCTGACACAACACTTCCAGCACACTTATGCGTATGCTAACGCCTTATGCTTCGTCCACAAGGCCCATAGCACTTGCTCACGAGAACTATGCCATGCCTGTAGTTCTGACCAGGCCTAGGTTCAGGGGTCTCGGAAGTAGTCCCAGAGAAGCCGGTGGGTCGCCTCAAGCCCTAAGCCTGCCAAGATGTTTCGGGTGTTTCTCACGACGGTACAGCGTCTGTGGATGTCGCGACGGCGATGGGGTACGGGAGCTGACATCCACATCGTCAAGATGGAAATATTGCCTGATCGGTCAGGTTGAGATGTTTGACTTCTCATCCGCTCGGGCCCCATGCGCAGGTAGAGCCTGCGCCTCAAAACGCGAACGTGTCAAAGTAGCTTCATACTCACTAAAGCTACTCTCTGTGAGCTTATGCAGGGCAGGACCAAACCCCTGTGATGTCCTGCCCTTTCTGGCTTGCAGAAGATGAGTAGATGTTACTAGATCTATTAGAGTTCAAGTCTAAGACACTGAATGCGCATCTACCCTTCAAGAAACGTGGTGTACACACCGTCCTGAGTAATGAGCATGCATCCAGTGGTGTGTTAGGCTGTTCATTTGGGCAAAGCGCTTAAAGCTTCGTCCCCAAAATCATGCCAAGGCGTCGATCTCCAGCGATCAACCGCCTGTTACGTCTTCAAACGTGCAATGTAACCTTTCTGATGGCTCAGCGTCCCTCTCGAGTTCGTATTAGCCTTGTAGCTACAGTAGCTCCCCCGAGTCAATGCGAGGTGCATTGGTGTGTTCAGAAGAGTCATGGAGATATGCCTCATTTTCGTTTCACGGCCTCGATGAGGCTTACTAGTGAACTCTATTGTGTGTCCGGACGAGCCATCAGCAATGTTGTGTTAAACCATAATTTGTTGTAATATTGTATCGTATTTAGTATCTGCAGCTTATGAGATTAATCTCGTACTGAACTATGATGATTAAGTAGTCATCCTGTATTTGTTTGTGAGCTGCAGACGTGGCTTCACCAACGACAAGGTGAGAAGACCTTTCTCGAAAGTACGCAACATTTTTTGACTGGCGCGCCCACAAAGAAAGAAGCTCACATTATGACTATAATACGACCTAGAACTTAACAAATCTAATATAAAATCACAACAATTCTACTCCAAGCTTTGGTATCTAATCATGAGTTGTATTCCTCTTGTGTGATTTTCTTGACTTTCAAACGGCGAATTCGTGACATACCAGGAGGATCGCCTTTTCTCAATATCCCAAGGCTTTATCTCAATGTCAGTCTTGTCAGCCCAAAGTCAAGCAACATAAATAATAAGCTGTCGATATGCTCTAAAAGTGTCGCACATTAGAAGTGACACAATCAAATATGTTCAGCTTCAACAGACTTCTGTGCAGCGGCTGCGCCACTTACCCGAACCACACTGCCTGCACAAGGCTCGATACCAAGAGCGCGAAAGTCAACGCAATAAATCGAGCGAACGTACTCTAAGATATAGTAGATCGATGCCATACATCATCGATTAGATGACTAACACATATATTGTTCCAATGACGGAGTTCGAGTACATGGTTAAAAATATCCTTTATAATATTAGGTCCAGGTGGATATAGTAGCAAGTCCTTTTGAGGTTCTTAATTGGCTCTTAGAAGGACTTTCTGACTATAGGAAAGCTATCAAGGACTTCCTTACAAGCGTAGCTTCAGAGGGAACTTCTATAGCAGATAGTGCAACTATGAGATCAACCGCTAATGTCAGGTCTTCCGATAGCTAGTCTAAGGTTAATTAGTCTTTGAAAGGATTTCCTGATTACGGGAGAGCCGTCGAGAACTCCCTCGCAGGCGTAGCCTCGGAGGGAACTTCTATGGAAATCTCAAGCGATATTTCTTCACGTTTATTTCCAATGCGGTTAATTAGCGTCACCGTTCTGTTTAGGCGTTACTAACTTTCGCTTTACCCTCTTGGTATTTTACTCAAGTTGTTTAATCACGTTCCTATTCTCTCTTTTAGTAACTCATCATAATTTGTTTATAATTCGGTTCTGCCGTAATCTTCGGCGTCACATCATATTACAAATGAATCGAAAATTTTGAAATAATATTTCTAAAACGTATCACAAGCCTAGTTAGTATTATAAGTGAATCTGAAATAGATTATTTATTTTTTAATTAAACGATTTTTATTCTAATGCACGGGCCACCTTGGTGTGAGACTGTGAGACGACACCACTGGTGCACCACCCCCGCCAGTCAGTAAGCATATAAGAATCTACCTCTCCCTCCGAAGTGGACCATCTTCACTTCCCAAGAACAACAAAAAATAGCAAGATACAACCAAATCATGCCAAGGCCAAGTTCCGACTCAAGTTCCGACTCATCGAGTACTCACTCCTCAACACCCTCGGCAAGACTCAGCAGGCCCTACGATCGTTCAGACGACGTACACGCATACGACGAAAGCATCATAGACAGACGCCAGAGACTATTCCGCGGAGTCAAGAACAAAATCGTCTCGGTCAAATGGCGCATGTCCAAAGAATGTCCACTCTGTTGCGATCTAGACGAGAAGAAGTTCTGGGCCAAAAAGGGCTCCGAGGAGCACATCGATTGGAAGTTACTCCAGCCCATGGCGGACCGTGGATGTGTCTCCTGCCAGCTGTTGTGCAGTGCAGTGCTCGCCTATACGGCGTCGTTGAAGGCAACGCCGGATTCCGTTTCTATCAAGACCTTCACGGATGATACGAGGTATGACGAGGGTCCGCTACAGATCAGTATTGGGTTTCGACGTGAGGAAGCGTTGGAGGCACTGTTGGAAATCTATACGCTAGAGGGTAGGCAAGCCAGGGAGCAGCGGGCATCTACTATGACCAACACCATTGATGAAGTCTGGTTACATAGGCGAATGTTGATATTTTGCAGATTCGCCTTCACCACCACGGAATCTGGTGGCTCGGAATCAAGACTTTGACAGATCATCCGTCATGAAACTGGCACGAAAGTGGCTGAGGACGTGCATGAAAGAGGACGCCAAGTGCAAGCGTCCTCTCGTGCCCGGTATGCCATCAAGGTTATTAGATGTCTCCCAAGAATTCGTGCGCTTAGTGGAGACCGACGACATCGACGACCCGGATATAAAATTCGTTGCGCTGAGCTGGTGCTGGGGTGGTATGGTCCCGTTGAGAACGACGCCGGAGAATGTGGGGGCTCATCTGACATGCGTCCCCTGGGACGAACTACCACCTTTGTTCCAGGACGTGGTTTTCGCCGTACGCGCTCTCCGTCTCAAATACCTCTGGATCGATGCCTTGTGTATCATACAAAAACCCGAGGAAGCGTGGCGAAAGGAGCCTGAAGAGCTACAACAGAAAGCCAAAGAAAAGTGGGAGGAGGAGAACAAGAATTCAATCAAGATATCCACAGAAGATTGGGATAAAGAAGCTGCGCTTATGCAGGCGGTGTATCAAAACGCCATAATCACGATGGCGGCCGATGGAGCGCCAAACTGCCTCGGGAGTCTCTTCCAGCACAACAGTCGAGACTTGACCAACAAGACCTGGACGTTCAACCTGCCTGGAACGGATAACCGAGAGAATACGAAGGCGTATGTCAGGTTCCGCCGAGAGAAGGATGCTCGCGGCTGGCATGGGGCGACGATTCCAGATGCCAAGAGCTTATATACAGAAGAGGACAGCAGCTATTTAACATCACGGAGCTGGTGCTTCCAAGAACAAATTCTGCCGGCGCGGACACTTCATTTCGCCTCGACCGAGATTGCATGGGAGTGCTTGGAAGGGACGAAGTGCGAGTGCCGCGTCCTGCCCGAAAAGGTCGATTACATCGTCTCCTCCAAGACAGACTTCAACCCCGATCAGTGGATGGTTATGGTCAGAGAGCTTTCCGCAAGGGACATCACATATGCGAGTGATCGTTTGCCAGCTATATCTGGCCTTGCTAGCCAATTTCCAGAAGATGAGGTATATCTCGCAGGCCTATGGAAGTCGAACCTGATACAGCACTTAGCTTGGAAGTCGGACTTACCCTACGAGGACTATGCGGATAGGGTGTCTGGGTGTCATGTTCCCACATGGAGTTGGGCTTCTCTTACGCGTCAAGTCGCTTTTGTCTTCGAGGGACGTGCCACAGCAAGACTAAGTGACTTTAGTTGTGAACCGGCTACCAAGAATCCATTCGGTTCCGTGGGAGAGAACTCGTTCATCGAGCTTAAAGGGTGGGCAATGGACGTTCCTCTTCTCCGAGGCACAAGCGACAACAGTGAGGCCAGTGCTGAATTTGTCTTCGGTGAACAAGATGGGCAATTGTTTCGGGAGTGTGAGTACCACGATTGGGATGTACGGGTGCATCAGGATGTTATCGAGTCCGACTCTTTCCTGGCTGGAGAACGACGTCCTTGCATAGTCCTTGAGCTTTGGGCAAAAGATGGAGATTCAACTGAGGACTTAGGCAAATCCTCAGACAGAGCCTCAAGTTCCGACTCATCTGTAGATTCAGAGGAAGCTGCGGCGGGAGGTTACGGCAAGTCTGGCGGTTTGTTGCTCGCTCCCGTTTCTTCTGTCGGAACCAAGAAAGTCTCTTACAAGAGACTTGCTTTCCTCACTTGGTCCACACGAACAAAGCGCGAGAACCTTTTCGAGCGTACACGTTCTCGCAGAAAAGTTCGTATTATATAAGATATCAAGCATGTTATAGGCTGAATTGAAGACTATCAAAGAATTAGAACTCAACAGAGTCTTGTATGCCTTTTTTCCCCCTTCCTTTTTTTCTTTTTCTTCTTTTCTTTTTGGGAAATTGCTCATATCTCTCTTCTCGACTGGAAGTATATAGTATCTACATACCATGGTGGACCCCAACTTCGGAATCGTTGCTTTCGATTTACTGGACTCTGTAGCTTGGATCACAGGACTGCAAATAAATAGTGGTGAATGAACTGTGGTGGGTTTTAATATAGAGGATAGCAAAAGGATTGACCAAATATAGTTTGCTTTCGCTCTCGATCTCAACATCAGAAATTTGATGTTCTAAGGGCGTACAAAGTACGCAAGAGGGAGTAGTGAGCTATTATATAGTCTCATAGACATAGACGCGGCGGTATACGAGACCAGCTTCGGATTATCCGAGTTTGCGAGCTTAAGCAAGATCGCACGCGACTGCCGCAATAATAGCGACGATTAGCGACGACGATATCTCTTACTTCCCCTTATTATTATAAGAGTTAAGGTTAAATTAAAAATTATATTTATAAAAATATTTGTCGGGATGTGAACTCTAGTGGGTCGCAGATTGGACGTCGTCCGATGGGGATCGATTCCCGCCACCGTTCTTCGATTCTCATAAAACTCCCGATGGAGATTTGGAAGTTTCTCATCCTGCAACCTGGGAAAATAACTACACAGCTCAGTTCCCTGAGCTTCCGGGTCATACGACAGTCCAGGGCATAGTCATCGATGATATTGTAAGCGGTGGGGATCCAGTTGATTTTCCAACCCGCTCTTCCCACTGCTCAGTTGGAAGGCAATCGCATACAGTCATATTCATCAAAATTATACAAGTGAGGAACACTTCAACGAAGCGTTTTGTAGAATTCTTCTAGGTGGGGCGAGCATCGAGGATTTGAAATCAAGAGCTTCAACCAAAGACTTCGAGCTTATGACGGAGCTTCTCGATTATGTGGAGGCAATGAAATCGACCGAATCATCTAAAAGTGATCGTAATGCGCATCTTCAATTGAATGTGTTTCGTACAATATCTAGCCTTCGCGATACCTGTAAAGGAAGGCGACTGATCCTTACTTCGAAGGGTGTATGGGTTTGGCGCCAAATAGGGCGAGGAGTGGTGACAAAATTTGCCGAGTCATGGGTTCTAGTTTTCCACTTGTAATGCGGGTTGCTAACGAAAGTTCGTGGCATCTAGTAGGGCATTGTTATATTGACGGTGAATGAATGGGGAGTCTTTCAGAGAAGAAGACTGTGAAAATATGCAACTAGTATATAAGGAGCATCAAGACCAAAGATAACGTAGCCTACAAGGCGGTCTAAGTCTTACCTTCATAGAAGGATACCAGTTACTTTCCTTCGTCAGTAGCGTCAACCATAAAAAGAAGAACGTCCAGGCCAAGAAACATTGTTTCACAAGACATCTCACTTTCTGAATTTCAGGACTTTATCCGCTATGGTCTTGCTCAAGTTGCTACTCCTCGTGTCAATTTCCAATCACAACTTGGCCAATTTCAACCAATGAGCTGATAGCTTCTAGTAGGACAAGACGCTTGAAAGTTTGATCATACACGAGCAAAACGGCACCTCATTCGAAATAAAATTTTAGCATTGTTGAACGATGCTCAATTTGCTTAAGGTACCGAGGCAAAAACTTCCTCCAAAACTTCTTCAAGAGGCGATACCGCAAACAATGCCCTCAACGCCAAATTCGCAAAGCCACAAAGAGGGAACAAAAGAATTCAAAACTAGACCTTGGAACTATCTTCGGCAGCCTTGATCTTCTCAAACAGTCTGAGAAAGACCCCTGGCTCCTGAGCACCACCAACCTCATACTTATCTTGCACCGTAAAGTTCGGCACGCCACTAATTTGCATGCTCTGCGCCTGCTCAACCTCAGCATCAACCTCCTTACCCCCCTTATCACTCGCCAACCAGTCCTTGATCTCCTGTGGCTCCAGTCCAGCCTTCACTCCGGCCTGCAGCAGCGTCTCGTGGCTCGTGATGTCGCGCTCGTTCTCGAAGTACGCCGAGAAGAGCTCCTCAATGACGCGGGTTTGGATCTGTGGCGACTTGGACTTGCCGAGCTGCACCAGCCGGTGCGAGTCCCGCGTGTTGCCCGTCTTGCCGCCGAACTTGAAGGCGATGCCAGATTCTTTACCGACGGCTGTTAAGCGATCGAAGATCATGGATGTACGATCCTGGCCGAACTTTTGCTGATAGTACTTTGTCTTGTCGATGCCTTTTCATTTTGAGATTAGCCAGTTAAAACTAAGGATTAGATTTCCATGGCTTTTGGTTCAAGCTTGAGTTTTGTTAGTCGGAATTAGGAAGAGGAAGTCCTTACCTTGTTTCGGGGCACCCGGATTGAGGTAGAAGGGCATCCACGTGGTAGAGAAGGTGTCATTAGAGTCTGGGTGGGCGGTTTTATAGGCCGAGATGGCTTTGTCGAGCTTCGTCTTGCCGACAAAGCACCAGGGACACACCGTGTCGCTGACGATCTCGATATTGAACTGCGTCATCCTGCGAACTGTAGGGCTGAACATGCACGAAAGGAGGAGCTTCTGCGGACTAGTAGTGTATGGTGGAAAGGGTGAGGTGCGAATGAGATTTGTAAAAAGGGGAACGAATGGATGAATATATGCGGCGCAAGTCTGATGGCCTTTTCTGATTTCTAATCAGTTGTGGGAGGGCCGAGCATGTCTGACGTTAATATTATCAGAGAGCTGAGGATTGATTGGTAAGGTGGCATTAGCTGAAGGTGGGCGCAGTTATAGCGGGGTATTTGGCGCTTTGCCTCTGTTTATCCATCGTCATGGCCATAAACAAAGCTGCGGCTCTCCCCACATAATCAACAATGTAATGTGGTCGAAGGAGCACCATGGAGGAACGCCAAGTCAGCTTTGCTATTTACTGTTACTCATGCCCAGTCTCGATCACCGACAGTTCGAGTCCGCAATGAGAGAGTGCTCACCAAGACACTACCATGTGAAATGAAGGCGTCTGACATATAAACATGCATTTCATGCTCATTGGATAAATTCTAGACGTCGAGATTATGAAACCCGGTAATTTTGTATTGCTGCAGCAAACGCCCGGCAATGGATATGCCTTCCCATCCTACCAGACAGGCATTTGGGCAATCTATTTGCTTTCCCCTCTGGGAATGTTTGGGACCTGAACGCCATCGCTAAAGACAAAAGTTATTCTCCATATCCCAATGTATACGCCAGCGCTTGTAAGAATAAACAAAAACCACCAGAAGCCTCGATAATACCATACTTTCAGTCCTACTTCCTTTGCTTCTCGTAGTCGATGAGAAGATGCGCCATGTGCGAGTTGGTGAATTTGCCGCCCTTTCGAGGAGCTTTCTTCTTCTTCTCCTTTGCTTTCGGAGCTGTCTTGACGCGCTTGCTTGAATCCTCGCTGGCTGGCTTCTGGCCGGCATCGATCAGCTTGCGCACCAGCTCATCAACACTGGGGAGCTCTGTCTTGCGCCAGAGGTCTATGAACTCTGGGTCGACTCTGTGGACCAGAGACGGATCATTGCTCCATACCATCCGAGCGTGGTTGTCCTTCTTCGTCCTGGTAACAAGAATCTTGTTCTCGAACTCTAGAACGTCGATAGCTTCCTCACAATCCGGCCAACCATCTTTCAAATCCTTGACAGCAACACCTTGTGCATCTGGCTTATTCTGTAGATAAGCGATCAAGTCCTTCTTGCTTCGTACATTGATGATGGGCTGGTGGCGGAATGTTCCCGAATCCCAATTTTGAGTCTTCAGTTGTGGATCTGGTATCCACTTGACACGTTCGTGGCGTCTGAGAATGGTTGCAATGAGCTTCTTCTTTGTCTCCTCGATATGCGCCTGGCTTAGATACATCAGAATTTCCTGAAACGTCTTCGCCTCGTCCTTTTTCTTCAAGAAGTCTATAACGTAGGTGACTTGTGTGAAGGCTTCCGTGCCATAGCCAGTGACTGCAGGCTGTGAGTATACCACGTTCTGTGGTGTATCCCTCTTGCGCTTGTTATCTTTCTCAGTTCTGGATGTATTTGACGCATTCGACGGTGCTGGTGAAGGTGCATCCGCGGGTGGTGCGAGTGTGGTACGTTTCCCGGAGAGCTTGGGCGAGGCAGAAGTTGAATTGCTCTTGAGGCCTGCCTGATGTTTCTCGAGGTAGGACGACATGACGACGGCTGTGTAGGATATTGAAGACTATGTAAACATAAATTTCGAGGGAGCAGCTAGATACACCGCGCTCTTTCACAAGAGACTCTCGCAAGGGGCGGGAAAGCGGACGTATATAGGCTTAGAAGAAAGGACCACCAAGCAGCAGCGCCTTCGTAAAAGGGGGCTGTGGGAATAATGAATGCTTTTGATTTGTCAGCGCAAAATCTGTGTGACAACGGTTCAACAGGAGAAGAAAGGTCGATGAGGCGTTGCCTCTGTCGTGAGCGATGTTGTTGAATGGAGGGTAGAGTGAGGAGATGCCTTATGAAGTGGAGCTTGGAGCAGAGCCTCAGAGCGACGCTAGGATGGTGCGCGCTAGCAAGTACGGTACGGCAACCTTCTACTGTTTGCGTGCAGGCCAAAGCTTCAAAGAACCTTTGTAGATACTTCCACCACCACCTTGTCACCGCGGCCTGCATAAAGGCCTGAAGCGCCTCGCACCTTTTCTCGGTATAGATGCTGGTCCAGACTCCCGCGGTCATTATTTGAAGCACCTGTAAGCATCGTATTCTCCTGAAAACGCGGTTGCCAGCTCGATACGTCTTCGTCAACAACCTCGTTCGCCCTTCGATCTCGAAATCCGCCTCTATGCAACGTCCACAACTTCCATGAGGAGCCACATATAGTCATGGCTGTGGCTACTCTAGATGTTGGCTACCTTTCTGGGTATCTAAGTCTACCGCAACAAACGCTCCAGACTGCGCTCGATGCACCCACGGCCGACCTTGTTCGATCCGTTCTAGATGCAGTTTCTATAAAGGCACGAGAGCATGATGAGTTGGCTGCCGATAAGTTGAGAGTTGATATCGAGCTCGAGAATGCTGTCCGGAATTCGGAGACGCGCACCGAAGGCCTCAAAGCCAGTCTGGGAAAGGCGCAGAAAACCGTTGAAGAAGTGCGGACAAAATTGACAGAAGAAGGTGATAACCTCAACATGGCACGTTCCAAAGCCAGGATGCTTACTCTTTTGGCAAACAGAAAACACGCGGTCATCTCTCGAAAGTGAACTGCAAGCTCTAAAGTCATCGTCTACAACATCCAGCACAGAGGTTGAGACGCTACGAGCCCGGATTGCGTCCCTCCAATCCGCTAACCGAGACACTGTCGCCGTACTTGAGTCCAAGGCTACTGCAAATGACAACCTCTCTCAAGAGCTGCAGAAGCAACATCAAAAGGGCCTCGAGCTCAGTCAACAAATCACCACCCTCCAGCAATCGTTGCAGAATGCAAACTCGGCGGCATCTAGTGCCAAATTCCGCGAGCAATCTCTCAAGCAAGAAGTCGAATTGGCGAAGCGCAATAGTGAATGGTTTGAAAACGAACTGAAAACTAAGAACGCAGAGGCCTTAAAGTACAGGAAAGAGAAAGGAGCTCGACTTGCCGAGCTTCAACGTCTAAACGAAGATGCTAACTCGGAGTTGGAAGCATCAAAAAAGACTGAGCATGCGCTTAGAAATAGACTAGATGAAGTACAGAAGAAGGCTGAAGACTCACTCGCCAAAGTGCAGCAACTCCAGGAAGCTGCTGCCAAAACTGAAGAGGGTTTCCGACAGGAATTGGAAAGCGCCCATCGATTGGCAGAACTCCAGAGCCAGCAGACTGAGACACACCGCAATAGGCTCAGGGAAGTGGAGGCGGAACTTGAAAAGGCGAAGGATGATGCCGCTGAAGATGTTGGCAGGTGTCGCCAAGAGGCCGAAGCCGAAAGACACGACCGTGAGCAGGCAGAGCATCGCATTGCGGAATTAGAGGCTGAAGTGGATCGACTTGAAGCTCTGGTGTCACAACCCCGTAACAGCTCAGTCCCTGGCACCCCGCGGGCAGGTTTGAACGGCTCCTCGTTTGGGAGATCTGGATCACCAGCGCAGTTTGGTACCCCAGGATCAATCCGCAGCAAATCTGCCATAACAGCAACACAAGCCATCGATGAGCTTTACAAAGTCAAGGGTCAATTGGCTACTGAGAAGCGACGGAGTGAGCGACTCGCGGCTGATATGGAAGAGATGGTTGCAACACTGGAAGCCAGTCAGCCTGAGATGGAAGAATCACAGGCAGAGCTTGCACGTCTACAGCAAGAGGTTGTGGAGATGTCGAAATTCGTGGATCAAGCCAGTAAAGAGAGAGATCGTACCAAAAAGGATCTCAGAAAGGCCGAGAGCGAGGCATCCACAGCGCAAGCAGAATCTAACATCCTTCGTCAACAGCTCCGCGATTTGAGCGCCCAGATCAAGATGCTTTTGTGCGACCTGGATGCACGAGAAAGAGGTATCGATGCGTTGACCGCGACGGAACGGTCGCAACTTGAACGCCTGGCGCGTGGCGAGGTCAGTGAGGAGACTCTAGATGGCTTGACGGATACCGATCGATTCATTAGTCAGCGTCTTACCATCTTCCGAAGCATCAGTGAGCTTCAAGAAAAGAATCAGGAGCTTCTCAAAATCACAAGGCAACTAGGCGCACAGATGGAGAGTGAGGAGGCGCTTGCAGCCAAGCACCAGGCTGCCAAGGATCACGAAGAGGTTCAGAGCCTGCAAGTCAAGATCGAAAATTATAAGGACGAGCTCCAGTCTATGATTACTCGGTCTGAGAGCTATATCAAAGAGAGGGACATGTTCCGACGCATGCTTCAACACCGCGGGCAGCTACCACCAACTTCTGATTTAGCATCGATGTTCGGCCAATCAGTGGACGGAAATCAAGACGGGCTTGTGCAGACGGTTGAGCAGACGCCTAGTAATAACACTAATTATTCCGCGGTCCTTAGAGAATTACAAACACAGTTCGACCGTTACAGAGAGGAGCAGACTATTGACCGACGCGCTTTGAAGGAGCAACTTGAGAAGCTTTCGCAGGACAAGACGTCTCTGCAGACCGAGATTGCCAAGGTCACTAGTCAACTCACGTTTGCGAACGAGCGATACGAAATGCTCCAGTCCAACTATAATATGCTACAAAATGAGAATCGCGAATTGCAGAAGCGATCTCAGACACTTTCCGAAGCGGCTGCCAAGCAAGATTTACGCACGCAGCAAGTGGCCGAAGATTTGATTGAAGCTAAAGGTTTAGTTGAGAGCATGCGAAATGAGACTGCAAACCTCAAAGCGGAGAAAAAGTTATGGAAAGACATCCAGGATCGTCTAAGCCAAGATAATGAAGGTCTCACGAACGAGCGAACTCGTTTGAATAATCTGATCGCAAATCAGCAAAGCTTGCAGAACGAACGGGAGCTTTCGGACTCGGAGACTCGGCGCAGATTGCAGACTCAAGTCGAATCTTTGGAGACTGAGCTATCGACAACTAAACGGAAGCTTAGTGATGAAATTGAAGCGAGCAAGCAAGCCCAACTACGGAAGGAATACGACTCTCAACAGAATCAGAAGCGCATTGATGACCTTGCTGGCAGCCTGAGTCAGGTCCGGGAGGAACTCGTGGCTGCCAAGACCACCCGGGATCATCTTCAATCCCGAGTAGATGAGTTGAACATTGAATTGAAGAGTGCTGAGGAGCGAGTAGAGCTACTCCATCCACGACCGACACCTCGAGCTACTGTAAACACAGATTCAGCAGCCACAATCAACGGAGGTGCCTCTACGGATGAAGCACTCAGCAGAGAGCAAGAACTGTCCATCGAGGTCTCAGAGTTGAAGAGAGATCTTGATCTTTCAAAGTCAGAAGTTGAGAGCATCAAGAGCCAGATGGAGCAGTACAAGGCTATCAGTCAGTCTTCAGAGGAGGAACTACAAAATTTCAATGCTACTCAAGACCAGTATCGGGAGGAAATGGACCATATCATCGAAGAAAAAGACTCCAAAATCAAAGAGCTGCAGCAACGCATTGACGATATCTCCGCTGAACTTAGCACGACGAATAACGAAATGACCACTTTGCGGAACCAGCAAGCGGAGGTAGTAAGACGATCTGAAGAGCAAAAGGCAGTTCTTGAGCAAGAGATTACACAGCTAAAAGTTGATGATGAGAAACACGCTGCTGCTGCACAGTTTCACCAGCAAGATCTTCGTGCTCAAGCTGCTATTGCAACAAAAGCTCAACAGGATTACGAAAATGAATTAGTCAAGCATGCTGAGGCCGCCAAGCTACTCCAAAATCTGCGTGCTGAGTACAATCAACTCAAGTCAGAGTCTGCAGGGCTCAGAGCCGATGCTGAAGCAGCCCGGACTGCTCTGACCCAAAGTGAAAGCTCTTGGGAAGAGCGCCGAGAACAATTCGAGCAAGAATTGAAGGAATTGAGAGCCAGACGTGACGACGTCAATGCCCAGAACAAGCTCTTGCACCAACAGCTGGACAGTGTTGGATCTCAAATCTCGGCTCTGCAGCAGAGTCGCTCTACAACCGATGCTGGTGAAGCCGGTTCTGCTGGTACTGACACCGCATACGATCGTACCACGGACGGACTCCGAGAGCTCAATACATTCTTGAGACGCGAAAAGGAGATAGTAGAAGTCCAATACGACCTCAAAGTTCAAGAAGCAAAGCGCCTACAACAGCAGCTCGATTACGCACAGTCGCAACTCGATGAGAGCAGGCTGAAACTCGATCAAGAGCGCCGTGCTCACGCCGATGGAAGTCGAAGCGCTAACGCCCACAAAGACCTTATGGAAAAATTAAATGAACTCAACTTATTCCGAGAAAGTAGTATCACTCTACGCAATGAGGCTCGCCAAGCCCAGACACAGTTGAGTGAGAAGACAGCACGTGTCAACGAACTCTTGGAACAAATCCTACCCCTCGAAAATAAGATCAAGGAGCTCGAGCATAGCAAAGAGATATCAGATGATGAGACGCGCTTACTGCAAGAGGACCGAGATCGTTGGCAGAAGCGGACCCAAGACATAATTTCCAAATACGATCGCATCGACCCTGCCGAGATGGAGCAGCTCAAAGAGACGATCGAAACCTTACGCACCGAGCGTGACTCTCTACTCCAAGCTCAACAGCCGATGCAAGAAAAGATAGATGGTTTCGAGGCCGAAAAAGCGGCCTGGCAGGAAACTCGTCAAAAGATTATTGACCAGGCAAAAGAACGATCGCGTCTCCAGTCTAAAGAGAAAGCCGACAGAACGTCGGAGAGAGATGCTGCTATCAAAGAGAAGGAAGCCCTCCAACAACAACTTGCCGACCTCCAGCAACAATTGGAGACGGCTATTAGCGAAAAGAGTACCGTAGAGCAACGGCTCGTGATACTGAGCCAGGAACTTGAGACCGTCAAGGCTGAGCGAGATCAGGCCACTACGAATGCCCCCCAATCTCTACCTAGTCAGGAAACTGTTGTAGTTGCGAACGACCAACCTGACCGTGAAGCGGAACAACAGCTGGCTGCACTCAGGAAGCAGCTAGCAGAGGTCACACAGGAAAAGGAGTTATTAGCAGCTCAACTGAAAGACTTGCAAGAGCAACTAGGGAAAGTCACCTCTGAGAGAGATGCTGCTATCGCGGATGCTGCTGAGGCCCGCTCGCATCAACCTACCACTATCGCTGACAAGTCCTCGGAAAACAGCAGTGAGGAAGGTCAGATTGATGAAACCCCTAAGGTTGATGCCACCGATGAAGAGAAGCGAGCACTTGAGGAGCGGATTGCCACTGCTGAGGCTAAAGCCAGGGAGCAGGAAGCGAGGGCCGCTAAGATTGAAGAGCAGATGGCGAGCACCATCAAGACTCGATCTGATAAGATGAAGGCAACGCTAAATAAGAAGCTGGTAGAAGACAGAGAAGCACAGAAGAAAGCGCTTGAGTCCGAGTTTCAATTGAAGCTTGAGCAGGAGAAACGTATTTGGCTCGCTGAAAATCAAACTACAATTCCAGCCCCATCACTCGCAGTCTCCACGACCGGTCCTAGGCCTACCGAAGACAACAATGCTGCAGCAGCCGCAGCAGTTCCTGCAACACCTGCGACTCCATCGACGTCTAACCCAAATCCATCAGGCGCAAATAGTTTCATCGCTACCAACCTGACGGATGCCCAGATTCGGGACCTTGTTGCAAATAATGCAACAATTAGAAGCATCGTCGGGGCCAACATTAAGAAAAAGGTCGATGCGGACAAAGAAACAGCTACAAAGCAATTGGCCGAGGTAAAAGAGAAGGCAGACAGAGATCAAAAGCAAGCCGTGGTTCTGGCAGAAAAGAAATCATTGTTGAAGATCAATATGGCTGAGAAGAGGGCCACCACTTTTAAAGGCAAGTGTGACATTGTTTCGACTGCTGCCAAAGAAACGCCAACTAGAGCGGTCTCGGAAGTTTGGGCAATCGCTGATGCTTACAAACTACCTACGACCGCTCCAGCGCCAGTACCAGCACCCAATACAGGTAAGTCCCCTTCACTGGATAGTCTTCTACTTGCTCATACCGGTCTTGCAGCAACTGCTGGTCAAACAAACGGCACCGTCTCAGACCCCAAACCAGAGGTGAAGACGGAGACTATTGTGACCGAAGCTCAGACTCCCTCACAACAGTCAAGCATACCATCCGTGATCAATGATGCTGCGCCGTCTGTTCCTGCTTCTACTTCCGCTAGCACTCCCGCAAATAGTGTACCACCTGTATGTCGCGCACAAATCCAGATTCATTCGTGAATCCAGCTGACTAGCTTCTAGAATACTACCCCAGCAACAAACAACGTTGCGAGAGCCTCGGGTATTCCGACTACGAGAGGAGGCACGGCTGCTAGTCGTGGTGCCCGTGGTGGATTTGGATTCAATAACAATCGTGGCGGAGGCGCTGGTAGAGGAAGAGGCAACGCTCAAGGGCAAAGGGGTGGCAACTTAAGTGCCGCCGCACCATCATTCAGCCCTGGGGGAGGACAAGCTGGTCAGAAACGACCGCGAGAAGAAGGAACTAATGCTGGACAGGCCAATGCTGGGAAGAGACCCAGGGGTGGCGGACCGAACAACTAAAAGATAAGAGAGAGAGAACTTACCTTGCTCTTGGCTTGTATGATATTGGTTGCTGCATAGCCAATGGACGGCTTTCATATGTTTCGCTACGGGAATGGCGCATACGGACAGGGAATGTTGAAGTAGGACATCAGTGTACAATTAAGAGAGGTGCATTTCAGACAAAATAGCAATAGCATGTTGGGGTATGATAGCTTTCGAAAAATAGATTTACCTCACACGATAACTAAGTGTCAACCCATTCTGCAATCATTCATTGAAACTTCGCTAAATTACTGGGTATCAATTTCCTTAAAACATCGACTTGCTTCCCGACCATCTTCAGCTTCTGCTCCTCAACCCCACTGCGATCTATCCTGCGCATCCCATTCCCAAATATCACCGTAGAATCCGGGACCTCCTCCCCTTCAACAACCTCGCACAGGGGTCCGATCTTGCAATGCTTCCCAACAATAGCTCCTTTTCCCACCCTAGCCCCAACCTCCACGACCGTCCCCGACCCGATACACCTCCCCTCCACCACCGCGCCTACTTCAATCACAACACCGTCTTCGATGACTACACCCTCTTTCTCTACATCTGTGACAGCCTCGGCTTGCAGTCCTATCATTGCCCGTTCTGATATTATGCAATTAGAGCCGACCGTGATCGATGCATGGGTAGAGTTCAGTTTGGAGCGTGGGTGAACAGCTGTGTGGGAGCCGAGGGCGATGAGGTGTGTGCCGGTCAGAGAGGCATGTTCCGCAATTACGAGGGACGAAGAGAGCGTCGTTGGTGGTTTAGGGGCCGGAGGGGCCATTGACTGGCGTTTAGAGGACATGACTCGATCCTAGCTGCGAATTGTGAGCAAAGTGAGTTGTGGAGAGTGAGTTACTGTACTGTACTGTACAAGAAGAGTGAATTTGGAACATGTGCTGGTCGTAGGAGAAAGAGAATTGAGAGACAAGAAAGGCATGCTCGTACTTTCAAGTTGATGCCGCATATATAATCGAGCTGTCCAAGCTTGATCCACTGAAGTGTCTGATACGGGTGATATCTAGCTGATGATTCGAGTGAGGCTATCAGAAGGCTGTGCGCTTGCGCTCTCTACAGCCACCCGTAGCAGCTTCATATCCCAAAGCACCGGCTTATTCTTAATCAACCCGAGGCCAGCCTTAACTACATACTGTGGCTTTCCATTGCTTATACTCTTACTGAACAGTCATTTCCTCGCATGTGGCAGCCGCAAACTCCGGCAAAAGTCTCACCCTAACAGTTGCACGCTGACAGCATAGAGTCTGCGATGGCCTCTCAGGCGGACACTGCAGGGCTCAAGCGTCCTTTCTTTTCTCATCGATTTGCGCGGAACAGTCTTTTTTGCTCGTACCACAGTGTATTCTCAATGATACTCTGGAAATCTGCTACATTTCAGGGGATGCATACGAACCCTCAGCTTTGGATAGTGACCAATCTCTGCTTTGTAGTCAAGGCGCAACTTCCCAGATACGAATGAACTGTGCTCCACCTAGGCTTTTCTTTTCAGTCTCGATGGTTCATCACGAGATATAAGACATTATGGCGCTTCACAAGTTCGCTTGATCTAAGAACTGTTGGAACGTCCTCGAGATGGGTCTGGATGTCAGCAACTGGCACCCACAAGACAAGACTCGCGTTATCTGTTGGCCCAAGAGAGGTGAACCTATTGGAGTTGGACCAAGTGATGTTCATATATCTGATTGCGACAGTTTATCAATTTCCAAATGGGTGGCTTCCAGCAGGTGCGATGAATACCGGCTGTTTACCGGATCTTGGTATTTTTTCCTTGTTTGGGATCTGGGGAAGTTCTGCAGGGCTTCGGCAGGTACCCTGGGCGGTAATTCGAAGATCTAAATGGCTGCATCAAGCTGATTAAGCGATTGACGTACGCTTTATTTTTACCAACTCTGAATACCTACGTAAATGTTTACCGGATTCCGGTTATACCAGGACGAAGAGCGTCTTGTTTCCCAAACTCCCGGGTACATTATCAATCTCGATATCAATATCCCAGGAAAAGCTTAATCCCAAGCTTTTGGTGAGCTTAGACTTTTTTCTCTCTCCGTTTCCTCTGTTTTGCGTCTTGACTGTTGGCTTCTCGTATATCGATACTCGAGCTGTTTCAGCACCATGCCTTTCAAGCGATTTAGAACTCTGAAAGAACTAGATGTAACCGAAGGCACGGTCCAACTGGTAGAATGTATAGCTGTTCCCTTGCCCCGTCATGATTGACAATTTCTTACCGGATTTCTAGCTCCTCAACATGAGGTTGTACATCATCAACATAAAGCTGGAACATCGATTATCCTTGTTCCACAGCCTTCAAATGACCCAAATGATCCTCTACGATGGCCTTTGTGGAAAAGGAACATGGCCTTCGCGGCTGTGTGCTTCTTTGCCTTCTCGAATAATTTCAGTCTCACTGGCCCCTCAGCAGACTTCGTCAACATTGCTATGGATTTCAACATTAGCTTGAACAAGACATCAGGTCTTCTTTCGTGGATAGTCTTGACTTTTGGCTTGGCAGTAAGATCTCGCTTCTAGGAAGGGTTTTTTTGAGGAGTTCAGCTAATCCATCTCGAAGAACTTCTTTTGGGTCCCAACTGCAGCTTACATCGGCAAACGACCAGCATTCTTGGCCGCAATGATTATCGAGGTTGGAGCTACTGCTGCGTCTGCAAAAGCAACCACTTTTCACCGTCTACTGACCTCGTCTATCATTGCCGCGTTTGGAGGTGGTGCGTCTGAGGCATTGGCCGCCGCGGTCATTGACGTGCGTGATCTCCACCATGATATAATCAAGCCTCATACTGAATTCGAACAGGACCTCTTTTTCTTACACGAACGAGGACTGAGGATGGGGTTCTATATCATCTCTATTGCTTGGGGAAGTGTTGTTGGACCTCTCGCTGGCGGATATATCATCGAACGTGAGTGCCTTTGTCTTCTTGAGATGTATCTCATACTCACTGTGCTTACAGACAAGGGCTGGCAATGGCAGAAATGGGTGTCACTAATCCTGATCAGCGTGAACCTTCTTTGGTTCATATTTTTCTTTCCCGAAACTCGATTCAATCGCGTTGAGGCTCTTGCTTCGGTCCAAGTAAATGAAGGATCTGAATCCGCCGGCAATTCCTCCGAAAACGAGAAATCTGGAAGCAATGGCGTTGCTGAAAGCGAAATGGGGACTACTCCGAGCAAAAGCTATGTCGCAGGACTGAATGTATGGTCTGGAATCAATACGCAGACCAGCTTTATAAGTCTCATCTTGCGACCTATTCCGTTGGTCATCTATCCTGCATGTGCCTATTCTTTGATTGCCTGTGAGTTGCTCCCTTCTCTGGTGAACCTATATATTAAGTAGTACTAATTTGTCTGCAGATTCGATATCCCTCGCTCCAAACACCATGATGGAAATCCTAACTTCCCCTATTTTGGCAGAGCCTCCTTATAACTTCAGTCCGGGGTCTGTTGGTCTGATCAATATTTCAGCGATGAGTGAGTTTTCATCACTTTCTTCAGCCTCATTAAACTGACCCGCATTACTAGTTGGGCAATTTGTAGGAGCAGTTGGCGGAGGATGGCTAACAGATAAATGGATTGAGTATCGAGCCCGGAAAAATAATGGGGTCTTCGAACCGGAGTTGCGTCTCATGCTGATATTCCCACTTTCTGTACTTGTGGCTACCGGAATCTTATTGTTCGGATTTGCTGCCGGCAAGCAGATGAGCTGGCCAGTTCTGTTCGTCGCCTACGGTTTCTGCGCAGTTGGCCTCACAGGCTTGCCAGGTATAAGCATGAATTACGCAATGGAAAGCTATCCTCCCGTGGCAGCAGAAGCTCTCGAAGTCATCAATGGTTTCAAGAATCTTATTGCCTTTGGATTCATCTATGCGACTGTACCTTGGATGATGGAGCAAGGCTATCAGAAGGTACGCTATTCCTTCTACCAAGGATTAATGATAGGAAATTAACATGATCCAGGAGTTTGGTGAGATGACAGGAATTTTTGTATTTGTTACGCTGTTGGCTATCCCTCTCATATTCTTCGGCGCTCGACTCCGCCATTACACATCTTCACATTGGAGGCTAATAAGCTGGTGAACGGGTTAGCGATCTGTGCCAAAGGATCATATGTTGTGGAGACATTGCTCGTTGAGGTCTATTAGAGATATCCATCAATAATTTCATATGGGGTCGCTTAGAGAAATATGAAAAAGAACAAAAAAAAATTATTGCCTTACATGCCTAGATTGAGAATATCAGTGGAAAATCAAAATCTAAAGAGATCTTCACAGACCACCGACTCATAGATATGTAAAGATGTCGTGCTCTGAACCTCTTTCAACTGCCACACCAGACCAATCACGTGACTTATATCTTCCAATTTTTACTTTGTTTTTCTCACGGCTCAATCGTATATCTTCTTGAGAAGTCAATCGCTATACTGCTTCGAGAGTACAGGTTTCCCTAGATAGCCTGACTGTTTAGCGGCAATGGTCTGATTAATAAAAGGCATTGAAGGTGTGTGATGTCGAGAGAATATGTGCGCAGGCTGCCTTTCTCGCCTCCCGTAGCGCTTGGAAGCTCTGGGGCATAAGCCAATCATCATAGACTAGTCTATGATTATTCGAAGAATTCCGAAGTCTAAGTCAACTCCATCTTCCCCCCTCCCGCTCAATTGAGCACAAACAACTCCCACAATGCTATCGCGACATGCGCCTTCACCGAAGGCGGTCTCTTCTCTTTCGACTCGCGTCCTCCCGTCCGCCACCGCTCGATCATCCCTTTCACCAGCACCACAATCCCGAGGACTTGCCACAGTCCAAGATCCACCACCTCCGCCAAAGAGGACGCATTTTGGTGGGCTGAAGGATCAAGACCGGATATTTCAGAACCTCTATGGGCATCACGGTGCCGATTTGAAGAGTGCTAAGAAGTATGGCGATTGGCACAAGACCAAGGAGATACTATTGAAGGGCCATGACTGGGTATGTTGGGATGAATGTCGATCTGTTGCATCAGCTATGCTAACGATCGCAATAGATCATCTCAGAAATCAAGGCGTCTGGTCTGCGGGGTCGTGGTGGCGCTGGCTTCCCTTCTGGAATGAAATGGGTACATTATATTGCTCGATATTGCTGGAGCATATGCTGATGGTTAAAAGTCATTCATGAATTTCAAGGACTGGGATAAAGATACGAAACCTAGATATCTCGTTGTCAATGCTGATGAGGGCGAACCTGGCACTTGCAAGGATCGGGAAATCATGAGAAAGGACCCCCATAAGCTCGTTGAAGGATGCTTGGTCGCTGGTCGGGCAATGAATTGCACAGCTGCGTACATCTATATCCGAGGCGAATTTTACCATGAAGCCACCGTCTTACAGCGCGCAATTCAAGAGGCATATAAAGACGGTTTAATCGGTAAGAACGCTTGTGGTAGTGGTTACGACTTCGATGTCTTCATCCACCGAGGAATGGGAGCCTACGTATGCGGCGAGGAAACTTCACTCATCGAGTCGTTAGAGGGTAAGCCCGGCAAACCACGTCTGAAGCCCCCTTTCCCTGCTGCTGTAGGTCTGTTTGGATGCCCTTCGACCGTCACGAATGTCGAAACAGTTGCAGTTGCGCCAACCATCTGCCGAAGAGGTGGAAATTGGTTCGCTGGCTTTGGACGAGAGCGGAATTCTGGAACAAAGCTCTTCTGTATCTCTGGACACGTGAACAATCCTTGCACGGTGGAGGAGGAAATGAGCATCTCTATGCGAGAACTGATTGACAAGCACTGTGGGGGCGTTCGTGGCGGCTGGGACAACCTGAAGGCCGTCATTCCTGGAGGATCATCTACACCAATCTTACCCAAGAATATCTGTGACGATCAAATTATGGATTTCGATGCCTTGAAGGATAGTCAGTCGGGTCTTGGTACTGCAGCAGTCATTGTCATGGACAAGAGCACCGATGTCGTTCGAGCCATCTCGAGGTTAAGTCACTTCTATCGCCATGAGTCTTGCGGTCAGTGCACACCTTGCAGAGAGGGCAGCAAGTGGACCGAACAGATCATGAAGAGATTTGAGAAAGGGCAAGGTAGAGAGCGAGAAATTGATATGCTGCAAGAGCTTACGAAGCAGGTTGAGGGCCATACTATTTGCGGTAAGTCAATTCTAGGCATCGACATGATCAATATTAATTCAATCACAGCTCTCGGCGAGGCTTTTGCCTGGCCCATTCAAGGGCTTATCAGACATTTTAGACCAGAATTAGAGGCACGCATGAAGGACTTTGCGGAGAGGAATGGTGGAGCAGCGTTAGCTGGTGGCTGGGCACATGATGCTCCTAGACAGGGCAAGCTGATCGCACCTGGGCAGTAGATGCGTGCGAAAGCAAGGGAAAGGAAGGGAAGGAAAACTGTTTATAGTGGAGAGGGGAACCTCTTGTATGTTACCTGCTAGGGTTTCCTTATTAGCGTTATTTCCACCTCTGGTTGTTCCCTGGTCGGTATCTTGTGAACGGAAATGATATCAATTAAGCTCGGTCTTCTGGCCATGTAGAAGTCTGACATATGCACGATAATGACCGTTGCAAGCGGGAGATTTAGAATGAACGGGAAAGGCTATCACCATAAATGGTCTGGTCGTCTGGCTGGCCGGTAATGTTTCCTTTGACATCCTCAAGTGATCGAAGCTGGATCAGTATAATCCACTAGTATGTAGCCATGGCTGCTATCAGACTCAGTCATAAACTTAAAGCCAAAGAGCTTATCATGCACCAATTCGTGTATTACGATGTATTCGAATGAGATAAGACTAACAATATCTTTCGGCGATTTCTTGGTGCCACCGGCGATCTTCTTGATGTACCTGGATCTCCCATTATTAAGGCCAAAAACCTATGCGTTCATCACAGTATTGCCGTAAGCTGCGTTAATCTAGATTACCCATGCCACTTTTACAGGTTCGTTAGCGTGATCAGAGTCACAAGTCGTGGCGAGCAAGGCCATGGTAGCAAATAAGGTCAGCGATCTCGTTGATCCGTAGGGCTTGACGGCTAATCTCCAGTCGCTAATTCTGCTCAGGCCTGTCCCTGCAGCAAATTAAGGTATGTGGTATGGCGGGCGGCGTTGTATCAGGACCCTTAAAATCTATTATTTCCAAACTTCATGAATGACAAACTTCGCCATCGACTTGTGAGTCTATATTAATCTAAGACAGTGGGCAGGGTCAGCCGAATAAACCTACCCCTATTCCTAGTCCTCAGCCCTCTCGCTTAACCTTCATTAACCGACGTCCTCTAGCAAAGGCCAGAACGCCGTCACTGACCTCTACTCTCCAGCTCCACTTTGCACTAGGCACACATCGAGAACCCTTCTAGTCACTTCAACATGCCAATTTTACAAGATCTACACAGTCCTACGATGCTGATTCGTTGTCGAGAATAACCTAAGCGCGTTATTCGAACCCTTCTTCCGGGCCCAAGCCGTCGACTAGGAACACGATTTTCATAAATTAAATTGTCCTCCTCAACAAATTATTCACTATTTTCTAGCTTCACTAGCATCTGAATAAAATGGCTTCTTTGAAACACATTATGCGCTTCACTACAGACGCTGGTGAGCTCTGATGTTGTTCGTCACTCACGTAACATTGTGCCAATCACAAACAGGTGGACTGGAAAAGATCCTTCGTCTATTACAATCTGTCTCCCAGATCTTGGCAGCTTTTGCCACTACTGGTGAGGATATCAAATACTGGTTATTATTGAGAAAGCAATTTGCTCTAGGTCAGTCATACTCTATTCAGTCCTCAGCACATCCCAAGTCTTAAGCTCAAAAGTCACATCCTTCCACCTATCTCTACCTGTGATTCACGATCTTCAAAGCTATGGCTTGATTCCATAGACTGAAATGGAGAGGTTGTTTAGGCCGACGCTACTTCCGCTTCTTCAAGTTCCTCGACTGCTTCTCCAAAGCTTATGATACCTTCCTGGTCGCCAATAGTCTGAACGGCTTGCTTTTGGTGGGGAAATGGATCTGTATGGGAGGCTATATGATGCTTGAGTCGAGTACTATTGTGAGTTTCCATATTTTGCGGGCCACCTGAGGCAATGTTAACTGTGGCTACGATAGTTGGATGCGATGGACGTATGGCCGATGTCCTGGGCACACTGGCTCATGATTGAGGCGAACCGATTTTGGTTCTACTCACTGCTATTATCAATAATCCAGGGACTGGTCCAGCTTCACGAAGTGAAAAGTGAGAGTGCACCGGCAGTTGGAGCTGAGCGAGGAAGAAAGCCTGAGAGTAGCCCTGGCAATGCGCGAGAACGCTCAAGAGACGGGCATCGCATGCTGGTCAGAAGACTACTGATCGATCTTTTTGACCTTTTCATCCCTGGTCACGTCATAGGCTGGATATATACATCTCCGGCCTTTGTTGGGTTCGCGAGTGTTGTGAGTACGTCCTTAGCTTCCAAGGATATCTGGTATAGGTCAAAAGATGGATAGCCGGATGATGTCCTTGAGGTCCAAGCATTGAGTGTTTTATACTGATGGCTACTTGTTGATCATAAAATATTTATTAAATACTGATATGAACCGAACAGATAGAGCTCAACTTGTTTCTTGTCGTACTGATAGTATGCTAAACTTCTGCACGCAGCTATAGAGACCATCTGTAGGGAAAGAAAAGACCCTTCTTATATAATGAGCCAAAAGAACTTCACCCAAATTTCAGAAGTGGCTAGTGAAGGTCCTGAGATGAGCTGGTTTCAAATTTTCATACCAATTCATCACCGGACGATCTCGGCTCATCCCGTCGCCTAGCAGATGCCATATCAATGTCTGCAGCCGTTGCAGTAGTGGGTGAGGGAAGTTTGATGTCCGGACTGTGTCTCGGCTTTAAATCACTCAGCTTCGCCGTCAAAAGCAAACGCTTGTTGGCCAACTGTGGGAGAGCTAGCAACAGTTGAAGCCCACTATGTGAAAAAGTGTCAGTAATCTAACGCAAGATCAAGGGAGCTACACATACATGACCGTCCATGCGAAAGCGTCTCCAACATTCCATGCTCCACCATGATGCCAGGAGTTTCTCCGAAGGCTTCCTCCTATGGCTGTAGAGATCAAGAGAGCCAATGAGAAGCCCACATCGAAATACATTGAGATTCTCGGCTTCGAATCCGAGCCCAGGTGCATGGATGTTGATTGACGGCGTAGCTCAACCGTTACTTTCAAGAGATGGGTCACAGAATGGTTGATGAGTTGCAGAACGTTTAAAAGGATGCTGAAGAGGCACGAAAGTCAGTGTTATTTGAATGTATCAGGGCGTGCGCGTCGACTTCGGTACGTTACTCACATTGTCATGAGGAAAATATCGCTTGCAACAAAGAATGACCCTCCATCAATCACTAGAATAATGAACGAGGTGAGGGCAGCTATTGTTGATACAATACGGAGCCATATCACAGGATGGATATCAATAGCCCATGTGCCTGAGCCACGAAATCTTCGTAGGATATTTGGGGATGGCAGAAGTTGCTCACGAAACGACGACTCGGTATCGGAGTCTTCGGAAGCGCGGGGAACCACATGGTAACGAGTAGTACTGTCTGGCATGTTGAAAAGCAAAATTCTTAGAAAGTCAGACTTTGGGAGAGGTATGAATATGAGGGGTGGGACGCTCTTCTGGGTATGTTTAACACCAACTAGGAGACTGAGCGATCCTTATATTTCACTTATGAATCTATTTGAGAAGATGTTTATAATCAGTGCTGATGGCCTGAGTCGCTGATCAACATGCTAGCAGAGGTGTCTGCCTTACGCTACGATGTATTGATCGGCACTTGTACCACCATACAGGGTGCATATCTACTGCAAATAAGTGTACTGCGCCATGTGCTGACATCGGAACTAGCCATACAGATGTGTTACCTTGGTTGCCACCTGTCAAAACACAAACAAAGTGCTCTGAAACCAACAGTGGCTTGGTCAAGGTGATACGTGCGGCACGGGGTTGGGAGTGGCAGTAGGAGTCATGCCAAGTCGCGGACACAGCCATGGTTAGCTCCACTAAAACCATGATGTACGTGAAAACAATTGGTTATCCCCAATGTGACACTTTTAGATATAGGGCGAAGGGAATGCTAGTCCTAACTCCAAAGGACGTGTTGATGCTTCGATTTGAGGTCGCTAGATGCGGAGAACGAAGATAATTGTTGTCTTGAAATCGTGCCGCAAGTAGCTTAGCATGAACGTGATGCAGCACCAGCAGTGACAAGCTATCCAGTCTGCTTAGGCAGTGGCAGTGTTGTATTCGTACGACCAACAGAAACTGAAGGATTATCAGCCCACCTTTTACACGAGCAGCCAGGTAGTTCCACAGCTGCAAGTGCTTCCCAATCCAACAACAAGACAGACTTGAAGCGAAATCTTCAGCATAGATTCTTAAGCTATTCTAGCAACACAAAGGATAATTTCCTGTCTGCAAAACGAGCCGAATTCCCAAGCATACCACAGCCATAATAACAATACAAATCTACCAGCGTAGACCAGATAGCCTCTAGGTTCATAGCAATGTCATTCCGTACAGCTGGCAATCCTACTCGGAAGCAAATTGCAACCAGCTGTGCTCTGTCTCTCTATAACATAATTATTCCACGAAATCAACAAAACCTCTTAGCCCATCGATCAATTCAGGATCAAAGTCGTCAACCCAAGCAGGGATCCTCGAGTCCTCAGCCGTCTTAGGCTTCACAACTCTGCTATGCCCCACCTCCGGCTCCTCAAAATCCGGGGTCCAGTTTCTCTTCAAGACTGGTTGCTCGATCTCAGTCATGGGCGTATCTTCCACCGGGTTACTGACATCATTGTCGAAGGCGTCAAAATTGAAGACTGCTTTGGCAAAGCTGGAATGCAACTCAGGACTAGTAATCGGTGCTCCGGGCGCCGGTAAATCGTCAGCGTCAATCATGCCAGCCTCAAGGCTCCCTGTTGTATCGTCCAGGATTGAACAAGTGAGGTTTTCGTCTTGGTGAGTAATTGCGTGACTCTCAAATAGATCTGAGTCTCTGTAATCCCCCAGAAACCTAGACGGCGATGGCAAATCTTCTTCTGATCCGTAGTCATTATCTTCATTATCTTTGGCACCGAAAGGAAGTTGTGCATCCTTGCCGCTCGCATACTCGAAATGGGGGTTCTGCTTCAGAAGCCTTATGTTGTCAGCCCGGTTGCTGTGGACAATATTGTTGTGCAGGGTGTTCAATTTGCGGAAGTCACGAGGGGCGAATTCAGCGTAGGGAACTGGAGGAAGGTCTTCGGCGAGATTTATGACCTCCACATCATCGACATTGCCTGGGCGAGGCTCACATTCCTTCTTAAGCTTGGGGTTGAGATTCTGGTTCTTGTTAATACCTGACATTGTTGTGATTTTGGCACAGGCTTTGAAATTACCTTTTCCATTTGCGCTGCCGTAAATTTCGTATTCGTCCTCGTAGACCCTGATTCCTCCTCATTCAATTTCACCAAGTCTCTTTCATGTTTAGTGTTCTTTCTAGGTTTCTTCTGGCTTCAAATTAGTGTCCATTCATATCATAGGTTCCATCTGCATACTTTCTTTGATGAATTCTCATCTTCTGTGTCATTAGCCTATTGAATTTGGCGTCAGTATATTGCCAACCGGTGTTACAGGAACTATGAGTAATTTTACCTCACTGATGTCTCTGCTCAGTCTCACGAAAGACTACTAACATATCAGAAATGGGCACCTCCAGATAAGGATTGTGACACACCTTTTTACTTCTGATTGGCTTGTCCAAGCCTTCATGGCAGCATCTGTGCTTGCATGGCTTACCACTCTTGAGGAAATTTCCATCACGGCAAGGGTGGTTGCAAGTCCATTTCCCATTCGCCATTTTATACGGTTCCAACCACGTCGCACCTTTTGTATGAATAGCAGCCGAATCCTGGGGGCCATGGTCGAAGTCATCAACATCCGCGAACGCATCTGAACCGTAGCCACTCCCAGTCTCTCTTGTTTCGATAATGGTGGCAGCTGCAAGTAGTTCTTCGTCACCAATTTCGTCACCAAAGTCATCATCACCCAATGAGTCTTTCCTCGCAAGTGCCCTGAGCCGACTGGCAGTATCTTTCGACGAGGCCGGGAAATCAGAAGCGGAAACACCATGCTTGAGTGTATTTGACTTCAGTGTTCCCACGATGTCATCGCAAGCAACTCGGCACTCTAAGATGTCTTCTGGATTGAATAGCTCCACAATGAACTTAATCTCCAAACCTTTCTCTAACGCTCGCACGTTTCCACGCCAGAAATGAACTAGAGTGCCGTCGGTTGACTCCGCCATGAACGTCAATGATGGTCTACGACCATTCCAGACAGGAATATGAGGATTGATGAAGCCGAGTATAACCTTGACATTGATCTTAGGCCTTTGCCCAGGTTTCATTGCGCCTCTTCCCGTGATTTGAGATGACAAAGTCAAGCGTGGAAATCCGGAAAGCGATTCCAGCAATTTTCTGCCATAGGGAGGATTTTTACTCATATATCGCTCAATGGTTGCCGAGTCAAGATTCACAAGTTGTTCAATGCTCTTGACATTGTTGCTTACAAGTTTCCTCACCGCAACTGGTCCAATCTGAGGGACTTGTCTCAGCTGCAAGTTTGACTTCTCCCAGAACTCTGCAGAGAGACTTCTAGCGAGGTCAAGTGCATGTCTAGTAGCTATTGCGTCGCAATCAAAAGCCTTGCAGTCGATAACGCATCGAATTAGTCGTTGAATACGTTCAAAGATGATCGTCGTCTCCATGCCAAATTGTCTTCGTAACCCACCAAAGTCCTTGCCGTCTGGATGCTCAACACCACCTAGTTGAGCTTGAGTCAAAAGGGAGACCTTGTGGGCTGTGGTGGCGATCGTGCTGTCCTTGATAGGGAATTTTATGAAAGGAGACTTATTGTACTCCCGAAGACATGCCCTCTGGGTTTGCTTCATACGGATATCCGTAAATTCTGATGCTTGGCAGACGATATTGAGCTACAGCAGTCAGCTAGGGGTGAACTAACTGAATGTGGTACATACGATTTTCTCTGTCTTCGCATGTTTGGGTATGCTCAAAAGCTGTTTCATGGTATCAAATTGCACCATGTAACGAGACATAGCTGCACCATACTCCGTGCAACTAATACGCTCGCCTCCAGTGATTAGGTCATGGTCTTGTAGAAGCTTGATATCCCGCTCACAGACCTGCTCAAGACGTTGGTCTGTGTCCCCGCCCTGAGCTATACCAGTTATCTTGTAGTGACTGGGGTTTTGCCGCATCCGAACAGCAAGAAATGTTCCCCCAAGCCACGTTTTTGCCTTGAAGAGACTATTTACCGTGCCAAGACCGATTTCAGAGTTCAAATATTCGATTAAACTGAGATGAAGCGTGCTTTCAAGGATATCTTGGCCTGATATCATTTTCTCGTATCGTTCCTTCTTGTCGCTCTTCGTCATGATCACTGCTACAGCGCTATCGTCAAATTGTGGTCTACCAGCTCTTCCAAGCATCTGCATGACCTCGAGGTCCGAGTATTCAGTCAAAACACCGTTTTGAAAACCAACAGTCCCCATGAGGATAACAAGGTGGCAGGGAAGATTGATTCCGACAGCCAAAGTGGATGTACAGCAGATGACACTAATATCAGCTTTCAGAAATGCGTTCTCAATAGCATGGCGATCCTCTGACTCAAGGCCCGCATGATGGAAAGCAACGCCACTCCCGACTAAGTCTTGTAGTTCCTTACTAGCCACCACAGTACGTTGCATGGGAGCCAGCCATGCCCTGTCGACGACTTTCTGGCTGTTCCACCACCCAGCCAGCAAGGCGGCTGTAGTCTCACAGGATTTGCGAGTAAAGCAGAAGACCATGATAGGCTTCTTATGCGTATGCTTCTTGACCAGATGGATCAACTTGCCTGCCAAGACTTTCTCAAATGCAAAGTCGTTAGTACCACCTTCGAATCCATACACGTGCTTTTGCAGCTTCACTGGCCGAAATCCTTCGTTAAACGTCTCACGATGGGCTGGGAGGTGGTGGTTGGTATGGTCTCTCCCAAGCCATACTGCGATGTCATGAGAATTTGGAACTGTTGCACTAAGTGCAACAAAGCGTACATCAGCACCCATAGATTTCATCCTGGAAACTACGGCTTCCAAAGTGGCGCCTCTAGGGTCTTTCAGAATGTGCACCTCGTCAATAAGGAACAATTTGACCATCTGAACAAGTTTGTGGTGATCAGCCCACTTTCTGGTGATACTATCCCATTTCTCTGGCGTGGTGACGATGATCGATGCAGCCCGAACCCTGGCCATTTCGGCCTGGCTGGTGTCACCAGTGAGCCCCGCACATGAAAGGTTCAAGTGGCTAAATTTCTTGGTCCAGTCTTTCAGCCTCTCTGAGCACAAAGATTTGGTAGGAGCCTGGTAAACAATCTTGAACTGTCCAGAAGCGTGGCGTTCTACAACTCTGCAAATGGCCAATTCGAGAAGCGCAGTCTTGCCACTACCGGTAGGTGACGAGACGACAACGTTGTCATTCGTCTTATAGATCGGGTGAAAGCACTTCGATTGCACTGCGTTGAATAACTGAAATGGAAATACTTGACGGATCCGATCAGGAAGTTCATACGGCGATATTAGTTGAATTCCATTGGCCATAGGCGGTGCATGTTCCAAGGCCAGAGTTCGTGGCCAAACTTCCTCTTGCGAGACTTCATGATTACTGTGTGTCGTATGGAAGACTGAACTCGAAGTGTATGGATCTCCCTCAAGGCGGGAAGCAATGTGTTCAAGAGGAGTCTGTGGTGCCTCTGCAAACTCGTCGAAGTCCTCCTGGATCGTGGACGCCCTCTCAGGGGGAGGAGCTGGTCGGTTCGTTGCTCGACGGAGACTGACTCTGGTGGTGGGACTGGAAGTATGGCCGTAAGGCGAGGATGAGTTTCGAGATATCTGCCGGTCAAGCGGACTGTGGATGTAACCACCTTCAAAGCTTAGCAAAGGTCTCGTTGGAGTAGAGCACTTATCAGGAGGATTAGAAGCAACTCTTACTTAAATTGAATGGAGGCGTAATCTGCTGTTTCTGAGGTTGCAAGGGGTTTGGGAATCTCGGTTGTATAGTTTGGGAGAAACTGGTCGGTTCTGGCTCCGATTCTAGACTGGGTCCTAGACCACGCCCCTGAAGAAGCATGAAATTGGCTGACTGCGATATATGGTCTGGTTGTTGTGTGAAGGACACCTGAGCAGGTGGTGGCTGATGGAGGGGCAGTCCTTGACGAAGGTTTTGGGCGAATCTGAAGTGATTATCGGCATTGCTAATGGTTCTGAGCTCTCTATCTGAGTGCTTTTGCAGTCCTCTGGGGGCAAATGATAGCCGTGTACGTTCAAAATTGGATACAGAGAACCCAGGACGCGGTGAGTCAAAGTAAGCTGGAGCTAAGACATTTGAGTTCGTATAATCATGCCGGGGGAGAAGACTCACTAAGTTCATCACAAACCGTAGATTCTTGTGGTATGCGTCTCAGCCTAGGGCCAAAATTCCATTCTGCGTTGAAAGACGGAGCTGGTAGCTCTTGATCAGGAGGACCATTCACTAGATTGCTTTGACTAATGATTCGCTGGAGATGACGATCCATCATAGATTCTATCAAAGATACAATCACATCAAGTGATAGAGGATATTTGTCTGAAGAGATCACGTAAGGACGGATGAAGCGTATGCTGAGTGAGGAGAGCGATTTGTCGTGGTCGCAAGGAACGCTAACACCTTTGCAACAGCTGATGGGGAGCTCCTACATATCCTTGAGATTGTTCACGAAAGACAGGATATCTCTGTCGTCGGACCCATTGCTTGAGCTGCAGTCGACAACTTGACAGGCAAGGTTGAAGGTAAATCCAACGATAGATCATATCAAGGAAGGCACACGTGACTATTGTCCTTCCTCTGAGCATCGATGAGTCGTTCCTTCCCTGGAAGTTTTACCAGATCTTCAAATCAACACTCGACACAGACAACAAGTAATCAACACAGTAACAAAGCGGGCCAAATCAGCTCACAGACTGAAACTTCTGTAATTCATCCATGCCTGCATCACGTCAAACTCAAGCGTGAACGCAGTTCTGTTCTAACAAAATCAAGATTTGTACATACGATAAAAGGTCCCATATACTTCCCTCTAAATGAATGCACCTTTTATGTCCAATATAAGATGCTACCCAATAGAACGCCTCTCTATAACGCCTCGCCTCTATACACCTTGCCTAGCCAATCCATTTTCGTATCCACACGCCGTTATCTTGGCTCGCCTCAGATTTTTGTCTCCCTTTCTTCTCTTGAGGTCTTACATTTGTTTTGTACAACACGCCCTCCGCTGATCTTTCAGTCAAACCTTTTTACTTTACCCCTCGATGATCCCACCCGCGAATGATGTCTCATTGGAGACGAGGGGCGGGACGTGGAAAGACCGGCCGTCTTCACGTTCTCTAAGGGATCCAGTACCATCCTGGATCTATCATCTTCATATTTGGGTGTGAAGCCGTTGTCGATGGTCGTCTTTTCGTAGCTTGCTATGTTGATAGGAGGAGGTCGATTTCGTTTCCGCTCTGGGCCGCTGTAGAGATAAGTGGCGAAGATGACAATCGCTGTGCCGAATAGGAACTGCAAGAATTAGCATATAATATTCAATTAGGTTCATGCAGAACTCACAGTGATTGTCACCGGGAAGTCAAAGAACCAAACGCTAAAGAGAAAACTTAGAATGATGGAAATCGAAGTAGCGAAGTTCTTGGCGATGTTGTCCGCATAGTTGATGCACATCGCAACCAACACGCCTCCCACCGCTTGGAATACAACTGCTGTCCATACGACACTGTTGTACCCTACGAAGAAGCCCTCCTTGGCAATTCCCTCCCCATCCATAATGAACACGCCAGCAATCAAGGCCGGAAACAGGGAGTAGAATGAGAGCTGTACGTTCCGTGTCCAGACTGAGACATGCTGCTGGCTCTCTTTCAGCACTTTCTCGAAGTATACACCAGTCACCCCAGATATACAAGCCGCAACTAAGACAGCTGCCAATCCAATTGAGTAGTTCATCACCGGCTTCTTCAAGCCTAGATCCTCCTCAATTCCCTCATATGTCGCCGATCGCTTTGTAAGGCTGTCTGAAAGCCCTGTCATCCCACGCTTCGTGAGTTCTCTGGCCACTTCCACAGCCCCGTTGCTCAATTGCCCAATCTCATGGAAAGACCGCGGGAAATAGAATCTATCTTGAGAGTCCTGTAGAGGCGCGTAAGTAGAGTCGTTCGCAGGCAGCTGCACGATGGTGACACCAATGGTAAGCAATACAAGTGCTATCCACCGCTTGCTTGAGAGCGCCCTGCCAAGCATCGTAACACTGAAAATCGCGGTGGTAAGAATCTACCCAGATCCCATCAAGTCAGCAAATCCATCCCACATTCTTTTTGCTGGGCTGGTGGTGACTCATACCTTTAGCTGGTATAGAATTTGGAAATGCACCGCATCCAGATTACTGACGGCAATATACTGCAGCGAATTCTGTAGCGTATACAGCGTCGCCGGAAGTGCAAGCTTCCACCCATCTCCACCAAATACACTCATATACAGTTGCTCAAACAGCACCGTCGCAGGCGTATTCGGAGGCAGCGTCTGCGAGATATCGTACATGGCTATGGTGAGGGAGAGAGATAACTTCAGCACCTCGTTCAGGAAAACGGCTGTCGAAGTGAAGTATCTATGTCCGCCCTGGGGCATTATGCGGGAGTAGTGCATGATCTGCCATTCTGTCAATCGAAATGTCCCGATCTCTCTGCTAATAGAGGTCCATGATGTAAGAGGGGCTACTAACCAGTATAAGGGCAGAATTCTGAAAAGTGAGCTGTGAAAATCGAAACAATCAGCGCGTTCCTCAATGGAGATGGATCTGAGGGAGATGTACTGTGATGAGAGACACATGCTTCAACGGCACTCCCATGATAGAGGGCGCCTTCGCGGGCGCTTCAGCTATGCCCATCGTGCCCCCTGTGTCCTATCGAATTGCAATGTCCTCTCTCGGGTTCCAACACCAATTTCTCGAATTCCAGTTGAAAGGAGTGTGTGCAGAGGCGAGCAGTCTCGATCTCGTTGCCCTGTGTGCAGGCCGGCGGTGTGGACGAACAAATGTCTCGAAGTTGCGTCGACGATTCTGAAGCCTGCGCTCAATTTTAGCTACAGGGCGCCGCCAAAAACCCAGGCTCGGATCGCGCCCACGTTCTGGGGTTTGGTCTTGGCTTGGGCTGCGACCGGGTTTTCCTGCTTGCAACCAGAGCCAATGATCGGGAGACAGCGTACAGAGAGGCGTGCATCCACCCCTGGATCTCGAGAATCCTAGACCGGCTGAGAGCTTTAAAGGATTTGGGTAATCTGGTCTTGCGGCCTGTGTTCGCTGAGAGCTCGTCTTGTGTCGCATCAATAGATGTTACAGGAGCAGCAAACTCTCTTCAACGACGAGCTGCGATCAAATATCTGATCGACATATGTACGGCAATACCTACCAAGTCTAAAACGAGCTGCACAGCATCTTGAAACAAGACCCGTGATCGAGGGTCTGTTCTTTCTTGAGAATCGTTTCACGTCACATGTCCTTCGACGTGGACCAATACCAAGCATGGACCATCACAAGTCAGATCCCGATCTCTCTTTAGGCATTTGTGGCGTGCTGTCGATATGTCATTAGATCGGATGGTTGAGAGATCTTCCTGTCCCCGTGGCTCGAATCACGAGATACGGCAAGCGTCACTTATACATAAATGTTCTAGGGAACGCCACGTCCGTAGATCAAGCTTTGCGTGAGCAGAACAATCATCCTTGGCGAATGGCAATGGACGGCATACTTTGAGCGATGGATATAATCGAAATGAGCGAACGGGAGGAGATGCCAGAGCAGACAGTACGGCTCAACTGCTGAGCATCCGAGCAGAAGTTTCTTTTCCTTATTAAATTTACATAGTATTTAGAGTCATCTCCCCTCGTTTCCTCATCACTAGCCCAATCTCCAATCCTCATTAATCAATGCAGCCAGCCCTGAGAATGCCAAACATATGGGTATAAATGCAGCCTGCGCTATATAACCAGCACGTCCAAAAAGAAATTCGTACAAATGAGATTACAAGGTATGTATAGACCAACTCTATCATTATATCACATTCCCCAAGCGACTTCGGAGTCTCCCTCATCTAATAAGAAAGCCTTTGGCTCATCCACAAACCTGACACCTGTGTTCCTCTTCTTCACGGCAGTGACTGGTTCCTTAGCTAGGAAGTCCGGCGCACCAACAGCGCTTAGCCTCGCCGCAGACGGTGGTGTGACTGGCGAAGTCTTCATTCCTCTCGCAGTCGGTAATGCATTCGAGCTCGTGCGTGCGTGGCTCTTCCTGGGAGGTACCCAGCTGGATCGCGGTGTCGAGTCATCGTCAGAGCCGAAGCTAAGGAAGTCGCTCAGATCTGGCGATGGCTCCGCCTTATCTATATGGTGGACCTCGGAGACCGGCGCCTCGAGGTAGAGGAGTATCTGTTCTCGCTCATCGGCACGTATTGTGCTTTGGCTAGATACTTGCGAATGTCTAGAGCTAATTCTCACAGGTTTCTGCGGTGGCGACTTAGTAATTTCATGCTCCTCGATAATTTGTTCCTTCATTCGTGCTCTTTTATTTCGTAGGGCTTCTAATAGAGCTTCTTCTTGTTTGGTCACAGTCATAAGCCGACCACTCTTGATTGACCCTTCCGGCACCTCGGTAGAAGAAGAAGGTGAACGTGGGGGTGTGGGCTGTAAAGGTGTTGCAGTCACAATGGGTTCTCTCCAGGACTTTTTGTCTTTTCGGGAAGATTGTCGAGGTACTTTCCGCTGTTGAGATGACCGAGGTGGCTCATCTCTTGCAGTTCTGCGAGGATAATGGTTCTCCACAGAAGACGTCTCAGGAATACTGTGAATTGAGCGTTCTTGGCTGACTGCTTTTCTTGAACCGTTGTTCGGACCATGTGAAGTCGGTACAAGCCTGTTGGAATGCTCTCTTGAACGTGACTGCGTGTGTTGTGAACGGTCATTAACTTTATGGGATGACGCTCGAGATGCTTTGCTTGTTGTAGACAATACAGGCGACAATAGCGTTTCCCGATCCGAGACTCCATCCTCCGAATCAGATGACAATGATAGGACGCTGTTCACCTTGAGATCAGAACCTGAGATCCCACTCCCACTAGTATGCCGGGACGTCTTGGTATTCCGGCTCGATATACTAGCAGCACTCGAAGCTTCATTACGTGTAGCCATACTTGCGCGGACGTTCTTCCATGAAAATGGTTCTCTATCGCTGTCCATCGGACTCAATAAGGTGTCCTGACCGTTCCGTTGTCTACCGTTGGTGTCCTTTGGATACTTGTCACTATCTCGTCCTCCGGCTACATTACGATCGGCAGCTCTTGGCCCGGTATTCTGGTCCATGCGAGGAGACCTTGAAGGCATCTGTTCATAATGGTCGTATAACTGGTAAAGTGTGCCACCTGTCAGAGCCGAGTTGTGTCTTGAATCATTAGGTTGACGTGAACGTACGCTAGTTATAGATTGTAGTGATTCCCTTGATGGAACTTCTGAGACTTTTCGGCGCGCTGAATCGCCCAAAAGTCGTGAGCCTCTAGACGCCTTAATAGATTGAGATGTGTGAGAGGGAGCGAGTGAAGAGGCATCCGAGGACCTGCTCTCACGCTTTCGTGATACCGGGAACAACATTGACAGATCCAATTTGGCAGGCTTCTTCCGCGAACCCCTTTCTTGAGAGAAATCACCTTGGTGTCGCGAACCTTCCCTGCTGTCTTTGTCCCTAGGATTCTGAGTCTCGAATCGGTCTACTGATTCAACTTGCAGCAGCGGACTTCTCTGAACAACAGCAGGAAAGCCTTTTCTCAACGCTAGATCGCGGGCGGAAGAGGCTGAAGTCTGCTGAGATATCGAGAGTGGAGACTTCTGGCGATCGTAGTGCTCATACTTCAACGTGGAAGAGGAGTCCTCGTGACGTAGTCGGCCGCTTGTTGTGCTCGTCGCCGAGTTATCACTATATGGCTGCCTATTTCTGAATGCCGTAGAGGATGTCGCTCCATAAAGATGTGAACTTCGAGGAAGTACACCAGACTCACGATCCCATTGCTCAGATTGTGATTGGATACTCTCATCTTCCGTCGTTGATTCTGAGATAGCAATGCTCATGCGGCTAGGCTTAGGACTTAAGGGTCTGAAATGAAATCCATCCTGCACCGGCGAGTCAATGTTGAGATGATTCTCGGTGCCCAAAATCCTTTGCGCTTTGGAGAGGGTTTGGGTCGGAGGTGGCGAAGGTCTTGTAGCTGCCTCTTTACTCGAAGTGTATTTCCGCCCCGGTATTGGAAAAGAGAACTTGGAAGTCCGACCCATTGTCCCTACCAGCTCCACGCTGTTGTGTATGGCCTCAGAGCTTGTTACTTCAAAAGAAGATGTGACTGCACCAGTCAACTGCTACCCTGGGAATCCGGACTAGTCCACAGGCAAAGTACAGCGCTTAATTGACCCTATGATGTTCGATCTAGTCACAGAGACATTGTAACCATCGGGGTGCTCGGAGAGGGGCCGCCTCGTGTAGAGCTTCTCCGCCGTTCGCAGATACAGCGGGGTTCGAGAAAGGCAGGTGACGATGCTGTTTCAAGAAGAAGATCGGTTTTTTTCGCACTCGTGGGAAGTGAGCTCGTTCCGCTCTCGCCCTCGCACTCCCTGACCTGACCTGACTGGGGGCTCCTGTCGTCGCTGTTTGTGGTCTCCTCAAACAGAATCGAGGCCGCGACGAAACAGAGAAACGGGAGCAGAAGAAGAGACTGCGGCTACATCGAGCGGGCGCCCGAGCATATTATTTCCATCCTGCTTCGAAAGGAGCAAAGGAGGAGAAGACCGTGCTCAAAGGTAATCTCAATTGGACAATTCAGAGCGTGAGTCGCCCTGGTAATCTTGGTGCCGGGGGCCTCCTGTTAGTGTGTCTTCATCTTACGCCAGCATGACCGGGCAGGGGAGGGAAGGGAAGGGGAAGGCATACCTCCACCATGCCTCCACCACAACCTTACCTGACTTAGTTGACGATCGGGGGGCCGCGCGCGCCATCCTTCTGCGTGACTTGCGACGGGTTGCGCTCGTAAATATATCCGCCTAGGCGATCGTCCTAAGCCGTGTCGCCTTATCAACATCAGTAGACGGGCTCTCAGTAGACAGACACTTGTTGAAACCCGTCGCCGTGGTGTGCCTGACAATTGGGGTGGACCAGCAAGTCAATGAGATCAAGAGAAAAGGAGTCAGGCCTGGCCGAGCATTCGTGTCTACTTGTCGTCGTGGCTAAAATCCTAAGTGCCGCTGCAGCAATCCTGGGTGTTGAACCCTATATCGGACGTACTTAGACAGTGCTTGTACTGTACCTGTAACTACTCGCTCAGGCACCTCCGCAAAAGGAGAAGCTGCACGTCTGAAGATGGAGCACCTCAGCCCCTTCCACCCGCCTGCGAGATCGAACAATAGGGTCGCCATTGTAAGTCGCTGTCTTGCCTTCTCGTGTGGCTTTCTCTAGCTTCAGACGTAGGCACGGCCACAGGCTTTCTAGGAACACGAAGAGACTCGACTTGGCACATGTTGGCTTACCCTATCCGGCCTCTGCGCCCCTATTCATCGCACGTAATGGGTCTTCTCATAAAGTCAAGCGACTGCTGGTCTGAAAACTTCGGCACCTACAACAACTTTGCTTATTTGCAATTTTTTTGCGATGTGATAAATGCTATTGGACCTGGACTACAGCTCTGCATGTCTTCCCGATATCTTACAGAATCGACAGGCTATGAGGCGGTGGTAGGAATTTGGCCTCGAAATAGCTGAATCACTGGTGGCTGCTCCAAGGCGCCCCGTTCCTGGCTAGCAAGGATTGGCGACAGATCAGGGTTTCGGCCAAGTGGAAATTACCGCCGCTAGAACTGGATGGCATGCGGATGGGGAAGCGTCCGTATCAGATCGCCGCCGTGACGCACAAGATGCCTGGTCGTTGCGGGATCCTCGCTCTCTTCTGAGTGCTACGCCTACGCCTTACAGTCTCATGTGATTCTTCACTGCTTGCGCGCGTGATCGTCATCTGTGGAAGGCTTCATGTCTCTATCTTTTATGCCGAGGCACAGGCGATGCTCTCGGGGCCAATCTCGAAATAGAAAGTCTGGCAAAGAGAGCATAATTTGTGTGATTTTTAAAGATTCAATGAAGGTTGTGGTTCGTGAGCAAATTATACATCGGTATAGAGGATTCAAGCAAGAAGTTGTGAACATGAGCAGACACGACACCCAATGCGCTCGATAATTAGATCTCCCTGATAAAGCAAGTCAGACGCCATAGCTTGCTATCCGCTGCATAAAACAGCCAACAGCGTAGAAAATACACCAGATCGCAGCACGATGACCAATCTGTCCTCACGTTAGCTAGAGAACGAAGTTTTCAAGTTCCACCGACATCCACCTCTACCAGACAGACTGTTGAGTCAGCAACGGTAGCTGTTGTCAATGATTTGCGGACTCCGGCTGTTGTAGCCTCTAAAGCGTTTGGATCTATCATTTTGAAGAGCTGCTAGAGCGCCACGCTTGCGGCCTGCCAAGTTCTCATGCTGCGAGCCCCCCGGAGGTCGTTGGTCGTGCTGAAAGTCATCAGGTGTCCCCGAATGGAAGCTCAGTCGTCTCCTGTCAAATGCTGGACTTGGAGTGCCCTGTGTGCTGCTACCTTGCCAGGCATGAAACGGCTGGCCGTGCTCACGGAGAGTTTGTGGGCTCGACTCAACGTCGAAGGCGGTCGGTATGGACCTCATAATTCCTCCTAAGCCCGTATGTGAAAGTTTACCCTCCGACATTGTCAGTCCAGTACTGTTCGCTTGCCTGAAAAGTTACCTACATGGATGTGGAGATCAGGGTTGAAGAATTGTTGTCGAAGCTCCTTCTCATTTACAGCAGCGTATCTCCACTGTGAAGTTTTCTGAAGACTGCCATTTCTCTTCGGCTTCTGTGCACACTGCACATGTTCCTTCAGACGGCCGAAAATATCGGTCACGATACCGACATCAATATCTGAGAGGTGTTAGTTATATCATCCGCAAGGAGAACATGGTGTGCATACTGAGGCTGCTAGCTATTTGCCCCACAGTCTGTTCGCCCCGCGTGAGAAGATGATAGAGGAGTCCTCTTTCCGTACAAAGATTCTTAATTTCTGAAAGTAAAGTGGGGTCCTTCTCATTCTGGAATAAGCAGGTATAACAGACCGATTCGACGGTGTAGGGCTTTGGCTCGTAGAAACCATAGCATTGCATGTGCTGCGAATGACCACATATAGAGCAATCCATCTGTTGCTGTCAGGAAGTGATACTGGCTAGGGAAGTGATGTTGTCCTGACCAAATTTGTTTCATCTGTAAAGACGTCACATTCGCACTTAAGGAGTATTCTATCAACCTTGCGGGCAAGTTCATGAATGTCTTGCTTGGCAGCTTTGTCGATTTTCTCACAAATACTAGCGTTATAGCGACGGTCAGAAACGTTCATTTGAGAGCAAGCGAGGGCTTGATGGGAAGTAGACGTCGCGTTGAGACTATGGTCATGGAGCATAACAGTGTCTTGAGTGTCTCCAGCAGGGTTTCTGGACCGCCCCTAACAGAGATTAGACTACAAAATGAGGTGACTATGCATTCGGATACTTACAATATTCCCAAGCATGTTCATGGCCACCGGTTGGGTACCATCATCTCTTGTATGAAAGCGGCCGCCGGAGCCAAGACGGCTTGAGTAGATTGTGGAGGTCTCGTCACCTATTCCATCAGGAGCTTGCACACGCTCTTCTGGATCATTGTTACTTTGATGAAGCGGAAGGTCAAGATCATTAGATTCCAAGTGATCCTGCAGGGCTCGATTCTCGTCCAGGTGAATGGAGACGCTACTTCCTTAGCATTTTACTATTGCAACTGTTGGTGTGAATTACCTGTGAAAGCTGTTCTCCATTCTAAAAAGTCGGGGGGCACTACTGAGTTCAGAGAGTCTTGTGTTTATACCATCGCTTTGACTGAATAGTGGGGGATGATAGTCGGGTGCACAATTGTCATTGAACAACATGTTCATATTGACTCGAACGCGGCCTTTCACGAGTATTAGCTGTATAGTATACAAAATAGGCAAAGGTATTAGGGTCTGACTCACTTGGTAAGTCTTCAAGCCCATACTGCTGCACACGTGCCATCTGTTTATCGACAGCATACATGACATTAACAGCGTCTTGCTTGGCAGTCTGGAGCACCGTAGAACCCGCAGTTTTTGTGCTATTCTCTGTTGTGATTGTAGTGATACCGCCTTCGTTGCCATAAGTGAAGACCATGGCGTAAGATTCAATTATATTATCATCTGATATCGGAGTGCCATTGGCTTGATGAAATGTTAGCTCTAGCTTTGACAAACATTCTTTCTCAAGAGCATCCTTGACTCCAATCTCCTATGGCTGGGTCAGCTAGTAAATGGCAAGGTCAGTCATTTTTTAGACGTACCAGCCAGTCAAGTATCTTTTTTGCAGCTGGATGCTGTCCTCGCGATAAGACGACAAAATTTATGACACCCTCGGACGGTTCATATTCAAGGGGTTTATCATTAGGTCCGGCCATGAAGGCATCGTAGTCCAGACATGTCGAGTTTGCCGGATCAAAAGGGCGTTTGTCAAACTTGTCAGCCGGAAACAAACTCCTGATAAATGTGAGTTCGAATGTTGTTGCTAGGTGAAGAACAGTGAATCTGACCGGCGGTAAACAATATCACTTATCTGCCAAGATGTGAGGTGAGTTCCACTAGGTTTCTTCCCTTCAAGTCAGACCATGAAGCGTACTCACAGTGACGGTAACAACAGTCCTCACAAGCTCGAAGCTGAGCTGTTTTGTGAGGACGATCTCGCTAGTTGGCTTATGCTTGTGTTTTTGCATCAGTCGGGGCCCGCGAGAGGAGGAAGTCGTGGTGCAAGCAGTCTTGACAGCTCCTTTCCTTGTAGTTGGAGGCATTACGGCAATGGTTTTCGACTTCCCTTGTTTAAGATTGCTCGGGTGGAAGGAGTTGGGAAAGGGAGGAATGCGTCAGGATGTAACGAGGTGCGATGCTATGTACATTTGACGCACACGGGACAAAGTTACCACAGCCACAGACAGTGAAAGAAGAATGCAATAGTTGTAGGAGTCGGTGGGACGAAAGTGAAGTATGGACAGAAATGACATGAGGTTGACAAGGTTGGACACTCATGGCCAGAGGTTATTAGAATGAAAGCGCGACACTGCCATTTAAGGAAAGAATGTCAACATAGGCAGGCACGACCTCGACCTCGACCTCACCACAACATAAAAAGTGCAACAATGACGACGGGGCACAATTCAAGTAGCATTGAAATAGCCGGTAGGCATCGCAGCATAGATCTGCGTACCATTTCAAGAGGCCAACATATCCCCAGAGTCGATCCGGCCATAGAAGGTGAAGCCAATATCTGCGGTCGGTGTCAAGGCACCAGCTCAGGACTTCAACTGTCATAGGTAGATCTAACACATTAATCATCAAATCGGATGCGCCCAAATTTGCCCAAATAGTATATGTAAATGGATTCGTGATGGATGTCCAAAGAGATTGAGATGTATACAGAGTCAAAGTGAAACCAAAGTAACCCAAAATGAGTCCAGCTCCTACGTCTTACACAGCTTGGCATGCATTCGTGATGATTCTGCTATCTTGGTATCACCGCAAGTTATTGGTGTTGTTCGTGCCCTTTCCCTTTCTCCTGAGCTCAGCTCGTGTCTAGATAGCTGAGGCCTTTGGCTACACGATTACTCTGCCCGCGTCCCAAAAAGATCAAAGACAGTTCTGAAAGTAAAAGCGGTCTCGTCACTCTGTATCTCTCACGAAGATATTTTCTGCCCCTATGGCTTCCAAAATCCTGCCACGGGCAAGGCCAGCCCAGCCGCAACCACTCACAGCATGATCCGCTTTGACTCGTTTTGGTCTTCGCAGATCCAAAAGACAGACTGAGATGAGAAAGTTGACACAGCTGTAAGTGCCCGAGTGGTACTGTCACAAAAAGTGGATAGAAACGTGTAAGCAGGCGGTGCCTGGCGTTGTACTGACTGTACTTACTACTGAGGTAGTGGGAGTGAGATGTCGTAAAAAGTTTTTGCCTGTCCGGGATGGCCGCCTCGGAAGCGACGAATGTTCGTCTCGCCGCCGCCGCCGCCGTCAGCTGGCTCGTTCTCGTCCTCGTCCTCGTCCTCTCAACCTTCCTTCGATCTTACCGCTGCCTCCATTCGCCAACTCGTCTTTCAACCTTCCTTCTTACTACGAGCTTTCTTCGTCTCTGGCACAAAAACCTCGTAGTCATACTGTTCACCTTCACCTTTTGTTGAAAGCCGGTATTTCAGATTTGTTCTTTGAGTGTCTCCTGCCCTCGCACCGCGCACGCACGCTCACCACTCCTCCCCTTCCACGCCGCGCTCGAAACAATCTTTGATATCTCGGCTATGCTGTGAACGGCTCTTCTGTAGGATACTGGTGGAAGAGAAGAAGCTTCGTGCTTTGCACGCGTTGGCGGTGTCGTGTTAGGAACGCGTTCTGGTAAAAGCGAGGGGCAGGTCCGCGGAGCCCCAGCATTTTGGTCGCACACATAAGACCACCACCACCTCACCACCTCACCTTCGCACAACCACCGCCTCTACCATGGAACCTCCAGCCCGACCATTGTCTAAACGACGCTCCGGTGCACTTGCAAACAATGAGCCAGCCCGATTTCAAAAACATTCGTCCGACACCTCACCGAGTCCCTTTACTACGGATCCTAAGAATATGCATACAAGCACCGAATTCGTGCGGTCTCGCCCCAACGACCAGACTGTAGCAATAGCTTGGGATGAGGATAACGATGCGTCGTCGAGTCGGACCTCGAGACTGCAGATAGAGCTGGCGGAATGCGTCGAAACAAAGACAGTGACCACAACTACGACTACCAAACGATCATATCCTCCTCTACTTTTTCGACAGAAGCCACTCAATACTCTTGACTCGAAGGAGTATCCATTGGCCATGAAGCCAATACCAGACGAACTCAAGAAGATATCTTACGATGTAAATGAACGCCAAATGGACGTCTTTGACGAGAGTCGAGCTCGTAACACAGAGGTACCAACAAGACCCTGTTCAATCAATTCTCCTCTTGTGAACAAATCTAATATATTGTCTCTACAGGTGGATAGTGCTACGCCATCCCCGGGTCGTTCCACCCGTGAACATGGCGCAAGAGTCGGGCACAATTATAAAGCTAGCGATTTCGAAAATCCTCAAACTCGTCGAGCTGGATACTTTGATGAAAAGTTCGCATCTGTTAGACGCAGAAGATCTATGAAAGGAGCACCAGAATTGTGGCCGAATTCTCCTAGTTCTTCGAGTGGGAAAATGCGGAAGCCTAATAGAATCAACAGCCAGCCTTTGCAGACGTCTCATTCTGGCTCGCACGATGAACTGCGTGGTAGACGTCCTGGTATGCGTATATTCTCATTTCCCGCCACGCCAGATTTGTCTGAGCTGGACTCTTCCGCCGTAGACCACGGCCAATCCTTCTCAAGCTCCTCTCGTGCAAATACTCCCCAATCTGGACTTAGCCAGAATGACTCCTTCGAAGCCATCACGGACTTATCCAATACTCGAAACCATGAATCTTTTACAAACGCAGTCGCTACCCCTCCTATTGCTGAGTCGGATCTTGAGCTGCTGGATAACTCTAGCGAGACTTTCGCTACTTCAACTACACAACGATCTATTAATACCGCCATTGCACAGAATGCAAGTTTACCAAGTCCAGGGCTATCTCCAACATTTGCATCTGGAGAATTCGTCGAACCTGATTTTCCTAGTGTCAACGATGCGGAGGAGGGTGCCGATAGCCCTGCAACACAGTTGGGTGACAGTGAAGAAAACCTTGAAGAGGATGACGGGCTCCAGCACCAAAGCACGGATGCAATCAGCTTCGAAAAGTATCGGACACCTTCACTTATGGACACTCAAACAATGCTTGAAACCTTCGATTCCATGCCGAATGATATGAAGACGCTCATGATGTTCCGTATGTTGCAACGCTGTTCCAGGAAGACCTTGCACACTTTAGCAGATGCTATAGGTCCAGCCTTGCAGTGCGACTTCATAAAGCAATTGCCGACAGAACTAAGTCTTCACATATTAAGCTTCCTGAATTATAGAGACCTTTGCAGAGCGGCGCAGGTCTCCAAGTTCTGGAGAGAAAGGATTGATTGCAATGAGACTGGGTGGAAAGATCTTTTCGATTGTGATGGCTTCGTTCTCCCCATCGGAGAATTAGAGAGGGCAATTCATCAAGGCTGGGGTTGGCAAGACCCTCACGGGCCAGACGGCTTTGAGCAAGACTTGAGCGTTCATCCTTCTTTATCTCTAGACAGTGATATCGTCTCTCACGGAGGTGTTAAAATAGAAGAAACCACCCGAAAGGTCCGTTCTACGACGAAACGAAAGCGGATCAATGGTGGTCTGTCCTCAGATAGATCAAAACGGAGAGCGTTGGGATCTGCAGAAAAGGCACAATCGTCAAGAAGTTCGCAAGCGACGGGATATTCTAAATCAGAAGGCCCTCTTAGCGCCGCTAGCGCTGCTGCACTTGCGGTACCCGATCCTCAGCTAGGCTTGCCTGGATTGAGGAAACTTCATCTATTCAAATCGCTGTATCGTCGTCACTACATGCTCCGAAATAGCTGGATGAGCAACGATGTCGCTCCCCATCATTTCGCATTCCCGGCTCACCCGGCTCACGTCATTACTTGCCTCCAATTTGATGATGACAAGATCCTCACTGGCAGCGATGACACACTCATACACGTTTATGATACGAAGACCGGAGTGCTGAGGAAGAAACTAGAGGGGCATGAAGGGGGAGTTTGGGCTTTACAGTATGAGGGCAATGTACTTGTTTCTGGATCAACAGATCGATCGGTTCGTGTTTGGGATATTGAGAAGGGCTTGTGTACTCAAGTCTTCCATGGTCATACTTCTACTGTTCGGTGCCTCCAGATTTTGATGCCTGAGATGACCGGCAAGACATCGAAAGGCAAGCCAATCATGGTTCCGGAGAAGCCTTTGATTATTACCGGCTCGCGGGACTCGCAACTCAGAGTATGGAAGCTGCCCGAACAGGGTTCCAAACGCTATATTCAGACCGGACCTCCAGCCAACGATGCTGATTGCCCTTATTTCCTTCGCGTCTTGAGCGGCCACACTCATTCAGTTCGTGCAATTGCAGCTCATCAAGACACTCTTGTCAGTGGTAGTTACGACAATACGGTCAGAGTCTGGAAGATATCGACCGGGGAGACCGTGCATGCATTGCGAGGGCATTCTGCAAAAGTATACAGTGTAGTCTTGGACCACAAGCGCAATCGTTGCATCAGCGGCTCAATGGACACTTTCGTCAAGATCTGGTCTCTCGAGACTGGTGCTTGCTTGTTCACTTTGGAGGGACATTCGTCCCTTGTTGGTTTGCTCGATCTGCGAGACGAGCGTTTAGTGTCAGCAGCTGCAGACTCTACCCTTAGGATCTGGGAGCCGGAGAATGGCCAGTGTAAGAGCACTTTGACCGCCCACACTGGCGCTATTACATGCTTTCACCATGACGGCCAGAAAGTTATATCGGGATCTGATAGGACTCTGAAGATGTGGAACATCAAGACTGGCGAATGTTACAAAGATCTCTTGACGGATCTTACTGGTGTTTGGCAAGTCAAGTTCGATCAACGCAGATGTGTAGCGGCTGTGCAACGTGACAATCTGACTTATGTCGAGGTAAATTCCTTGTTCTCTGACATGCTATGTCTAAAGCTAAATCATCGCAGGTTCTCGATTTCGGTGCTTCCCGGGATGGCATACCAGCCTCTCAACGCGGTGCTCGAAAACTACTCAGATTTGACGATGGCAGATCTGTCATCGAGGAAGAAGAGGATTCATGATTGAGACGCCTGATGTTAATTGAATCGACTGAAACTCCGGCGTAGCATCGGACGGCGTTTTGTACCTACCTTATGGTTTTGGGACCTCTCAAGTGGGTTCACATGCATTGCGAGGATATTTCTTTTTCCCGGATATAAGTACCTACTGGTATGTGTACAAGTCTATATGACAGGGAGGTGTTCAGGAGCATGTCTTTGGGAGCGTACGAAATGTAGTGTTTACCTTGCAACTGGCCAGTCTAGTCTGCGCTTGCGTATGTATGGCACCTCTGCTTGCTATACATTGGCGCCGAGACTCTATAACTACAGCACAAAGCATTGGCATAATGAATACCAAGTTTCTTTAGATGTGTTCGGACTAAGTGACAGTGCCAGTGGGGGAAGGGGAAAGCCCGACAAACATGTTCAAGCATCTGGGCCCACCACCTTCAAGATGTCTGGACACTGACTAAGTCCATCCTTTGTTGTCGGCAATTTCAGCCTCCACGGAGCCACTAATATAACCCGCTCCAGCGCCACGCAATATTTCTGACACAAGTGCGTCATTGGAGCCTCATAATGCCCAGGATCTGAAAAAGATCCACTTTCATTTTCCATACCGCGGAACATCAACAATCCCATGTATCTCAAAAAGATGACGTGAGTCATGGCTTTTGCCAATCTCCTCTGGAAGAAGAAGATGATGACCCATCTATAACCATGTGCAGTACAACACATCAATCGTCGGCCGGGATCTGCCCAAAGCTTCAGCACCGTATTACTAAGGCCCAGACCAGTTTTCTTTAGACTTGCAGGTAAAAAAGCAAAGACTTGGTTCGAAACTTTGTCGTAATAGGTTGGAAGCACCGGAGAACGCTGTCGGTAGTTCGGCAGTCAAGGTCGCGTGCTCTGAGAGACCAGGAGACAGATTTGCGGATCATCCCTCATGCAGTGGCTGGTGGACAGTACGGTCCCGCTTCAACGCACCTTCGTCATCGGAGACTATCAAATTTATCCCCCGACATGTCTCTATCCAAGTGTGACTTATTTTTCGAATGCTGGCTTCAGCTTCTCGTTCCTCCTGATGCGTGACGAGAAGCAGACAAGCAATAGAAGTCTCGCATAAAGGTTTCTATCTCGTGCCTCACGCCTCTCCTCTATATAAAACCTTATTGTCCCAGCCTCAGCCATCAGACGACAGAGGCGGTCCTAGCAGGCTCGTTCCGTGACGCCTCCTGCCCCATTTGTCAGCTAAGCTTTAGTGGCCGGCTTGGTGAAGACGCCTCTTCATCTAGCTTTGACTAATTCGTCACTCGTTCTTTCTCTCCTTCTCTCCTCTCTCTCACCTCTTTCTCACCTCTTTCTCACCTCTTTCTCACCTCTTTCTCACCTCTTTCTCACCTCTTTCTCACCTTTCTTCTGTTTTGATTTCTTTCTCTCTTCAAACAGTGGCACAGCTTCCAGGCCGGTCTGATACGTTTACTTTTATTCTCAAATTTGCTATCATTTGCAATATCCCTACAGTTCCCGCACCATGGCGCCTGCTATATGGGGACTGGATCTCGGAGAAATGCAATGGGGAAAGTTCAAGGGTTCCTACATGTTTAATCGCGTTTATCACTTACGGAGGACAAAGATGATTGTGTATCAGATCGCTATGATTCTTTGCGTTATCTCAGAGTCTGTTGGCACTGCAGCGCTGTCAGGTAGACAACTCAATTCAATGTTGCAATCCTATCACACCAGCTAATACTTTTCTCCCGCAATCAGACTATGTTGATCAGCAAGATGGAATCTCAAAACGAAGTAATGGCCGGGCTCACGTTCATAACGACGACTTCGTGGGTGCTGCTTCATACAACATCTTCGTGGGCATTGCGGTTGCCACAATTTTAGGATCGGGGTTCTTCTTTGACCTGTTTTGGCCCGAGAGGCAGGAAAGTCATGCCGTCAAGCTGGCGTGGAAGATCTGCTCTGTTGTTGTCTCGATCATGGCTCTGGCGGATGCGATTTGGATGACAGTCATTGTAGCCAGTCACAGTGCATACATCACCGGTGTATCTGAAGTAGATGCCGAATTCTATGTCCGCGAGAACGGGCCACCTCCTTTGGTCTACCGGAAGAACGCATATTGTGTGACTTCAGTCGTGTTCTTGTGGCCGGGCATGATTGCATCTTTTGCAAGGTCTGTCTGCAAATTCTTACATCAAATTGCGGGTTGCTGATGATTGCTTACAGTGCGTACATCATGTGGAGATCGGTTCAGCATAATGACTTACATGGACCATTTTCTGCAACACATAAACCTGAGGGCGAAGAACCAACAATAGAGACGTCAAATGTGCCGGCAGAGTTGACGAGTGCTCCGTAAGGCCGCTCTACGAAAAGTACAACCCGCCCTCATACCGACACTGAGCTTCTTCACCCTGGCGTTTGAGCGTTATGGTCTTTGTCGGTTTTAACCTTTGAGATACCCAATCTGTTATTGCATGAGTCGGCACTTTTCGGGCCCATTGAAGTTGAATCGCGGACCGGCCAGGGCATAGAGAGGCAGCAATGTGTGTGTATTATAGAATAGAGTGCCTCTGGATGTAAGCGCTAGGGTAATATTTAGTTCTCGCCGGTGAGTCAAGCGCTCAGTAACCACCATGCATGAATAGACGATCCGACTTAACGTTCACCCAATGCATTCGAGATGAAAGTGTTGAACTTTAACTTTTCAACATCCATCCAGCGCAGAATTTCTGAGTAGGTCACTCCCGGACATTCTCACAATCGCCGTTCTTTCAGCTTGTACATCACTATCCGCACATTCATCTTCTCAAACATTACCGACCCCAAGATGCCGCCTATCTCCATAACCCTACACGCAGCAACGGCCCCGCTCCTCCCAACACTTGCACACATCCATGGCATCGCTTTTCAGCATGACACTCATACACGCCTCAAGGAACTCTCGACCGGCACCTCTCAAGCAAGCTCCATCCTCCCAGCTCTCACATCCTGGCTCTCAACCCCGCGCTGCCGCATCATAGTTGCAGTAACTTCGTCTAATGAAATAGCTGGCTGGGCATGCTGGTCTTTCCGTGACTTTCCTGAAACAGAGGTTCCTCCACCCACTTCTCCACCATCCATATTAAAACTAGATGCTGAACCAGTGACACGTGAAGGGGATGTGAAAGTGGAACCAGAGAGTATTGGAAGACTAGCAGAGATTACCAGTGGTAGTATGAGGGAATGGATGAAGAAACTGAGTCCAGAGAGTGTTAAGCATATGATCCTAATGGCTATCACTGTGCGTCCGGAATTTCAGGGGATGGGTGTTGGGCGTGCATTGATAAGTTGGGGCGTGGAAAGGGCCGATGAGGAGGGAGTGTATTGTTGGGTCCATAGTAGTGAAGCAGGTGCCGATGTCTTTCCTAGGATGGGTTTCAAGGTGGTTGGCAAATTAGAGGTGGATTTGGATGAGTTCGCCCCAAACGGGGTGAGGAATGAGGACAGGGAGGACGGTAGATGGGGGAGCTATACTTTTAGGTATATGAGAAGAGATGCTAGGCCTCCGGAGTTGTGACATAACGGAGGTATATTGAGACAAGTTTTACAGTTTATGACGAGTGACTGCAAGCTGAAATATAAATTTCGACCTCACTCAGCGGAAAACATCTCAAAGCATGAAGACCTAACAGACATGACAGGGCTCATCTAGAGTTCGATTTCGATTCATGTTGCCATCTGATACTTCTCGCAGTAATGACAAAGTTGTCGGGCACATCTCTGTATCCAGTCTCAATCATAAAAGCCTCTTCTCTCACATATATAATCTTGTTACACGGCAAGCTCCAATTCCGTGACAAAGCCCTCCATAGCCTCCAGATTACTTGTCAATCCATCAACCTTAAGTTGATACCTGGTCACACAATCCGCTCCTAACGGCAATCTCAAGAATTCCCTTCCATCCGCTGCAAGACCCAGGCTCTTTGCAACGCCACTCTTCATCACGACATCAAAGATGACAGCAACACCTTTCTCAGGGTCACCTTTCTGCGTGCCGTTAAAATTTGCCATGTATTTTAAAGCTGTATCAACGCCAGTCCCCTTGTAAGCCTCACTCATACCTGTCTTGGGCTGCTGCATCGCATTCAAGAAGTTAGTTCTAAAGCCGCCGGGCTCAACTACCAAGACTCTAATTCCGAAACTCGAGACTTCTCGAGCGAGGCCCTCCGACATACCTTTTCATCCGTTAGATAATTATAAACGATTGAGACGCGGAGGAGCAAGTACAGTACCTTCCAATGCGAATTTACTCGCCGCATACAAAGCAGAAGAAGGTATACCATCGAGACCAGCTATACTGGATACATTCACGATAGTACCTGATTTCTGTTCCCGCATGACAGGCAGCATAGCACGGATGAGGCGTAGCGGACCAAAGAAGTTCGTTTCCAGCTGAGAGTGTGCTTCTTCATCACTGTTGTCCGCACTGTTATCAGCTTACTCTTCAATTTCAAACTCATACGGTGAGAGGAACGAACGAGATATCTTCGACAGCGCCCAAAATGGAGTACCCAGCATTGTTGACCAACACATCCACTCTACCTACGGCTCTTATGGCTTCTTGTATGATTTGACCGGCATTGGGAGAGTTCACATCCAGGGGCAGCCATGTCCCGCCGGCTGACAAGATGGGACTGTACGAAGGGGCCGAGACAGGTTTGCGGGCTGTGGCTAGAACGGTGTGTCCTTGTTTGAGTGCATGAAGGGCAAGGGAGGCACCCAGTCCGGAAGAGCAACCTGTTATAAGCCAGACTTTGTTAGACGCCATACTGTGATGTTTGAAGTGAGTTTGGGGTCAATGATAAATTTGGAAAGTTAAGTCTGGTGGCGAGAGAATTCTTGGTTTTATTCAAATATTCTTTCTGTAGAGTTTACAGGTCCTCATGGGCTTTTGATATATTGAAAAGAATATCTGGTGGAGGTGCTGACTTCGGCGATAGGTGCTTCAGACTACTGTTCTTCGGCATTTATGTCGCATCACACGCAACGCACACCTGGATCCCACCTATCTAGCGAATGAAAAGCGGTGAGATAATACCATACATGAGAGAAGTTTCAAATAGATATTCTTGCCATTTTCAGGTCTGTGGTGGAGATGTTGGGCTGGATAATACGGCTGTGACTGAAACATGAGCCAACAGACCCTTTCAATTCCGTTCAGTTGACAAGGATCAGGCAGAGAGAAGCATTAGAAGACCATTATCCCAAGCCAATGTCGGAGACCAATTGACTAGTAAGTTTTACAGTCAACACGCCCGGAGGATTTCAAGATCTAATGATCTCAGGTAATCTTGGTATCCCCGGGGACACTTGAAATGTAGAATTCAAGACAAGCCTCAAAATCTCGCCGCAAAGCAGGTCAAAAGTCGTTACGAATGTAGCAGAATTGAAACAAGTATACGGCTAGAATGAAAAATCTCAAGGTTTGGGAGGTTCCGTCACAATAACAAGTCGCTAACACAACCTTTGTCTTGGGCAGATGAAAATAGCTAAAGACATAATCGTCGAGGACCACTATTCCATACGATTGTCTGATCATAATATGTTCATTTCTGTCCTTAGATTTTGAAGCCATCGAAAATTGACATTCCCTGATCCACCAGAAAAATCTAAGCTTATGCCCAAAACTCCTATCCCACATGCAGTCATGCAAATCATGAAATGGTATCATCACTTAAAAGAATACACTTCGCTTCTTCTGCACCTTGTTCCTTCCCCCCAACCCAAAGAAGCCACTCTGACTTGCACTTGCATTATTAGGCGGCTGCATATACGGGCCCGATTGCTGAGAATTATTTCCATTCCCCAACCACGTGTTCAACGAAGCATGTGATGAGCTTTCCCCTCCCTGTGGTGTGCTCGTAGGCCGCTGAAACGGTACAGGCTGCGAATGAGGCGCACTCAGATGCTGCGGGAATTGCTGCGGCTGTCCCAGAGAACTGGCATGCGGTCTATGGCCTGGCGCTTGGTTTTGGCGTGGGGGTAGAGCCGGGACACCGTATTGCTTCTTCAGCCGTTCCGTCTCTTTGTCGACTTCGGCTTGTCGGCGCCGTGCTTCTTTCTCTTCTTCTTCGAGCATCTTCTTGATACGCTTTTGTTCTTTCCGGTCTGCTTTCTCACGCTCCTCACGCCCTCTCTTCTCGGCCTCTTCAACAGCTGCCTTGAGCCTTGCCGTCTCGGCGTCGATCTCCCATTGAGTTCGAGGGTTGGCTGGTGGCGGTCTAGAGGACTGTTGCTGCTGAGGTCTTGGTGTTTGTGGAGGAGGTATCTGTGATGCTGGAGCCGAAGGTGGAACCGAGAACACAGCTCCAGACATTACTGGTGGTGAAGTGCTGGATTTACCTCCGATGACATTACCACTACTCCTTCGTCTCGGAGTTGGGTTCGTTGTAGCCCTCGGGGCACTGATATTGAACAGCTCTCTACTGGCGTTGAAGAATATATCCTTGATAACAGCCGCACTTAGCAGGAACACCACCTCCAAACCCTTAACATCCTCGACGTCCACCCGGTGCATGTTCGGTTCATATATCGTCAAGTTGTTCTGCTCCTTACCGGACTTGAACATAGCAACAGTAATATCTGGTTCCTTGCTCTTCTTTCCATCCACCCTTGCTCCTGATAAATAGCATGAGATATCCTTGGATAGTTTGCCATCCTTCTTCCACTTGAACCCGACTTTGGGTGTGATGTCCAAAGCCGCAGGATCACTCTGTTGCCGATCAATAGCCGAGCCAGACGGCAGCTTGAAGCTGTTCTGTGGCATTTCGAACTCCCAATACGCCGAGCTGTTCCACGTTCCAGGTATCTGCTTGACCTTCACTTGCTGATCCGGGTTGTAGAGCTGGATTGTAAAGCTGTCTGGGACTACCGGTACAGGAGGAGGCGGGACGCCATTCTGAGCTCGAACTTCGGCCTGCGAGAGGGTTGGCTGCGTCCACTCTGGCTGCACCATCACCTCTGCGTACAGCACATCTGGGTTATAGGAGTCATACAAGGCGATAGCGTAGCAGTTCTTCGAGGCTGGCAGGTTTGGATCGGGACGCCGCAGCGTGTACTCGGGCTGCAGTTCTGAGCCATGCAGGGTGAGGAAGATGGTGTTCGAGAGAGGATTGTCGGAAGAAGAGGGCCTGATGTAGAAGGTGGGGAGGTTCTCGTCAAGCATCGTGGTAAGGCTGCAGAGCAGCAGGATTAAGTGAAGCGCACAAAGCAGCTTGAGTATTCGGGAAGCTTATTCAAAGTGTAGAGAGAGATTCGCTAGAGGGTTGAACTGATGTGCAAAGCATGTAGCAGATCATAGGAAGGCGGATATATAGCAATACGGTACGAAGTCTTGTAGACCTGGGATTGCGCAGTCCGGCTGACGAGTCGAAACCGGCTGGTGTGAGGCTGAGCAGAGTTAGCCACGGGATGCGGCCAGGATCTTCATGCTACGGACCCGCAAGGAGAACGCATCGCGAAAGATCTACAGGGGAGAAAGCGACATTTCAGCCTCATCACGGAAGCTTGCAAGGTTTTGGTAGTCAAAAGTTGGTGATCTAATTAGATTTGGCTGCAAAGGGTAATAATCATTCACGTCTATTGGAAGACGGCAGTATTTCTTCCAATCTCCCGCGATCTTCTTTGAATATCTCTTTATTATCTAGGCTGAGTCGTTGAAGATGTATTTTGACAAATCCTTCGACAGCTCTTGAATTGTCTCCAAGAATTAAATATGTTCTTTTCACAGCCCACCAGCCATGCAAACCTCGCTATGCATCGAACTACCGTCTCCGTAAATGGCTGAGCGCCAGGCCCAAACGAATGACTCAAACTGCTATGTACACTGAATATTTAGATGCCATCATACTATACAAAAGGGTCAACCTATCGGATGCCAGTCTTCTTATTGAGTATCTCGCTCGGTACTCTAGAGCCTCGGGAGATCTGAACTTCGTCTCCCGGATGAAACTGGAAGACAGGATCGTCACTATTGTTCCGTTGGTGTTGCAGCGCGATTTGAAGCGGTATTGGGATAGCAGGGACGTCGGGAATCTCCTTATTGACTTGTTCCTGCTTCTCCACGCGATTAGTTTGCTGTGCCACCCATGAATTTATCGTTCGGAATCGTGGCGCGGACTCTTCAGAGGTAGTAGTATAAACGGTGTCCCTTTGGCCCTGGCTACGAGCCCAAGAGAATCTTGCTGGCCCACCGCTCTGAGACTGGCGATACGTCTGACGAGAGTTCGGATTGGTAGGTTCAGGGATAAAGAGACCGTCACCAAAGCCTGATGAGAGCGATGAGAGAAAGCTCATGTGACCAATTTCTCTTTGATTTGGATCATTCAGGTTCGAGGTTTGCTGAGAGATCTGGGTTTCCTGAGAGCGCATGGTATGATTTGCATCAGAAGCTTGGCGTGCCAAAGCATCGCCTCGCGTCTGTGGACTGATATTATAGAAGGCTTCTGTGGAGGAAATGGGGCCTTGTTGAGGAGGAACGGGCGTGTTTCCAAAAGGAATGTTATGGTTTGCGAGCGCCTCTCGGACCTGCTGTTGCCGTTGAGAGTCAGCGCGCGACAAGATTGTAGCTGTTTCGGGTGTTGCCAGAGGTGGCATGGCCGCCGGAGAGTAGTAACCGCCCATTTGGTGTTGCGTGGGGATAGACTTTTCGTCTCGCGCATACTCAAATGTCTCTCCTTCGCCAGGGTATTTCGGGGGAGGCTCAGATGAGTATGCCTCCGTCTTTCGCCATCCATAGAATCCTCGACTTCCGCCCTTGCGCACTTTTCGATTTCGAAATCCCAAGAAAACATCAATGTTCTTCATTCGCAGGAAGAAAAAAATGCCAGCTATGAGAATGATAAAAGCACCTAGGAATTCTTAGCTCCAACAAACAGATAGAGACAGCTTATGTAACATACCAATTACTCCAGCAGCAATCAGGAGACCCTCGGCGGTGGGGGAGAGACCAGAAGGCGCGGCTTTGCCTCTGAAGTTGTTGTTATTGTTATTATTGTTATGATTGTTGTTGTCGTGTGAAAAGGGCGGAATACGACTTGAGGTACCAGTAATAGTGGAAGTCGGTGCTGCGAGAATGCTTTCGGGAATAGGCGCCCCCGTACTGAAGACAGAATTCCCTAAGGCTGATGCGGTAGGCCGATCTGGCCGCGTGGTGGAACTGGTAGAGTCAGGAAACCCATCAGTATTAAGACCCTTTCGGTCGTTGTCTGTTGATGAAGGTGGCGCTCCTTGGAAGGACACAGAACTAGTGGTCGGGACTGCCGCTGTCTGAAATTTGTTAGCATCGCCAATATACTACTTAGAGCATGGGGACTCACTGAGGGGCTCGATATTGAAGTAAGCGAGGCCTGCGAAGAAGCCGCGGGCGCAATTGAAGTAATGACTACAGTCGTTGGTGCTGCAGTGGCAGTCGTCATGATAGTGGTCGCTACAGGCGTAATACTTGGGTTTGGTGGAGGCGTAGCCACTGATGTCTCAGACGTTGCAGCAGCAGAGTTGTTATTGCTCGTTTTGCTGCCATTTCCGTTGCCGCTGTCGCAGTCGTCGTTCTCGTCATCGTTGGTATCCCCACTTCCACCACCCTTCTTGTTGCTGCTGTTGCTGTTCTTGGGATCGCCAGAACCACTAGAATCACCTGAACCACCTGAGCCACCAGAACTTCCAGAACTTCCAGAACTTCCAGAACTACCAGAACTGCCAGAACCGCCGGAGCCACCTGAACCACCAGAACCACCGGAGCCTCCAGGTCCTCCGGGTCCTCCGGGTCCTCCTGGTCCTCCTGGCCCCCCTGGGCCTCCCCTCTCTCTGCCCCTAGATCCACCAGAGTTGTTGTCGTCACCGCCATCTCTCCGTTCTAGCGAGATATCGTTTAACAGACCATGCTGCCGTCGTACAGCCTTCAAAGACTCCTGCGGAATTTGATCAATTGGCGCCATCGTCGTGTTCATCCTCTGCACAACGGTAGGTGCCCCTTCCTGTGGTTCGCCAGAATGCTGGGCCGTGTAAGAATACACAAACGCTCTCAAAGCCCTCTTTCGAGGAAAATAGCCGTCAACGAGAGTCAGGACCCCAGATACGTACACCAACTGAAGAATAGAAATCACGAGCCAGCCGTGGTGAGAAGAGGAGAAGAAGAGGGCGAACGAGAGAATAGAAAGAAAAGAGTGTATCAGATGTGGAGATCCACAGCCATAGTGAGAGCGAGGCAGTAGTAGGGAATTAGATGCGCGGAGGGGCTCCGTCAGACCAAGCAGGTGCTACCACATGAACGTCTCGACACACAAGGACCGGCTCGCAAAGGGATGTAGCATCACCCTGAGCACCTTTTGGAGCACGTCCCCATTCACAGCTCACCAGTCTGCGACCACAGCTGAAGGAGAAGGGCGACTGACCCAGCTCGAGAGGTGTGTTGAGAGACCAGCAGCTAACCCATTGCATGGATCTGAGACCCGCATGCCGCGAGGAAGTCGAGGAGAAGGGAGATACACTTCCTGGTTGAGAGACGAAATCGTGCGAGTCGGTCAGCCAGCATTGAGATGGCATTGTGGAGGCATTGCGGTGGTCCAGTGAAAGGGCGTCTGGTGTTGTCTGGAACAGAGCGCGTGTTTCGAGCGTGGAGCCCCTGGTTACAGAAGCGGTGTCCTGAGTCCGTGCGACTCTTCTTCATACCTCAACCTCAGCCTCGACCTCGACGCCTGCTCGCGCTCGCGCACAAGACTTGGCCAGGTTGGCCAGGCTGGCCATGGCTTGAGGCTGGAAAGCTTCAAGGGGAGGATCGCCTCCGGTAAGCATGCATTGCATGCATTCATTCACGCAAAACTTTATGCGAACTCAACTGCCTCCGCTAAGCAGATCGCCAAACGAGCCATGTAGCCAGACCAGTCACCAGAGTCACCTCCGACGGGGAGTGGGTGCAAAGTTTGTATCAAACATCTGGTAGCGCAACGCCAGCGCAGCGGCAATGGTCTTATCGAGCAGGACAAACTGCCGAGTGCCGTCTGTAGATGTTCCATCCCACTCAACGCCCTGCCCTGTCTCGAATCTCGATATTGCATTTGCTCAGTGTCCGCCACCTCCTTCTTCTGAGCACGGAAATTGATTCAGCTTGGTCCTGCTCAAGAAGGCAGGCAGGCAGGCGGCAGCAGCAGCAGCAGCAGAGAGAGAATCCTCTTTTGCTCAGACACCGGGTGATCTCAAGATGCCGATTTCGATTACCCGCCTGGCGGAATCTGACATCCCTGGCGCTGTCACTGCCATCCAAGAAGCTTTCAAAGATGATCCATACAACAATTGGGTCTACAATGACCGAGCTAAAGTGAGTGCTCCGATCCTCAAGGGTAGCCCGGCCCTTCGCTCCGCTCCGCAATTCTTCAGTGCTCTCCAGCAGCCTCATCATCTTATGTCATCCTTTCCATCTTGGGACCTCCGCGTAGTCGTTTCGAGACTGTAGATATTTTCCGGGTCTGGTAACTGGACTTCTCATGTAGATTGTTCTAGATTGCTTCCCTAGCCTCACCATCCACGAATCGCCTATGACTGACACCTACAAAGCTTGATTTGAACAGGAATCGAGTATCGCTTGGCATCAGATGTCAATGGGGGATTCGTAATGCTCTCTTCTACGTAGCAAAAGACACCAGCAACAATGAGATCGTCGGCATAGCAATGTGGATGCCTCCAAGACCTGCCGGGCTGAAAGAAAGCTGGGATGAGTGGTTCGAAAGCTGGAAAATGTGGGCTCAGCAAGTCAAAATGAACCTTACCTATGGAAGAGGAGGCCTGAATGTCAGGGTACGTACACTTTGTTTCGCGGCTCGTTGAAACAAAATACCTCAGTGGGGCGCCATTTGCATAGACAGGCAAGGCAGACTTCAGTTGAATGTCGTCACCTGTTGAGTATGCTTTGTCATGGAGAGACCTTTTTTTCATAGTTTGTTATTGTATCGTTTCACTGTCGCGCTCGTCCACGTATTCCATCTGGTGTATGTGTCAAACGTCAATGATTGCTAGTATCATGTCTGGGGCACTGAGTAAAGTAGTGACTTGACTTTGCTACTGTCTTAGCTTCCATCTGTGGTGTTTAATTTTGACAGAGATGGGATGAGACAAAAACAGCATGTCAATGACTTTTGGACGAAACGCACGCCATAGGCATTGAAGGTTGCTCCGGCATGGCTTTCCAAGGAAGTGGTATTCTCCTTTTACATGCTATTGCCTGACCGCTCGCCTGAAAGGCTAGACATCCTCTCTTCGTGCTACAATTGAGTCATTCTTGCCCATTCTAATTCTTCATTCATGCAACATATTCTCCTACAATCGCTGGCACCTCCCCTAGAGATTCCAATCAAGATTCCCTGCTAATTTATATCTGTTTAGAGATATTACATCTGGAAAGCGAGGCAGGCGGAAGCGCAATACCAAATATGGGACGACCCTCGTGGCTATTACTTCCTCAATATCATGGTTGTAACACCCGGGCAGCAGGGCAAAGGCATAGGTAAAGCGTTGGCAGGAGAGGTGACCAAGATCGCCGATCAAGAAGGAAAGAGATGCTACCTTGAATCGAGCCGGGACGTTCCAAATACGAAAATTTATGAAGCTATGGGCTTTCACTTCGTGAAGCAGATGGATTGCGATGATGATGGAGAAGTTTGTAAGCTCTTCTGTATGGTTAGGGAGCCTCAGCAGGTGTCATCAGTTGCGGCAAAATGAAAAGATCTTGTCTCAAACATGTTTAAAGATCTGTCTTTACTGATGTGCACTGCTCAACACTGAAGCCCACGAGGCGATTGATAGCGAGAAGGGTAACTGCTCCAAGCCACCAGCGCTTCTTCAAGCACAACCTGCATATGAATCATGTCTGGGTCCGGATTTGATGCTCAGACGCGACGGACTAAAGGAAATAGATCAAGCTGATTCGAGACCATTCCTTAAGAGCTTCCCAAGCAGTCACCAACGAAAACCTTTCGGGCATGAAGGCCATATCGACCCCCATTTGTCCGAAGCTGCATTTGTGCGGCGTGCATCTAGAACTACTAGCAAAGACCAGGGGGATTAGAAGAACAGTTAGGAAAGCTTGGAAAGACGATGCAGTCCAACAAGATGCGATTGCGATGCTGAGAAGTCCAGGAGTTGATAATTGTTGAGTGTTGCTTAAATATGATTGGACCCCTTTGAATGCAGTCATCCCACGTCCAACATTGCTTTTGTCTTTTTTTTTTTAGGTGCAGGGTTACTGTCGCCCAAATTTCTTATCTAAGAGGCGACTGGCGGCCAGCTTTCCGAAGCTTCCCCAGCAAGCTGAAATTTTTGGAATCACCATCCCAAACCAAATATCATTTCCCTTCTCCCCCAACTCCCAGCGCTGGAGCATGGCGCCAACGACTAGGACAATGATGAGGCTTCCAGCCTCGTCAATTGGTCTTCGTACGAGCTCTGCGACAGCTGCTCGTCGATCCTTCGCAGTCTCGTCGAGATCCTTCCTCACACGAACTCGACCAAGTCCTAGAGTCATCGTGGATAGGAGCAAACTACAACAGGCCTTCCGCCGCGGTTACGCTGACACTGCTCCTGCGAAAAAGCCTCGAAGGTTCAGATTCTTCAGGTGGCTCTGGCGTCTTACATATCTTTCTGCCATTGGTGGAACTGCTTATCTGGCTTATGGTGTTTGGGAACTTCGTCATCCTGAAGAGCAGTTCCACCCAGATCCAGCCAAGAAGAATCTCGTTATCCTTGGTAAGTGAGTCAATTGGCATTTACTGAACAGGCCTGACAGACCTTTCCAGGTACTGGATGGGGCGCTGTCTCCCTCCTCAAGAAGCTCGATACCGAAAACTACAATGTCATTGTCATCTCTCCTCGAAATTACTTCCTCTTCACACCTCTCCTGCCATCATGTACGACAGGCACAGTTGAGCACCGCTCCATCATGGAGCCCATCCGAAGTATCACCCGCCACAAACAGGCTGCAGTAAATTTCTATGAAGCGGAAGCGACGAAGATCGACCCAGAGCGAAAGGTCATAATGATAGATGACAATTCTGATATTAAGGGTGCTATCAACAAAACCGAAGTTCCATATGATATGCTCGTTGTCAGTGTTGGTGCTGAGAATGCTACCTTCGGCATTCCAGGTGTCAGGGAGCACTCGTGCTTCTTGAAGGAGATCGGCGACGCGCAGCAAATTCGAAAGAAGATCATGGACTGCGTGGAGACTGCAACCTTCAAGGACCAAAGTTCTGATGAGGTCGAGCGTCTTCTACACATGGTTGTTGTTGGCGGTGGTCCTACTGGTGTCGAATTTGCCGGTGAGCTCCAGGATTTCTTCGACCAGGATATCAAGAAGTGGGTTCCTGAGATTAGCGACAAGTTCAAGGTGACTCTCGTTGAAGCTCTGCCAAATGTTCTGCCCATGTTCTCCAAGCAGCTCATCGACTATACCGAATCGACCTTCAAGGAGGAAAAGATCACCATCAAGACAAAGACAGCTGTTAAGAAAGTGACCGATAAAACAATCGAAGCAGAAGCCACTGGTCCTGACGGAAAGAAGACCACGGAGGTCCTTCCATACGGTCTCTTAGTCTGGGCTACCGGTAACGCGGTTCGCCCAGTAGTCAAGGACCTCATGTCTCAAATCCCAGCTCAAAAGGATTCGCGGAGAGGGCTGGCCGTCAATGAATATCTTGTGGTTCAGGGCACCCGGGACATCTGGGCTGTTGGTGACTGCGCCGTCGCTGGCTATGCGCCAACTGCTCAAGTCGCTTCTCAAGAAGGAGCTTTCCTTGCTCGTCTCTTCAACACCATGGCCAAGACTGATGCCATCGAAACTGAGATGCATGAATTGAGCTCTAGCCTCAACTTGAAGCCTGGCAACGCTGCGCAAATCTCTAAGGATATTGAGGAGCATGAGAGACAACTGAGGAGAATCAAGGACATCAAGCCATTCCATTACACTCACCAGGGCTCATTGGCTTACATTGGGAGTGAAAGGGCTGTTGCTGATGTTAGCTGGCTGAACGGTAACTTTGCTACTGGTGGTGGACTTACATATCTCTTCTGGAGAAGCGCATACTTGAGCATGTGCTTCAGTAGTAAGTGACTCCCGTCAACCTCCCATCACATCATGACTTACGATACTTCCAGCTCGCAACCGTGTTTTGGTCGTTCTCGACTGGCTCAAATCCAAAGCTTTCGGCCGTGATGTATCCCGTGAATAGATCAAACATTGGGATCTGGGACAGCAAGTGTTATGGCGCATTAGATAGACGGACATTAACTTTTTTTCGTTGTTGTTTTGCTAGTAAATGACCGTCGGGATAGACTGGACCTTGTATGTATAAATGCTCTCGAACAGAAATGAAGAAGTAATGGAGCCTTTAATAAATATATGTGGCCCTCGGTACCGGGTAAATCTTTGTCCTGCTGCATCTATCATCCGATTATGGGTTCAAGTCCCACCACCAGACATTGTACACGCGGTTCCTTTATTGATTTCCCGTAATTAAATGCTGCTAAATAGGCCTTGAAAAATAATGGTCTAGTTTTAGAAATGGAAATGCCTTATATCGCGAAGTGCCTAGTTTCCCCAACTAAATTGAAAGAGCTGGTTTCACAAGTATACAGCTAGAGCCTCTTTGATACCGTCTTCCCTCAATAGCCTCACTCTCATACTGAACATCCTACCAATCACATGCTATCTCAATCCACGTAGGAAGCCTCACTGGTTGTAGTTCCTGCCCGTCCAACCCATAGCTCCACCCCATCGAAAGCGCAATCCCGTGACAGAAGAGTGCTCGACCAACGACGACCCTCCCTCTTACCTATTCAGTCTTTGTCGCAAGTCGCGACTTGGGACCCGACTTTCGTGATGAGGACCGCCTATTGGCGCCGGTGATGTGCGGCGGCACAGCTGGAGGGTGACAGCGCTGCGCCTCTGGCAGCTGAGGTCAGAAGTGCGTGACTTCACAGAGCCGGGCGCAGTCTTCTTCAAACTGTGACTACCACGGGAAATGTCTCCTGATTTTCTTTTCTTTTCTTGGCGATAATGCGAGAATGCCTTTGGAGAATTAGAAGCGCTAGGAGATAGAGCGCATGGAGATAAAGATATTGATGGTCGAAAGGCATACAGGTGTCATGGGAAAGCAAGGGTATAAGCACTGTAATTGTGAAGCCTCGTAGATTACTTCTATTCTAGCCGTACAAACTGATTAGCTGGGACAAATTTAGATGGGCCCTGCAGAATTCTCTCTATCTTGCGGGTCAACGAAGGGCCACATCCTAGTGTTTCTATACGAACGGCAATGAGGCTCTAATAGTGACTATACTACTGAGTTTAAGTGCTATGACTTGGCAATAGCAACACACGATCAAATTGTCTTCAATTTCCGAAGCTAGTGCATCTTCGAGGCTTATCACATGAGAAGACAGTCTTGCTCTTGAAACTTCAAGACAGAGGCACTTAGAATCGTGTAGTCCACCACAGATGACGGGTCAGACCGCTGGAGAAAAGCACCAAGGCAAAAGGCAATAGAAACTAGACCCGGCAACCTTATAATGCTACTTTCATTCAAAAGCCTCACTTGCTCACTCGTGCAACAGTACCCGAGATCTGATTGATCATGAGGCAGTGTAGGTCTCCCGCAAGGCCTCTCACGGCACTATCGAGTAGTGAAGCGCATGCATTAGCCTAGGCCAGGCATACCAGTTTGGGGGCCAGAGACAAAACTCTTCAACAAACATGAAAGTAAACAGGAACTCTGGCTTTGGCCGCTAGAAAGCACTTCTAAGCCCCTTATTGACGTCGACGATTGTTTGAGGCTGTAGATAGATGTGTTGAAAATACTGACCTTGATCGTATCACCGGCCACACCCGCCGGCGGCTGCTCCACGCTCGTGCCAGCCCCGGGAGATAGCCCGCACGCCAGGCCCCGCGCTGCGCTGCGCTGTGCTTCACTGGCTCCCCCTTCGCAACGTCGCACCCCAACTCAACGATAGCACGATCGCAATCAATCAACAGAACTTGAATGGATGCCATGTAATGCAGTGCGAACGTAGCCATGAGTTAGAGGTAGACCGTACCCTGCAAGCGGAGTTTTTCAATCACGCGTTCCAAAGCCACAGGCGTTCGTGCTACTCGCGAAATGCTGTAGAGATGGCTAACCAGACTGGCCGCCCGGGCTGTGCATCGCAGCACCTCCCCCTCCTCCTCTAAGCCAGGCCAGTCACCAGGATTGAAGCCGCATCGTCATGGTAATGATTGAGGGATCCAAGCAAGGGCCAAATGCTTAAAGGCATCAAGACCTCTTACCCCTCTTGCTCTGTTTATCGCATTCGTTGCTCATCACACTACACTTACAGCGTCGATCTCAAGCTTCAAGAGTCTCGACAACCTCGCTTTGAGCTTCGCCTGGTCAGAGACATCCGTTCGCTACTTCAGAGCTTTCGAACTCTCGTCTGAATCTTCGGAGAAGCTCATAGTCAAGATAGAGCACACGGAAGACCAGTCCACATCCAGATTCAACATTGAGATGACCAACAACATGTCACAAATCGCCAAAATCGGCTCCCATACCTCCACTTCCACCTCTGGGTATGATTTACCATTTCCGAGAGTCCGCAGACTGTCTTCTAATACATCGAACAGCACTGTCGATAGTTCATCCCACCACCATGCTCTCGCAGCAATCTCCACCCGCAACCTACCATCATGGCTTAACACCGCCTGGTTGCCATTGAACCACCCTCACGAACGCATATCCACCGGTACGCTCGCGATGGGCATGGCGGTCTTGACGAGAGAGATGATGGAGATGCATATCCAGCGAGCCCCAGATGTCCGCGGCATGCTAGATTGCTTGCCGGTGGCGGATAGGGCTGGTGCTGGATTCATCGGATGGAGACAGAAGCTTGGAACTTGGCCGAAGGCATAGGACAATGTCTACGAGCCAACGCGCTTCAACTTCTTCAGGCCCATTTCTGATGGCTTGAACGACGGAGTCAATCGGCAACGAGCGGCTCCGCGACAACATGACCGATACATGATAAGACGATGCGATGAACCTCTCTTTACCAAAGCAAAAGCCGAAAGTCGGCACTTGCCACGCGCGTCCGGACAAAATTGGGAGTTTGGAAGCTGAAGATTCACATCATTTCTATGATGGAACCGTTCGAGATTGAACAGTGTAGTGTCTTCTTGGGTGGCAGAAAGACTAGATTCTTAGTTCTTTGGGTCGTTGCCGTGATTCGTTGCTGCAACGAATAGTCTTTCAATTTGGACGGATGGCGAAATGGGCTTAGGAAATAAAATGGGAGCACTGCACTTAGGTTGAGAACATGCTAGTAAACAATAGAGATTTTGCCTCTTGCTTGACTCACGTGTTGCCGCACTTGATACTGTGTCATGTTTTTCTTTTTAGGCTGCGGTGTTGACGTTGCCTGTGCCTGCCGTAATCGATGTGCTCCTGGCTTCGATAAGGTTCTCGCGCTAGTTAGCTCCATGCTGTCCCTGACCTGAGCTACCCGAACTACTTCATCATCAAACCTCAACCTCAACTTCAACCTCACATCCACAAACATCCTCCCCTCCACAAACCTCCTTCCCCCCCACAGACTCGACAGGTCTCTACGATCCATCTTCGAAATAGCATCGTGCTAGATTCATCATTGTCATATCCTGGTCACTGCAACGGAGGAACATTCCCCGAGCCACCGCCGTCCTTCGTTTTAGAGGCGAATAGAAGTCAAGATGTCTGCTGAGCCGGACCATGTCGAACACAAAAAGAAGGTCAATCTGAAGTAAGCTCAACTTGTTCTTCTGAAAGATCTTTACTATGTTACAGCAACTGACCCTTCCTGCAGTGATGCCTCCGGCGCTGAGTCTAAGGCAGTAAGTTGCCGCGCCGTTTGTCAAGCCTCGCGCGTGAATACTGACTTTTCATCAAGACCGATGACACGGCGACCGCGATCCTAAAGAAGAAGAAGAAGCCAAATTCTCTGCTGTACGTACATCCAAGATCGACATCTTCAAACTTTTCACTGCTGACAGAGTGGCGACAGGGTCACCGATGCCGTTAATGATGACAACTCAGTCATCGCTCTCTCAAACAATACTATGGAAACATTACAGCTTTTCCGTGGTGACACAGTCTTGGTCAAGGGAAAGAAGCGCAAGGATACTGTACTCATCGTCCTTGCTGATGATGACCTGGATGATGGGAGCGCTCGAATGAACCGTGTGGTTAGACATAATCTCCGGGTCAAGCACGGCGATGTCATCACTGTTCACCCATGTCCAGACATCAAATATGTGAGTGAATCAATTTCAGAGTTACATGTCCATTTACTAACGTTCATACAAAGGCTAAGCGTATTGCGGTCCTTCCCATTGCCGATACCGTCGAAGGATTGACTGGATCACTTTTCGACGTTTTCCTTGCCCCATACTTCCGCGAAGCCTACCGGCCTGTCAGGCAAGGCGACCTCTTCACAGTTCGTGGTGGTATGAGACAAGTGGAGTTCAAAGTCGTCGAAGTGGATCCTCCTGAGTATGGTATCGTTGCACAAGATACCGTCATTCACTGTGAAGGCGAGCCCATCCAGCGCGAAGATGAGGAGGGTAACTTGAACGAAGTTGGCTACGATGACATTGGAGGATGCCGCAAGCAAATGGCACAGATTCGAGAAATGGTAGAGCTGCCTTTAAGGCATCCTCAGCTCTTCAAGTCTATTGGTATCAAGCCTCCTCGTGGTGTGCTTATGTTCGGTCCTCCTGGTACTGGTAAGACTCTCATGGCTCGAGCTGTGGCAAACGAAACCGGTGCATTTTTCTTCCTCATCAACGGTCCCGAGATCATGTCGAAGATGGCCGGAGAGTCTGAATCTAATCTTCGGAAGGCTTTTGAGGAGGCGGAGAAGAACTCCCCAGCAATCATCTTCATCGACGAGATCGACTCTATCGCCCCCAAGCGTGACAAGACCAACGGCGAGGTTGAGCGACGTGTCGTTTCTCAACTTCTTACCCTCATGGACGGCATGAAGGCACGATCGAACGTCGTTGTCATGGCGGCTACGAACAGACCTAACTCGATTGATCCTGCCCTTCGTCGTTTCGGTCGTTTTGATCGAGAGGTGGATATCGGCATTCCTGACCCAACTGGTCGTCTTGAGATTCTCCAAATCCACACTAAGAATATGAAGCTGGGTGAGGATGTGGATCTCGAGCAGATTGCATCTGAGACACACGGTTACGTTGGTTCTGATATTGCGTCCCTCTGCTCTGAGGCTGCTATGCAACAAATTCGCGAGAAGATGGATCTCATCGATCTCGATGAGGATACTATTGATGCTGAGGTGTTGGATTCCTTGGGAGTGACCATGGAGAACTTCCGCTTTGCTCTGGGCGTGTCCAACCCATCTGCCCTTCGCGAGGTTGCCGTTGTCGAAGTTCCCAACGTACGCTGGGACGATATCGGAGGTCTCGAGGATGTCAAGCGCGAGCTCATCGAGAGCGTTCAATACCCTGTCGACCACCCCGAAAAGTTCCTCAAATTCGGCCTCTCTCCATCTCGTGGTGTTCTCTTCTATGGGCCTCCAGGTACTGGTAAAACCTTGCTTGCCAAGGCTGTTGCGAATGAGTGCTCTGCAAATTTCATCTCTGTTAAAGGCCCTGAGTTGTTGAGCATGTGGTTTGGTGAGTCTGAGAGCAACATTAGAGACATCTTCGACAAGGCTAGAGCTGCTGCCCCTTGTGTGGTGTTCCTGGATGAATTGGATTCCATAGCCAAGTCACGTGGAGGTTCCGTTGGGGACGCCGGCGGAGCTTCAGATCGTGTTGTCAACCAACTCTTGACTGGTAAGTTCTGAATATCTTTCGCAGAGCTTCTTGGCTAACACATCATAGAAATGGATGGCATGACTTCTAAGAAGAATGTGTTTGTCATTGGAGCCACAAACAGACCAGAGCAACTTGACAACGCTCTTTGCAGACCGGGTCGTCTCGACACTCTTGTCTACGTTCCTCTTCCAGACGAGAAATCCCGTGCCGGTATTCTCAAAGCACAGCTTCGAAAGACACCTGTTGCGGACGACGTCAACATCGAATTCATTGCTTCTCGTACGCACGGCTTCTCTGGTGCTGATCTGGGCTTCATTACCCAACGTGCTGTTAAGCTTGCTATCAAGGAGGCTATCTCTACCGATATTGAGCGACGCAAGCAACGCGAAGCAGCCGGCGAAGATGTCGACATGGAAGATGATGATGCGGAAGACCCTGTACCACAGCTCACAAAAGCTCATTTCGAGGAAGCTATGGCTTCCGCCCGACGATCAGTCACTGATGTCGAGATCCGCCGATACGAAGCCTTTGCTCAAAGCATGAAGAGTGCTGGACCTGGTGCCTTCTTCAAATTCCCCGAGGCAGGTGAAGCAGCTACCGACGCTGCTGGTGGAGCTGGCGGATTCGGAGAGGCCGGCAATGACGATAGCCTCTACGACTAAATCTGTAATCTAATCTCTTTTATCATCATCATCATCGCGCATGCACATTGAGAGTGGAGATCTTCATGGATCTTGCTGCCACCTGAGCTTGGCTTTGGAGTCGGGAGGGTCTAAGATGGTGGTTTAGATCTATATTTACGGCTCGCCATCATACCTTGGAGCGAGAGTTCCCATTCGAGAGATTTCGATCATCGGTATGCCTCATCATAGATTGTCCTATAAAGTCTTAACTAAAAAAATATTGTTCTATGCAAGTAATGTGAAGATGTATTGTTTTTAACTCGTCTAACGCCGTGCTATGCGTCACACCTTTGAAATGCTTGTTGCAAGCCCTAGATGCCCAAAGACTTTCTTCCTAGCCTCAATTTATGCTGAACTGAATCACAAGCCCACTGCATAATTGCCTCTCACAATATAACATATCATGATGAGACATAATTCTCCCGCACGTCCGCTCTCCTCCCTCAACTCCTGGAAGTCTTAAGGAATGATCTCCCCAGTGAGTACCATTATCCCCCTCCTTATCGCCTTCCCCTTCCATTCATTCCTTCCCACGCAATCAAATCGTTCCCCCACGCACGATCAATCATTCCCCGACCTCCACAACCCCATCCAAACACTCCTTCGTAATCCTCAAGCCCTCCTGGACCACCTCCTTGGGCATCCCTAAGCCACCTCCCCCTTCCGCTTTGACATCCTTCTTGATATCCTCCATCACTCTCGCCATTAGCTGCGGGAAAGTAGTTACCTCGCCGGAGCGAAGGAGGGAGAGAGCGTGTGACTGGATGAGGGTCGGCCAATTGGTTGGGGAAGTGTGGAGGGTGTGGAGGAGGGTTTCTTGAATCCTATATACGGAGTAGATTAGAACAGGTTCGTTGGCCAGAAACTTAAGTTGTTCATCTTCCATGGGTACGTACTTCGCGATATGTCCATCTTTTAACAGGATAGTGTTTATCTGGTGCCGTAGATCTGGATCTTGTGTCGAGGGCGTATAACTTGACGCGGCTTTGGGGACGCGGATTGGTGTTGTGGGTTCTGCTGCCATTGTGTCTGTCGTCTGGCTCTGAGCGTCTTGTCCTTCTGTGATTCGCGTTCTAGTGTGTTTCTCTTTGTCGAAATGATTAGCTATTAAAGGGGAGAAGCTTTCGGCAGGAGCGGTATTATTTGTGGTTGTGAGAGGATAGTTTGTCGCGTGCTAATAGTTGGAATTAGGATACCTAGATCAGACGAGGCTGCCACTGGACAGAGACGCAGCCTTTGGAAGATCGTGGGGCGGCCAATCAGCGATGGGGTGATACAAAACCATTCATTAAGTCATCGGCTGGGCAAGGTACTGGTGGTATGACGAAAAAGTCTACGGTCGAGTTTATTAGGTAATAGCCCTCTGACAGTCGAAATGTTCGTCTACTTTATGAAATTGGCCTCAAGTGCAGTTGTCCATGGTCTTTGTTTGCTAGAATACCTCACGATCTACAATGCTAAGGGAGTTCTGCAGTGTGATGCAGGGCGCGCTAGTCGTCTCATATGTATCTGCTGCCAACAGCCAGAATGGCGGCCCCAGGAAAAGCGAGTGGACTGATGTCGAAGTATCGAAGATTATCCGCAGACACGGCAGCATTGAGGATTACCAGTCGGACGGTTGAGACAACCACGCCGAGACAAAGCTTCGACGCAGTCGGTGCTCAGACAACGAACATTTTTTCAGGCAGATTCTACTGTAATTGTTACCGTTCTCTACTGTAGAACCGACATCCCACGGTTCGTGATAACGATGTAAAAGGGAGATACGACAATCTATTATGCCACGCTTCGTAAAGATGATTATTCTTTCACGTACGGAACACGGGCACGGGTGTCGCATATAAATTTGCAACCGTAGGAATATCACGACTCCAATCACGTCGTCAACTCAGACGCTCCCCTCGAGGATGAAACGGCTAAGCGACATCCAGGTTTCAACCACAACTCTACCAACCATTCGACGACATCTCCCCCAGCTTGATTGGCTGGCCCGTCCAATCTTCTTACTCCTGAATGGAATATCATCGCCCGTCATCCAATCGTGGTGTGTTCACGTACTCATCAAACCACCTTGGCTGAGGGAGCTGTTGGAATCTCCCTCCGCGCCTCCGGGACCTCCTTTTGGAAACGATCTCATGTCGGGCAAGGTGAGACCATCCTCTGGGCAAATTGGTGGTTGGTAAAACCCCGAGAGAGATTCAAACTTTCCTTCTGTACCACTGTCGCGACTTCCTCCTCTCCCATATTTTCCTTTCTTTTTCTTCGCAGAGTCCTGCCTTCTCCTTCTTTCACCTCACCTGCCAGGTGCATTGTCGAGGTCATACACAGTTCAAACAAGTGGTTCACCCCACGTTCTCATACTATAGCCAAGACGATCATTCTGCATATTATTTGTATGCAAATCCTCATCTGAGCTGTCTCTGCATTGGATGTATTCAGGCCTCTTATACGTCACAGCTCTGGAAGGCAGGAACAGGTTTGACAGCCCCACGGTACTTGGGTACTTGGGTACTTTGTACTCCGCGCTCGGTCGACATTTTCGAACAAATCTTGTCGCACCGCCGTGATCAGTGGTGGGAGAAGGGGAATTCAAACGTGCAGCGTTTTGAACTTTAAGCACACACCCCACACCATATCGACTTCCTAGACGAAGACATCGGATACCCCTTCGAGGCTATTCGACCTTTTACTATCATCGCAAACTTGAGTATCTTTATCGACCATTCCCCAGATCTGCGAATAGGTGAACAGTCGCATTTTCTTTTCGAAGCCAGCTCTGGCAGAAATTACTTCAGCATGCGACGTCGCTATCTTACGATATTACCGGCTCTGCCCCTGGCAAGCGCGCTCTCCCTCGGAAACTTCCAGCAAATAACGTCGATATTATTGCCGAGTGCCTGCTCGGCAGCATACGACGGCCAGATACCATCTTGCTCAGTATCAGACTTTCAAAATCAATGCTCCATAGCATGCCAGTTGGGGTTGAATCAGGTGGCTAAGAATGTTCAAAGTGGTTGTCAGAATGTGTTTATAAATCCCAATGCTTTGTTGGGCATCGTGATGAAAGGGGGAATAATAGCGGCACTATGTCCTTCGGTGGAAACATCGACGTCAACGGTCATAAGGACGTCAACTACCCCTATTGCTGCGAGTTCCGTAGCGACTTCAGTTACATTACCAACAGCAGGCGGAGTAACTGGCGGGTTAGGCACTAAAAGCAGTGCGGCAGCTTCCACTACAGCTGCTTCTGCTGCGGCTCAGTCACAAGTCTCTGTCGTCAGCTCCACGGCTCGATCGACCACGACCAGTGCATCTTCTCTTACCGCTAAGTCTAGCATATCGTTAGAGACATCGCCTGCAGCTGTCTCATCGACGTCGACATCCGCCGAATCAACAACTACAGAAGCAAGCCAGGGTAGGGGAGGCGGAGTGACACCTGCAGTATCACTTGTCACCACGACATCGAGAAAGGGGTCGGTGGCGCAGAGCAGTGATACGGCAGAATCGTCTCCGTCAACAAATGCTCAACCGAAATCGGATTCCGGTGGTGGCAGCCCCTTCGACATATCAAGCAGCGCTCTCCGTGTGGAGGGCCCACTATTGAGTCTGCTGGTGGCGATAGCTTGGGCCGGCGTGTTACTTGGACGGTGACAACAATGATCCCGGGTTGGGAGAAGTGCGAGTCTTGTGTTATAATGAATACAGCTAATATTTGATATGTATATTTGCGTGGACGGATAGCTTTGGAAGCATTATGATCAAGCGCTAGGGGCACGGCGTAGATGGTTTGGACAGCAAGCTGTTCTGTGCATGGACCAATTTATTTAGTTACCAATAGTCAATGACAAGCTTGAGCGTGTCAAATTCCTCCCCGACTCCGACTACTTTGTCCTTTCCAGCCTCCAATACACAAGACAACGGTCACAATATTTTCTCATGTGATTTTGCACGTGTTCCAGTCTAGAGCGTGTCTTGCGGCAAAACGACTTCTCGAAATCTATTCAGATGGAGGATCCCGTCTCTGATGGCACGCATAACTCAGGATCTGGACGTCATTCTTCCTTTGCCCTTGGTAATCTTAAGCCATGCATAGTCTCTTGACCAATCTGAGATAAAAAGATAGATCTCTTTTGACTATCAGGTGGGTGACACGGGAGGGGCCGGTCCGGCCCGGAAAGTCGTTGAAAAGATCTGAGATGGGCAGCTGGCATTTCGTCGTAGCGGGTCGCTCGGTGTGAGTGCTGTACGAATCAGTTCAAAGTGAACGAGGTGGCGTGTTTGACTAGTCGGACTTGGAAGGGATTTGAGCAGTGCTCAAAAGGCCTAGTAGAAGTCATGATCCGAATCTATCTGAAGGTATATTTTACTAGCCCTGGGTTAGATATTTTTGAATGGTTTCACGACAAATTACCTGGAAGAAAGGGACTTTAGCTTGCAAGATTACTTTGACATATATTAAGGTCCACGTCGTTGATAATTATTAAACTCTGCTTTTCTCTAATATCTCGAATACATCGATTGTGCTGGCTGATCCTCATAATCGTAATAACGCCTCATAGGTCTCTCACCATGAATTCTTCTATCATCATGGTACCCATCACTATAACTCTTTCTGTTCTCGTATCTCCTATCATCATAGCCCCTCCTATCTTCATAGTCCCTATCATCGTAGTGTCTATCATCTCGATCCCGCCGTCTCATTCTTCTCCCTGCACTATTTCTCGAATTTCTGTCGCTCGCTCGATGACCTCCCGAGCCTTCTATTCTTCTTGATCCACTACGACTAACTGGACCTTCAACTCGTCTCGGTGACGAAGTAGCATGTCCATGCTTCCGCTTAGGCTCCTGTTTCTCGCTCTCGCTGTAAATGATACCTTTGGGCCAAAAATGGTGGGCGCAGACGAAGGCGGCTAGTATTTCGACAACATGGAAGATAGTCTGCTTTCCGACCATGATTGACAGAAATATTTTGTGAGGTTTAGTTTTCTTTCTTTTTTTTTTTTCAGAATGAAGCTGGGTGTATAGAGACGCGTAGGTCGAACATAAATAGGGCGTAGGCGTGCTCGCGTGAGGATGAGGAGTAGGTGTCGGGTGAGTTGTAGTGGTGTGAGGCTGCAAGCCTTGAATACAACTCACCGAGTATTTAGAAAAAGATCGGCAGGTTGAAGTATATTTTATGCCTCAACCCGAAAGGCAATTGATGAATGGACAAATGAAGGGGTCGTGCGAATTTAAGCAAAATATGTTGATCGATGATAGGACATGTAAAGTTCGGTGCCGCGGGGGGTGCATCCCAGATATGCACTGTAAGGTTCTTGGTCAGTGTAATCAAAGTAAGCGGTAACACACACTTGTTTTGGGAAGATTGCGTAACAGCCATATCTATATTTTTGGTGACGGTTCACTCGGGCGTCGATGCGGGTTTAGATAAGACTAAAGGCGTCCTTGACGGCGAGGGAGACATCTCTATTGGTTGCTGGCGGTGAAGCAAGGCTGAATTCGCAAGGGAGGATCAACCACACCGTTGACAAGGGCAGATTTGGGGAAATTAATTGGGCCGGCCAGGCACACTTGCTCGTTCGGCTCGGCTCACTAATGTCAGCAAAGCTTGTTTCAAGGGATCTTTGATGCAAATAATGTGCGTGCGTCTAGACTAGAGAACTCTAGTCGGCCGACGTCAATGCAGAAAGACCTCAATGGTGCCAGTTGTCCGTAGCCTGGGAAATGCTCATGTGGAAAATTTTGATAGAAGATCGCATTCCTCGTTACGCACAAGAAATAAATGACGGAGCATGTCAAACGAGAAATGTAGATCTGTACAGCGCAAGGGAAGAAGTAGTGTATCCATATTTTAATACCAGAGATCGTGTAAACAAGACAAGGCTATTGGTATAGCGAACGGTGAACTTTCGTCATGGCTTCCAGGGATAGCGAAAGACTCAACTTAGAGATGCGATTTGAGGATAGCCAATTCTAACAGCGATATGATAGAACATACGTCCACCAGATTCTATAGATTTGTAATCGAAAAGTACCTCTTGCTGGGTTCAACGATTGGAGAAAGTCCAACGCACCACCGCCCTGCTGTGGCTCCCACCAATTCTCCAACGAAAACGAATCACTGCATTTCGGAGACTTGTATGCATGAGAAGCAGACTTCCGTATGCAAGTGACGCTGAGGCGTGGGAGAGCTGTCGGGTCTTGATCAGGGAGCAAACACCACATGGCGAGAGGCAGTGGCGCCACTTTCAAAACTCTTGTGCGAGCATGGCCGAGTAGCAAAAGATCAATGAAGTTTGCTACTTGAGAGCCAATGAGCGCAAATATGGTATCTTCATAGGCTACGGAGCACTTGCTCGCGGGATGGGCAGCTTTTCCCTCTTTTGATGCAAAATCACTACTTAGAGCTGCGCTACCGAGTCGAAGCAGCAGAGGAACAATCACTGCTAGGAAAAGGCAGGAAAGAAAGCAATCTCCCACCTGTCATCTACATTTCTTCTCTCAATACCGTAGCTTGAAGTCTCGAGGGATCAAGACGTGGTCGTGTAAGTTAGGATGATATTGTAGATCTTTCGCCTAGTATTAACCCAACCCGACCCGAGGTTGGTGGTTCACAAGAATTTCGACTGCCAAGAACCAACCCTAGCCTATAGCTAACTCAACAGAAGCTCAACTGCAAGCTGTCTTTACCATCTCACATTCTTTTGCAACCACTTCGAGGCTCTATAACCATGGAAGATCCTCTGAAAAGCTCTCCAAGATCAAAGCGGGCGGACACTGTCACTGGTATTCCCAAACCCGGTCCCAAACCTCTCCGATCCAGCTCCCCAAGAACCCAGTACCTGATTCTCTACAACTTCATATCCGCCCTGCTATGGCTTGTGGTCTTAGGACGAGTGGTACTTCTTGTGCCAGTGGTGGGATTTGGACGGATATATAATGGCGTGGGAAGTTTCGCAAAATGGACGCAGACGATGGCCTTGTTGGAAGTTTTGCATGCAGCTACTGGTACCTTCTTCCCCAAGCTCCTGGTGGCGACTTCATATACTGATCATTATTCCAATCTAGGTCTTGTACGAGCACCAATAGGTACAACAGCATTACAAGTAGCCAGCCGCATCCTCCTCGTTTGGTTCGTCGTCAATCCCTTTCCGTTCCTTGCCAAGTCCGCAGCCTACTCCAGCATGCTGCTCGCCTGGAGCGTTACCGAAGTGATCCGGTACTCGTTCTTCACTGTTACTCTCAGCGGGTACTCGCCAAGCATCATAAATTGGCTGAGGTATAATACATTCTATGTGCTCTATCCGTTGGGGATTAGTAGCGAGTGCTGGTTGATATACCAAGCGACCAAGCCGGCGAGAGAACTAAGGCCAGAGTATGCTTGGGCTTTGCAGTTAGTTCTTCTTGTTTATATACCAGGTGAGTTATTGTCTGCGCCTAGTGCAAGCTCTTCGCTGATGGCCAAAGGTTCATATATCCTGTTCACACATATGATGGCTCAACGGAGAAAGGTCCTAAGGGGAAAGCAAGTACGAAAGATAGAATGATAGCTCAGCAATCGATGTACAAAACCTATAGACTCGACAAATATTAGACATACTAGAAGTATACTTAATTAGATGACTGTAAATTAAGATGATTCCCATACTTGATGCGAAGACTTTGGTTCACACCAAAACTTGGCCCACCTGATAGTATAACATACGTGCCAGCTGGATTTCAGTATTTCACAAAGTCTCGTAGTTTTAGTGAGGAATCTTTGTAAGGAAAATCATCGATTGTGCATTGCAAAGGTGTCACTGCCATGATTCTATCGAGGAGCCCGCAGAAATAGATATGTCCATATGGAAATTCTCGAGCCGAATCATTCACTTCTCCGAGACATTCTTGGATGCTGAACAACCTACTTCTTATTTTCATCCTCCACAGCGTGCCTAGCTCTCGACGGCAGGGGTGTACGCTCTTGCTTCATACCACTGGCTACCCCATCACCCCCTCTCCTAAGATGCTGCTCCTCTTCGTGAACCATGCCCTCCTCCCTACCCGGAACACAGCCTCCGTCGTCCATATAGTCCTTTCCCGAGATGTTGTTTGGGACACGATTTGGAGTTGTAGCTTGCATATCTTGACGAGTTCGGAATCCAAGAAGGGTTTCCTCCTCTGAGTCGGTATCTTCGACAAACATTGCCATTCTTCCTGCTTTGGACATTTGCTTGAAATTACCCTTCCTTGAGATATTTTGCGAGAAAGGAGGGAGTGGACGATTAAGTGAAGGTGTTCGCTTGGTGCGCCTCTTATTGTCCTCAATGTCATCTTCATCCTCAGATTCGTCCTGTACAAGTTTATCACGCTTCCGCTTCTGGCCACCCGAGATGTGACCGCTCCAAGCCCCGTCGAGATCATGACCAGTGTTGTGGTATCGTGGTAAGAGTTTGCTTGGAACAGTCATTGTGTCTGCCTCTCCTCGGTCATGGGCGCGGGCACCGACTTTCTGATAGTAGTGCTGGAATAGGGAATTCTTCGTGTAAGTACGAGTACCTCCTACTTTATCCATTGCGCTTTGCATGATAGGTACGAGTTGTTCCCAGCTTAAATTCTCGCTAGTAGTTGTAGGATTATTCGGATCAGCATCGGCGGATCGAGGCACGATATGATCGATGAAATACTGCTTCTCTAGAGCAGTCCAGAACTTGGCTCCCATTGTGGCAAGAGATGAATGTTGACATTAACGGTTGATCTCAAGGTGAAAGATGGTGAAAGTAGGCTCGGTGCAGTATGTTATCATGGCAAGAATACTCGAGCTCCTGAGGAGAGTGTGTGGTGATGATGACGTATCATAGTATGATGATTCAGGCAGATCAGATCAGTGAATGTGTGATGCTCCTCTGTGACAACTCCTAGACTGGTGTGGGAAAGCGTACTACCATATAAAGTGCCGAAGCGAGTGACCACATTCACAGTTAGTGTCTAACGCAGCAGCTGCCTCAAATGAGTGTGCCAGCAAGTAGAGGCTAGCGATATAATAGAAGTCATTTTGAGCTTGGCAGAATGCAGAAGTAGCGAAAGAGCCAAATACTTCTATGCCTAGTCACCAGGTTTTCAAGTTCACTCTATAATGCTTTCATGATATCATTTACCGCTTTTGCGGCAAGCCTCTTCCTTTCTGTATCGGGTAAATCTGCTCCCATATCTACTTTCGTCAGCCATGTGTTGATAGCAGCCAACGATACTTACCTCTCGCAGCCTGCATCTTGAGCATCATGGCTTGCAGCTTTTCCACTTCATTATCATCCTCAGCTTGGCCATCTTTATCTCCATCTTCTGGATCAGGTAGCATGCCAGCATAAATATCATTCTTGAAGCCGGCCATCTCGTCGGCCATCTCTGCGCGATCGATCCCGAACCCGATACTGCCTTCTTCATCGTCGCCCTCCACATCGAAATCGTCAAGATCAGCAGAAATGTCTAGTGCATCGGCACCTTCCCAGTCATTTGTCTCCAGCGCTTCTTTCAGTCTTTCAAGTCCCATCGGCTCTATATAAGATCAGCTTCTCCAAATGCCTCGTGCTAAATTTTGTCGTTGGAATGGTTTATGGAACAACTCACCAGAGAATTCATTCCTTCCCTTGGTCTCAAAATCTACAAATTCAAATCCAACCTCTTGACAAAGCTCCTCCCATTCCTCGAAATCCTTTTGCAGGTACGGTGTTGTAGACTGTGGCATCGCCACTGCGATACACGCGCCATCCCACGAGAACCCACATCCCTCCTTGACAACCTCACTTACATGCTGCAGCAGCTGCTTAACCTCTTCCAATGCCGCCTCGTCCGTGGGCTTCCGAAAACACACGACAAAGGCGCCAAGAACAGTAAGGACTTCTTTCGCTTCCGGAGCGAGGAATTCAGATGACCATCTTTCGGGGTCTGAGATCTCATCTAGCCATATGGGAATACTGGCTTCGTAGTAATTGGTTTTAAGAGGCCAGATATGCGTTGTGCCTGCTATACTGTCTGCTATAAGATTAGGTGTTGTTCCCGTCAGGCCTAGGATTGGTAAGCATGTGATCTTAGATTTTAGATGAGAAGGGAGGACCTTTTACTAGATCCAAGAGACCTGACTCCGGTGGACTCACGGCAAGGATCCGTCGAGGATGTGAGATCTCCATTGCTTCATGCTCCTCCATGTCCGTTGAAGACCGAGACTTAGATGCTGGAGAGAGAGACGGCGTGAAAACGAGGCTGCACGTGACGCGTACTGAGCTCAGTCTTTAGATCCTCGACTTACTTAGCTGGGGCAAGTAGGGTAAAAAGGTCAGTAGTAGCAGAATCAAATGGCACTTTATTGTCGCAGTATGGGGATCAATTATCTTTGTGCAGACGGGCTGGTATAGCATTCAGTTAACATTCTGTACCTAGACACGCCAATAATCCAGCAAAATCCGCTCGACTTTTCCCCATAACGCCGTATCAAATCGACCCAGATACCGGGCTAGGCAAGAACTTCCTTCCCCCATATCACTTCCTTCAGCCTCTTGGTGCTCCTCTTCCACTAGCTCTTGCTCTACTAACAGTAGCCCTTCCTCTCGCCAATCCAACACCTCTACCCTTCACACCCCGGCTCCTGAACATAGGTGCATTTCTGTGAAACCCCCCACGATTAGCTCTTCTATCATATAATAGAATAATGGTTTGGATTGCTGTGGGAATGTAAAAGGAGAGAGAGGGGAGGGGGGCCAGGACTGACCGTAACATATCAGGCACGATGAAAAATCGAACGTGCGAGCCGCGGATATAAACTTGGTCCAGATGGGAGACACGGCCGTCGCGCGCAGTGACCGTGATGTCTTTCAGTTGAACATTCATATTGTCTTCAGCTATAGTCCCAATTGCGTTAGTGCTTTCGGTTGTATATGGTAGAGGACTGGGGGGGGAGGTAGGTCCTACCTTCGAGGAGCTTGCCGCGGTAGACTTGGCCGGAGGTGATCTCGAGGGTGACGACATGGCCCTGTATCAGCAAAGAGTCAGTGGAAATTCTCATGCTTGTACTTCGTGGGATAGAAGATGGTGGGCGGCAGCTTGGGAGGAGGGGTGGCTGGAAGGAAAACAATACTGACTTGCGCCTCGTTCAACAGCTTGATGGGTATGCCGATAGTACTCGTCATATTGTCGCCTGGAGATATTGTTCAATACAATCAATTTCAAATATATGGATGGAAGAGCTGTCGTGGCGTCTGATATTGGTTGTAGTGGCGTATGGTTTTCGCGCTGTGGAGCTCAAAAATCACATTGGGGATTTTTGAAGCTCTTCGGCTACTGTACTAGCTCCACCCCAGTTCAGTCAAGTTCAACCTAACTCTACTGTAACTCGCCGCTCTCTCACTACACTACATGCGTTCATACAAAGTCCAACCCGGAAATAAATGGATATGAATGCTTTCAATATTTCAGCGACGCTGAATGTGTTTCGCCTCTTGGCCAAGCCTACTTTGTGTCTGCCGCATGCTACTGTATCGACTTTTGCTCAGCTGCCTATACCACTGAATGCAGCCTTCGGAAAGTACAAGAATGTTGATATTAGAGCCGTAGTGCTCGATAAGGACAATTGCTTTGCCTATCCTCATTCAAATGAAGTACACAAGCCATATCAGGTAAGCTAAAGCTCATTCGGATGAGTTTTTACAAAAATTTCTCATCAAATGTCTCATTCACCACTGTGGACACGCTCTATCAAAGCTTGTGACCTTCTGTTCTTCTCTAGTACTCTATCTGTGTAATCCTTCCTCCCCTTATAAACCTAATATAGTCTTCTGTATCCATCAAGACAGATATTTCTAACCCCATACAGGACCACTTCGCGCGTCTCAAAGAAGCCTACCCCGGCCGCCGCCTTCTAATCGTCTCCAACACCGCAGGCGCCTCATCCATCGATCCAAACCTCGCGATCACCGCCTCAGTCGAGGCCTCAACTGGCGTACCTGTCCTCCCGCATAGCACAAAGAAGCCAGGCTGCGGACCCGAGATCATGGCGTACTTCCGCCAGCATCCCGAGACGGGTGTCACGAGACCAGAGCAGATCGCTGTGGTGGGCGATCGACTCACTACCGATGTGATGCTGGCAAACTTGATGGGGAGCTATGCTGTCTGGGTTAAGGATGGAGTTGTGCCTCTGAACGACGCGAGTGTTGTGAGTATCCTAACCTTTCTATCATTTGCGGAAGGGAGATTCGAAAGGGGAGTCTCTTGTTAATACAGATGCTAGTTTGCGCGCATGGAGCATAGATTCGCGGCATTCTTGCAACGGCGAGGATATGAAGCTCCGGAACCTACGAGTCCGTTCGAGAGGTAGCTGTGTTATCCAGGCCTTTGAGAATTATCGTATCATTATTGTATGTATTGAAGGACGAAAGGAGCCTGGATCTGGACGTTACACATGCACGGGAACCTGGGATTCTTCTCAAATCTTTCCCTCCCCCGGCACCAGTTCGTCTGATCTTCTCGAGATGCATCCTGTGTCATTCTGTTCCCGGAATGAAGGCTGCTGATGTGCATAGGACCGCAGAAGCGCTGCATGTACAGGCCTATCTCGCAAGCGCTTTCCCTCTCCCGATGTGCAGAATGCAGATGTCGGTACGAGAACCCTGGCGTCATGAATGGAAGGACTACAGTCCGGCTGGCATAAAGCGCTATTGTCGGTGCATTTTTGTACGATATATATGAAGCGATCCCGTTGCATTTTGCCTAAAGGCGTGGTCAATGGGACGGGATCCGAGGAACACAATTGTCCTACACGGACTCGGAATCTCTTACCGATCTCTTGGCACGTGGAATGGTATGGGGAAGCTCTTAGATACGTGAAGGATGATTTCATAAATCCTTTGAAATTGTGGATTGAAGAATCGAGCATTGCATGCATGATGGCTGAGCAAGTGAAAGCGAGATTGTGTTCCTTCCACTGGTCTGTCGCACCTTCAACTGAAAGTGTACCGTCATATGGTGACTTGAAGATCGTTGAGCATAATTTTGAATCTGGCAATCATACGTATTTCTGTATAGTTAGATTTTCAATGCTAATTTACGGTAATTGTTAAATGTACTATAAGACTAGGTCAAGCTCGTAGTCATTGGCCAAGAGCATTTAAGTGAGGCTGTATGGCTTTTGTGGGATATGTACTCATCTAGAAGCTCTTGAAGGTACAGGGGAGGATACGCCCTGATCGTCGCCACTATGCTTACAGCGAGCTTCTGTAGGTTAGCTGGAGAAAGGATGTATTCACACACACTTCATAGCCAATAGGAGTGGCGAGAGAACGGAAATTCGAGATCTTGGAGAAGAGACCAGGACTGAGTTCAGTTTCGGAAAGGAGTATGTCTAGTAGCTTCTGGTATGGATAGCAATAATAAGCGGAAAGCGTGTTTTGGAGGCTGGTGGATATAACTCTTGTAATCATATTAGTTCCAGATAGATATCGCCAATGGTAGCGATGCCACTTTGACGGCACATCACGGACCATCCCGAACTTACTTGACTTGCTCGAACCTAAAAGCAGCATGCCTTGAGGTTAAGGCTAGAACAGCCTGCTGAGGGTAGATACTTGGAGAGAATGAGATACAGATGTAAAGCCAGACAGGAGGGATGTGCTTCGCGGATGAGTCCTCAGCTTGAGGCATTCAACATCGTGTGACTGTCTCGCCCCTCTCAGGTGGTCTACCACACTCGTCCACCCTTTCTGAGCCTGTTTCGAGATATAAAAAGCGTCTTACGGCGCTAGAACCCGTCTTGAGAAGGGGCGCCTCGGTTTCAATAACATCAGGCCGAAACGGACGGCGGGTATAGTTGTAAGCACGGCCAAAAGAGCCATTGCGGGAAGCATGATCTAGCAGCGACGATCAGTTTGCTATCTTTCTTTCTCTCTGGCAGAAACGCATTGATGGCTGCAGAGCAGGGAGCGCCTCATGCCCTGGTGCTTTGCTGGCACACTGGTGTTGCGATCACCGTCCATGTGGCAGCCGCTAGAGATCTCCGTAAACATGCTCATGCTCTCTTACCTCTTTTGAGGGATGTCGCTGCCGAAGACGCTGGATCCGGATGCAGTGGGGCCCGCACATGGGAAGGCGCAGCAATGGTTATCAAACGCCGACACTGAAGATGGAAGTGCATTACGTGCTTTCCTGGGGGAGATCAGCTTGGCGTTGAAGCAGAGAAGACGACGAGAACATGTAGTTGTCGCTCGTTCAAGGGGGCGCGGGTGCGGGTGCGGGCGCGGGTATTTCTTGCACGGGACTGCCCTGCCTTGCGTTTAGGGGCCGGTGCCGGTATCGCCAAGGCTAGGTAGGGGGTAGGGGGTAGGGGGTAGGGGGCTCAGTATGTCTATCTTTCTCTGCTGCATGCAGCGTGCAATATCAATATGACCATCTCTACGAGCAGACGCACGACGCAAGGCAACACGGGTGGGAGATTCTGACTGCGCAGCCATGCCATTAGACTTTTTCAGGATGCTGATGGTGTTATTCTGGTCAAACATACTCTGTCGTTTCTCAAACCGCCTCGTCAACACTAGCACATGGCCACGGCGTAGCAGCCCCTGCAAGAGAGGAGCCGCCCCGATTGAGCGTGAGGATGAGGATCTTAAGGGCTTGCGGTCTTAAGACGTGATGGGCATCCTTGTCGCCGTGTGGTCTGCTGTGCTGCTACAGTATGGAGTATGGGGGCAGATAGAAACCTGCCTGGGAGTGGGAGTGGGAGTGGGAGTGGGACTAGGGCTGAAGTGCAGCTGGGTCAGTAGTAGCTTTGGGTGCAGTACAGTACAGTACGTAGACGTTCGGTGGTGGGTTTTCTTGAAGGCGACCACCTCTTGCCCCTTTTCCCTGGCCCAGTCAGTCCAGTTCCCAGTTTATGCGTTCGCCAGCACTTGGTGTGTGGCTCACGCTCGCGCTCGCGGAGGTCGCTGAGGTCGCTGAGGTCGCTTTGGACGGACGGTGGGAGACGTTCCTGGAGCTAAGCTGAACGCAGCGGCCCGCAGCTTCGTCTCAACCACACACACCGGTCGAAGGGGCCCTGCCTTGTCTCACGACTCACCGATTGGCGCGCACTGCTGCAGGTACCGTACGAAGTCCAGCAGACCAAGTCCAGGACAGGCTACGACATGCAACATGCGACCTGCGACGTGCAACAGCAGAAGCGCGGGTGCACGACAGTCTGTAAGGGCTGGGCTGGGCTGGGCTGCAGTGCAGCGTCCGAGAAATCGCCTTGGAGAACAGCAATTCGCGCGACTCTACTCCTCTGGCTCACTGGTTCAAGTGGCGCCGCAACGCTGATAGGCCCTGTTGCCCCTCTTGATTGACGCAATGCTGAAGCTCTATTTTAGTCGGTTCGGGAGAGGAGTTCACTGGACTGGGGACCTCCATTGGCCGGGCCCTGGGCTCATGCTTGAACCGGCGCGAATCGCACACGGCTGGCCTAACGGGTTCCGTGGCGTGGTCTCAGCATTCTCTCTCGTGGAATTGACGGTACAGTACGCGCTCTTTTGGATACCAGCCTGCGCATCCTGCAGCGTACCACGGTGGTACTGTACAGTACGTTACTTTTGGAGAGAGGAGGAGGCGCAGAGGGTGAGAGGGTGAGAGGGTGAGAGGGTCCCTGGGAAGCTCCCGCGGTTATGGAGACTTGTAGACTTTGCATTTCTCCGTCTGGGCCAGAATGCTGTGCCTGCGACTGGTACAACGGGAACCAGTAGATAGTTCTGGTAGGGCGTGAGGTGAGTGGTGTACGGTACAGTACATGTACATACATGTACATACATGTAACATGCGCCGAATTTCAAGCCAGATGGAGGAAGTGATTGGCCAGACACGTCTCTTTTTTTTTTTAAACTCCTCCAAAAACCCAGGTCAGGCGGCAGAATGGGGGCCTCTTGCACCTCTTACTGTACCTGGCGGGGGCTGGGCAGGGCAGCCGCCATGGACAGCGAGGAATCCTCCGGCGGATCATGCAACCAGTCCCAGTCCCAGTCCCTGGTCCAGTCCAGTGAGCGCGCCAACGTGCGACCTGGGTAGGATTCGGAAGGCGACGCCAGCCCCTTTTTGCTCCTGGCTCAGGAAGACGGCCACACGCCGATGCCCGCCCAGCCTATACGACGTGCAGGAAGGAGAAGTCGCTAGGGAGGAGAGAGGAGGAATAGGGTTAAGAAGCAAGAATTGAGGATACTGGGACACTTGGAAGTGCAAGTGGGAATGGAAGTCGGAGGGGAAGTTTGCACTGGACGGGAACAAGTGAAAGAGGAAGGGAAGCACAAAGTATATTCTCAACCTGAAAAGCAAAGCACCTGGGGCCACGATGCAGTCCAGTCCAGCAGAGAAGAGCAGAGCAGAGGAGTGCAGCAGAGGGCAGAGCAAGTTGTAGCGATGCATAATGGACACCGCTGTGCCGATGCGCGGAGGAGGAGGCATAAAGGAGGGCCTGAGCAAGGCCAGGAGGGGCCAGGAGAGGCCAGCTTTGCTTAACTTAGCATGTCGAGCAGAAACTGTGCCCGGTGTCTACTGGCGTCACCCGCATCCTCATCCTCATCCTCGTCGGTCCTCGTCCTCGACCGTCTTGGTCTTCGCCCTTACGAAGGAGGAGGATCTGGTGGATGTTATGTATGTATGGATAGGATGTATGAATGGTATGAATGGTATGAATGGATGGATGGATGGGTGCACTTTGAATGGATTTGTGGGTTTTCCCCCCAAACGCAAGCCCCCCCCCTCCTCCTCCTCCTCCTCCTCCCTCTGCTGGCCCCCCCTCCCCCCTTTTTCCGGCCTAGCATCTCTGGTGACCCACCCACTTGTGACCACCACTCACACCCACCCTCACTCCCACTCACGCTCACGCACACGCACACGCTCACGCACTGGCCAGTTCCACCCATCCCAGTCCCAGTCCCAGTCCCAGTCCCAGTCCCAGTCCCAGTCCAGTCAAACCCAGCACCACCACCACCAGCCCAGACCAGACCTTCTCGCTACGATCCCTTTTCCTAGAGTCCTCTCGCTCTCCTCCTCACTCACTCACTCCACTCCACACCTTCTCTCCTCCTCCTCCTCCTCCATCTCTTGCCTCATCTTGAGTCAACCCTCTCGACGCTCCTGTCTTGTGGTTCTCTCTCTCTCTCTCTCGTCATTCATTCATTCTTTCTTCGTTCCATTACGGTTCCCGTCACTCCTTCCGGGCAGCCCAGTCATTCCTTAGGAACAGTCTTTTCCATCGACAGATTCATCCACTCCTTAGAGCTCATCGACGTCTTGCCCACTTACCGAATCTATCGTCCTTCGATCTTCGAAGCCACCTTTCACCACTACCATATCTTTCTATTTCCTGCCAGCTACAGCGAACAATTTACCACACCCTTATCCCGATATTTTGATTCTCCGATTTTTCTGCACGACTTGATTCGACTGCGCGATCGCAACTTTCCTGCCCTGCTTGATCATTCCGACCTCGACCGATCATCGGCAATTTTGCTCTCCAAAAGTTATCAAAAGACCTATAGCTGGGGAAGATAGGCACAACTTTGACAGACACTTCCTCCAAACAACGCCAGTATGTCTGAGATATCCCACGAAGATGCGGCAATCAAGATGTCCTCGACACCCAGCCCGACCGCGTCAAACTCAGCCAGCAGCACCTCTGCCTCCCGGAGGCCCCCTCGAAAGAGCACACTCACTCAACAGCAGAAGAATCAGAAGCGGCAGCGTGCTACCCAAGATCAATTGGTCACGCTAGAGATGGAATTCAACAAGAACCCAACACCGACAGCCACAGTCCGGGAACGAATTGCAGACGACATCAATATGACAGAGCGCTCTGTCCAAATTTGGTTTCAGAACCGGTCAGTTTCGCGTATTGAGGCAGTCATTCTTGCAAAACTAACATGTATATCAGACGAGCTAAGATAAAGCTCCTGGCAAAGAAGAGCATTGAAACTGGCGAGGATTGTGATGCTATTCCAGAGTCCATGCGTCAGTACCTCGCTATTCAAGCTATGGAGTCAGGAAAGTCCTTGGGAGGCAATTTCTTGGGCCGATCAGGCCTGATGCCTTACGGAAGTGGTAGTATGCTGATGGGCGGCGACCAGGGACCACAAGGCAAAGTCGGTGCGTACTGCGCATCTAAGCATACTGACTAGGGTTGTAACTGACTTGTACAGTCATTCATCACCTCTCGTGTCGGTCGTTGAGTGTTGGATCATGGAGACGAGTCGGACAAAACGCGATGGATTTGATTATTTTCTACTCGCCTGAGAAAGCGACGATGACATACTACATCAATAACGACCAAGCAGGCTACAAGATCGAGTACCCGTTTGCCTTCATCAAGAACATCTTCCTGGAAAATGGAGACATTGATTCAGGCAAGCCAGGTGGTCTTGTAGTAGAGCTTAACCGCCCCCCAAACTTCTTCATGGATTCTTCTGGATCCGGTGGCTTTTTCCAATGCGGCGATTTTACTGAAGACCAGCAGGCTTCCCAAGTCATGATACATCATCTTGGGGGACACCCCAAGGTACTTAGTGGCCAATTGGCCAAGCTGGTGTCTCTCGAATCGTTCATGACTCGTCACAGCCCATTCGAGCACCAGCAACTGTCTGTATCAGCCCCCGTGTCGCCGACAGGTCATCGTCCTGCCTCTCAGCCTAACTACAACGCTCAAGCCCATGTCGGCATGTTTCAGGAGCAGTGGGGTGTGAACACGGTTCCAGGTCCTCGTGGTCCGGGCCACAAGAGACAAAGAAGTCGTTCAGTCCCCATGGCTGTTGACTTCTCCATGTTCAACAACCCTATGCCTTCTTTCCTCATTCAGCATCCCAACGAGACCCAGCCTCAGCCTCACAACCCAAATATCTTCGCTCCTATTCCCCAGCAGCCTAACACCCTCGGCCCACTAGGACCGAATTTGCGAATTGATACTTCTTCTGGCTATGGCATGGATTTCAGACAGTATCCGATGTCTGCAGCAACGACCGCATCTCCATCCGAGTTCGCCAACAGCCCAGGCTTCCTTCCGCAGCCTCCAGACTCAGCAGCACTTCCCGCATCTTCCTACAGCACTTCTACTAATTCGAATTACAATGCGCCATACCTGTCCCCCAACCCGATTGCCGACCATGCAGGAGCAATGATCCCTCCTTCAGTCTCTCCGCTTTCTTTCGTGAGCCATGGAGATCCGGCAATCGTCGATCAATCCCCACCTCTTTCGATGATGCATCGCAGCGCCTCTGCGGATGTATACAATATGGCACATGATCCTCATTCGAATATGTCTGACGATGGCACTGGATTGAACGAGATGTATTCGAAGCATACCCTCAATCTTCCCATGCATCCTCATTCTCCGGCCTTTGGGGACCAATCGGTAGTGGAGATGGATATGAGTCAATTGGTCTCATTTGATGAGCATCCAACCAGTCTTTCCCCGGAGCACATCCCTCAGTAGAGAGTGACTTCTATCGAAGGGCTGAACTGGACTCGATATATCTTTCGAATCTATTCGCGCCCGGGACTAGGCTGCATTTGGTGGAGTTGGGAAGCTGTCGGCGCGTCGACTAGTCTGACTCGGAAAACAAGGGTGGCGTTCGTGGCTGATTTTTCTTATTCCGGATGAGTGGTATATACACATGACGGCCTGCGTTTCTGTTCTGTTCTTGTTCTGAATTTGTTTGTCCTAATACTCGTCTCACATCGATTCGAGATTGTATCTCCTCAAAACCATCTCCTTATTATCCTCGGTCTCAGCCACGAAATTTCATGATGATTTCTTCCTTCAGTCATGCGTCTGGCACAGCAACCGTTTCTTCTTGTTTGTTTACAGGTGTCCTGTTTTTGTGTCAGAAATTGTGGGCATCCCGGTGTCTAGCTTGTCTCCCGCGGAGGCAAGAGGTGTGGAAGGATATAAATGGGCTGAGAGAATGTTCTGTGAGGTTGGCCTACAGAATGGAGATTTGCTTGGATTTACTAGCACTGCTTGCATGATGATATCATGGGATCCTTAATAGCGGAATTCATTATATACATCTTAACCTGCGACCTCGCGGCTGTGACGGGTGCGGATGTGAAACTTTGTAGATGTCAACAAAAACCTGCTAATCTTGCGAGTTTCACTGTGGCTTCTCTTGATGGATTTCCAAGTTACGAGGGCAGGCTCATTGATACTTGTAGTCGAGATCCGAGGCAATGGTATATGGAATCTGCTCGGCGCCTGCAGTGTACCTTGTGCCTTGCGGATCTCAGAATAGAGAAAGACATGCATGCTGTGTCGCTTCTTAAGCCTCGTATCCTGGCTTTGCCTACGTATCCAATGCAGGGGGGGAACCTCCGCCCTCCGACGTAAGACTGGGCCACAAAGACCACTACCATCATCCTCCCAATAATCTGACAACCTGCTACGTACATTAACCTCCAAATAAATAGGACTCACTTATTTCGCAGGTCGGATTCCACGACGCATCACTCGTTATCGCATCGCAGCTCTGTCGCTACCAATGTCGAGTCATTTTTCTTTTTTTCCCGGCTGGTAACATCTAGTGCCACATCGATTCGCGCGGCTTGGAGCACCAGCCTCTAATCAACCCGAGGGCCTGAACCACCACAACCTCCAGCGGCATACCCATCCGAATGAAGGCTGCCGTGGAGAGGTCGCCATGGCAGACAATGCGGGAGGATCAGAGCCATCCTCGACAGTGAGAAGGAGTGCGACGGACCCAGTGCATGCACCACCAGTTGTAACCGAGGGGCGCGCATCAAGAGAAAGAGATGGACCTCATGTCCGATTCTCTGAGGATCTGGATAGAGCCACTGCTACCGCATCTACTGAGCGAAGGCCGAGCGCTCCGATTCTGTCAATCAATACGTCTCCTACGTCCAGATTATCCCACGATGTGGCACGCTCCGCTTCCAGTCATCAGCCAAGGAGGGGACAGCATCCTCTCTCTCCCACGTCCCCCCGCACCAGAGATAGAGGATTCTCTCTGAGAAGATCATTGTTCACGAGGACCATTGATGATCAGGTGGGAAATGACGCATTTGAGCTTGTGGAAGCTGGCCCTTCACATGATGATAGGCGCCTTCAAGAGGGAAAGAGCAAACAGTCACCGGCCACTGTATCCCCAGTGATCGAAAGCAATCTGGGCCTTTCTGTAGATCCACCGAGGGAGAATCTCTCTGAGAATTCACAGAGCAAAGCAACAGATAAGAAGACCATTGGGCCAATAAGTCTCCCAAATTACGATGCATGGGCGAGAAAGCAGACCCGGGAAAATGCCCTCGTACATAGGGTGAAGTCTCTATATGAGAAAGTAGAGGCTCTTTTTGGGCCAAAGCGCATCCCGCCGTCTCAAGATGGCCGCCATATCCCCCTCGATGCATCTAGGAAGAAGGCGCTCATCGACGAGAGGACTGGAAGGGAATACATATGGAACACCATCAGATCCAGCAGATATACACTTTGGAACTTCGTGCCACGGCAGTTTTTCTTCCAGTTCTCAAAACTGGCAAATGCATATTTTCTTCTCATATCTATCCTGCAGATGATTCCAGGTTTGAGTACCACTGGCACCTATACGACCATCATACCGCTTATGGTCTTTGTGGCTATCAGTATGGGAAAAGAAGGATACGATGACGTTCGCCGTTACAAACTGGATCAAGTTGAGAACAATAAGACCGCTTATGTACTTCACGCCTACCAAACAATGCAAGGAGAGCTTACAAAGACCAACAAGAAGAGTTTGAAAGAATTCATGCCATCGAAATCTAAGCACAGACCATTGGCTAGCCAATCTTCATCTGTCAACCAGGATCATGTCATTGACATTCCTCCGCACGAAACTTCGGAAGGGCCAAAACAATGGGCATCTCTGAAGTGGAAAGACGTCAAAGTTGGAGATGTGATCAAGCTTGAGAGGGACATGAATGTACCAGCGGATATGGTGCTTCTTCACTCAGATGGAGCTAATGGCATTGCTTATATTGAAACTATGGCCTTGGATGGCGAGACCAATCTCAAGAGCAAACAAGCACCACCTTCTCTGGCCAAGCATTGCGGAACACTAGATGGCATTGCCGCTTGCCGAGCTGATATCATTGTCGAAGACCCGAATATTGACCTTTACAACTTTGATGGCAAGGTCACTGTCGATGAGGAAACAAGGCCGCTGACTACGAACGAGATCATACTCCGCGGAAGCACACTTCGGAACACCAATAACGCTATCGGATTGGTCATAAACACAGGCGAAGAATGCAAGATCCGAATGAATGCCAATAAAAATCCTAGAATCAAAGCACCCGCGATGCAGGTGATAGCGAACAAAATCGTTGCAATGCTGGTGATCTTCGTCGTCCTGCTTGCTTTGTTCTGCACAATTGCATATCAGATCTGGACAGAACACGTCGAAGAAGACTCCTGGTATCTGGACAATGCGCATGTCCCTTTCAGCCAGATCATAGTTGGTTTCATTATCCTTTACAACACTTTGATCCCGCTCTCGCTATATGTCAGTCTGGAGATTATAAAAGTTGGGCAGTTGGTCCTTATGGCCGACATCGAAATGTACGATCCAGTGTCTGATACTCCCATGACCTGCAACACAACCACCATTCTCGAGAATTTGGGACAGGTTGACTACATCTTCTCCGATAAGACAGGCACGCTGACAGACAACGTTATGAAATTTCGCAAACTCAGCGTAGCTGGCTATGCCTGGCTTCATGACTTCGATCTGCGGAAAGAGGCTGCCGAAGCGCTGCAGCATAATAACGATGACTCAAATAAGAAAAAGCGGAAACATAAAGGCAAAGGTATTGCCAAGCGCCTGTCCTCCAAGAAGAAGAAAGAGCCTAGGCCGCTTCTACAGGAACGAAAATTTTCCGAACGTACGGTGTCATCTGCTGAGCGCAATGATTCCATTCGAAGGTCAGGATCTCTGTGGAGGTCATCGGCACGACCGCACAAGGCTCAGCCGGAATTCCGGACTGAGGAAATGCTGAGATTCATGCAGTTCAAACCCCACAGCATGTTTACACGGTAAGAGCACCTAGATTAATTCTATTACCTTAATAGCTTCGTTTTCTCAGATCTCGAATTCTATGAGTTCTTCTCCAGCAGTCGCAATTCATAACCGAACTGATTAGCTGACACTCCTATCTTTTAGGAAAGCCAAATTTTTCCTACTGTCTCTAGCACTCTGTCATACTTGTCTGCCAGAGGTACAAGAGAACGGAGATATTGAGTATCAAGCTGCTTCACCTGATGAGTTGGCACTTGTCAAGGCTGCCCAGGAACTTGGGTATCTCGTCATCGATCGATCGACTGATTCTATAATGCTGAAATATCCATCTGGCCCTGACGATGAAGAGCCGGTCACCGAGCGCTACGACGTACTTGATGTTATTGAATTCTCCAGCAAAAGAAAACGCATGTCAATCATTGTGAGGTTCCCTAATGGCAAGATTTGCATTTTCTGCAAAGGTGCCGACTCCGCTCTCATGCCTAGATTGAAGCTTGCCTCGTTAGCCATTGAGAAAGCTTCAGAAGTTGTGCGACGATCGAGCATGAGAAAGAGCTTGGAGGCTGAGGAGGCGCTTCGCAGGATGAGCGAGCACAGTCCTCGAACAAGCTACAGCCGCCCGAGTACGAGTCGCCCAAGCTTGAGTATTCGCAGGCCAAGTATGGGCCGAAAGAGCATCAGTTACAGTCGACCAAGTATGGCAAGCACCAGATTGCATCCAATCAGGGATGAACTTGATGGTTGGCTTAGACAGCGTGAGCACGACGTTGAAATAGCGCCAGATGATACCAGCGCTTATCAAACGCCGAGAGCCTCCATGAGCGCCGCAGCGAGGATGTCTATGGCTTCAACAGCAGATCTAGACTTCGATGATCTTGTTGATGACTCGCTTGTCGTAGATGATGCAGCAGTATTTGAACGCTGCTTCCAACATATGAATGATTTCGCCTCCGAAGGACTTCGAACACTCCTTTTTGGATGTAGATTCATAGAGGAGCAAGAATACAATGGTGAGTGAGCAATATAAATTCGAAATAGGATTTACTGACTGTAAACTCTCAGTCTGGAAGAAAGTGTACCTGGATGCTACTACTAGTCTAGTGGATCGCCAAAAACTGATCGAAAGCGCCGGCGAAATGATCGAGCAAAATTTTGACCTCGTCGGAGCTACAGCGATCGAGGACAAGCTCCAGAAAGGCGTACCTGAGACCATCGATAAGCTCCGCCGAGCAAACATCAAGATATGGATGTTGACTGGTGACAAAAGAGAAACTGCTATCAATATTGCTCATTCTGCCAGACTTGCAAAATCGTATTCTGAGGTCATCATCTTGGATCATACCACGGGCGAAGTTGAGCAACGCATGGCAACGGCCCTGCTCGACATAGGGAAAGGGCATATTGCACACTCTGTCGTCGTGGTCGATGGGCAAACACTCAGTGAGATCGATGCCAATGAGACCTTGGCACTTCTTTTCTTCGACTTGGCTATCCTCGTGGATTCCGTCATCTGCTGTCGAGCAAGCCCTAGTCAGAAAGCGTCGCTGGTGAAAAAAGTGCGGAGGAAGATCAACAAATCTATCACATTGGCTATTGGGGATGGTGCAAATGATATTGCTATGATCCAGGAGGCTCATGTTGGAATTGGAATCAGTGGAAAGGAAGGTCTTCAGGCTGCCAGAATCTCGGATTATTCGATTGCTCAATTTAGGTTTTTGCAAAGACTCTTGTTCGTTCATGGTAAGTAACATTTCAAGGCATATCAGAATGGCTGATACTAACATGTTGCAGGACGCTGGAACTACGTTCGCACGGGGAAATACATCCTCGCAACTTTTTGGAAAGAGCTTATGTTCTATCTCATTCAAGCCCTCTACCAGAAATGGAATGGCTACACCGGCACCTCTCTGTTTGAGTCTACCTCCCTCACCGTCTTCAATACTCTTTTCACCTCCTTGGCCGTCATTTTCCTCGGCATCTTTGAGCAGGACTTGTCTGCTTCCACCCTCCTCGCCGTTCCCGAGCTGTACTCCTACGGACAGCGCAATCAGGGTTTCAACATCAAGAAGTACTTTGCCTGGATGTTCCTTGCTGCCTCCGAAGCCGCCGTCATCTACTTCATAGTGTTCGGCCTGTTCGGAGAAGCGCTGTTCACCCGCGACAATAACCTGTTGAGCATGGGCCAGCTTGCCTTTTCCGCTGCTGTCGTCTTCATCAACACGAAGCTCCTCATTCTCGAGATGTACAACAAGACGCTACTGCCGGCCCTCGCGTGGACTATCTCTGTGGGCGGTTGGTTCATGTGGAATATTCTCCTCTCGCTCGTCACGAAAACGAGCAGCAAGACGTTCCTCCTGTATCCCCTTCACGGCGCGTTCTTGCATCGCTTTGGCGAGAACGCTCTGTGGTGGTTGACGCTGATACTGGCGGTGGCGTGCGTGGTGGTGTTGGAGCTGGGATGCAGCAGTGTGCGCAAGGCGTTCTGGCCGTCTGACACGGATGTCTTCCAGGAGCTGCAGAAAGACGTGGTCATCAAGCATCGTTTTGAGGTGGCGGCACGGGGGGAAGATGCTGAAAGTGATGCTGGCAGGGAGAAGCATAGCATGGAGACGAGAGAAGGTGAGATTCTAGCATTGCTTGATCAACCCAGAGTCATGCCTGCGGAGCGGGTGCTGGATGATGGCGAGGGCGGGTTAGTCAAGAGTCCCATCGAGGCAGAAATTCCCAATCCGCTCAGGAAGGGGAGTGAAGGCGCGGGGCTGACGAGGAGGAAGCGCTCGCATGATATGGGACGCACAGGAACGACGGGCACGAGGCATTCAGGTGATATCGCGGAGGCTTTGGAGCGCGATGGAGATGGGACGAGGGCTTTATAGTGTTTGGGCCTCGCCATGGTCTTGGGGCGGAACTTCTGGATAAGTGATGTGGGATGACCTGTATGAATTGGATGCTTTGGACGATACCCGTAGATGTCTGCATAAGAGGGGGAGGGCTTGGGGTTCGGATGGCGTTTTTGTATACCTGTCATTAAAAGCTTCTTTGGGCTTCATATAGAGATGAAAAGTTTTTGTCCTATTTTCCTTACTCTGTCTCTTGAAGAAGCTATGTGAAAAAGCTCTTGGAATGGCGTAAACACGCTACATACGTCTTGGACACTTTACCACGCCCCCGGCTCCTGGAAATATAGCCCAAAGTACATATCACACATATTATCGTCACTCCTATTTGAAGACACATATTGGTTCTGATGGCGCTTTTGTCTATCTTTATTTTCTCTATTTTAACAGACCCGTAAATCCAGCCAAACCCCAGTCATCTACGTGCGTCATTGTCAAGGGGCAAGTCTTTATTCGTCCATTACGGCTTCCTCTCGTCACAAGATCGTGCCAAAGCTGAAAATACCCATCAGTATTAGTATCATCTCATCTCATTTCACTCAAACTCAAAAGAATCCTGGAGGAGAGGAAGCACTTACCCAAACGTCGTCTTGATGCTCCTAACGTAATACTCACCCCAATTTCTCTTCGTGACCTCCTCCTGCCCAACCGGCACCCCGCTCCAACTCACCCTCATCACCGTAACGTTGTCCACATCGTTCTGGTCAAACGTGATGTCCAGCGTCGAGAAGTGTCCCTTGGGCCACTGGTCCAGCCGCCAGCTCTGCACGATCTTGGTCGGCTCGACGAGCTCGAGGTACTCGCCCGTGATGTTCCCGCCGAAGAGCTCGAACTTGCCGCCCTTCTTGGCGCCCTCGAAGAGTTTGGGGGCCGAGCGCGTGAATGCGGCGATGCGTTGCGGGTCGGTGAAGGTTTGATAGAGCTCCGAAGCTGGGGCGCGGAACTCTTCGGTGTCGGTTACGGTGGTGGTGTTCACGGAGGAGCTGCCTTTTGTTGCGGATGTGGTGGTGGATGCTGCTGGGGTGCTGGGAACGTGGAGTTTGGGTGTCGAGACGCCGCTTGCGGGGTTCGAGTCGGTGGTGTGCTGGATGTCCTTTCCGTGCTCCTTGATCAGAGCCGGCGACAGCTCTCCAAACCGCACGCGCAGGTTTGGTACCATTTTCTTTCGGACGAGGTCTTTGACGGGCTGCTTCGCGTTCGAGTCGGAGTAGATGTCTATGTCGAACTGTCAAGGGTCAATTGAGCCAAGGCAGGCGCCCAATGGGGACGAGGAGACGTACAACATACTCATCTTGCTCAGTATCATGGGCTACCTCTGGGACAGTGATTGTACCGCTGACCTCGTCGCCGTCCTTATTGTGGCCTAGCTAGTTAGCAAAGATCCAGATGTCATGTATGCGAGGACCGTACCTTCGTACTCAAGGACAAGCTTGAAGTCATAGATCGTAATGACCTTTCCCTTGCGCTGGCTGACATCAATGTCTCCATCCATGCTGATCACCTTTTTGAACTGAGCCTCAACACCATCTTCTTCGTACTTGCACTGCAGGTTCTCCTCCAGCCACTGCTTCGTCCACCCTGTGGCATCCTTGCTCACCCAGTGCCAGTTATTTGGATTGTGAAGCACCATGATGTACTAAAGACGGCAAATGCTCCGAAATAAGTTCGATCTGAGCTTGCAATTTCCGTCAGCGGATGTCAATTGGATCTGTATAAATAGTATGCGGGGTGTTGTTCAGAAGATCAGAAGAAACCAAAATGGTGTAGCTTTTCCTCAAGGACTTGAGTACAAATTCTGTCCAATAGGCCTGGTGCCAGCTTGTTTATCATCATTCTTCGTACAAGAGAAATTTGGGCGAAGTGGTGTGCTATTCTCAACTAGAGAACTGCCCCGCCGCGAGATCCGGTCGAGTTCAAAGCATGCTCTGAATTCCTAAGCGTTACGTACCTTTTCTTTTTCTTAAAAATACAATACGTGCCCACAAAATTGCCGACTACTTCGTGATTTGTGTCTGAGCAGTTGTGGGCTTAGTTTGCGGGGAGGTTTGTCAGGCCCGAGGATTATTTACAGAATGCTCTGGAAGAATTTCAGGTGGGCGGTGGGCGGTGTGTAAGCCTTACAGCCTGAGGCACCAACGACTTAATGGTTAATCATTTCCAAACGGCCTCTTTGAGTCGGGAGAGATCGTATAGAGTACTTTCTGCTCCTAACCTAAACCACCAGTCAACTTCTTGGTTCCACGTATCGGAGATCTCTCATATTCCAGCGTGGAATAGAAAAGGAAACCTTCATCGACTTTGTAAATCCATTCAGCTCATATAAGCTCATCTACCTATCAGTCCAAAACTCCTACACCCAAGGAACCAAATGACCAATCCCGAATTTTCTCTCACAACATGGACATGAATACACAAAATTCCTTCCATCACAGCCAGAACCAAAGCTGGCCTGATGAGATGAGAACCCAAGATGTCGCCCGCAAAGCTCCCGCCTTAAAACATTCATTCCCGAATTGCTATCCCAAAAAATCTCAATACATATAGATGCACCGAAGTAATGTCGACCAACGAGAAATATTTTGGTCGTCTAAATACTCGCTTTACTCGCTTTCCGCTATGCAACAAAGGCCGCGCGCAACTCCATCAAATTACAATTCCTTTTGAACTCGTGACGAGTCCTATATGATGCCGCCTGGTGGATCATAAGACTGATTCTGGTGCCGTTGGCCAGGGCCCCTCTCCAGGCCTGCGCTGCCCGGCCCATCAGGAATTTGCTGCTCCGAGCCTGCCGCCAGCTTTCTCAGCATGAACATCGGCTTTTTGCCCTCCTTATCTAACTGCTTGAAAAGAATGAGAGGCTTCTCTTCCATTCCCAAGCATCGTTCCTTATCGCCGTATACAATATATAAGGCGTACTGCTCCCACGGCGCGTTGATGTTATATTTCCGTAGGGCTGCAGGGAGAACTTTGTAGCATGGGTCTTCCATGCTGACGCGGAAAGATTTGAAGATCTCAACTGAGGCACCGCCTCCGCTAGAGGGTGTGTCAAGGGCGGGTGTTTGCGCCCGCCGCGAGGAGACGGGCTTTGTGCTATCGCGGGAGTAGGTAGAGGGCTGGTATTGCTCATCAGGGAAGGTAGCACGGCCTGGTGTAGCCTGTTCTGAGCGGTAGGAACGTGAAGGAAGAGCGGAGCCACCGATTGTCGGAGGGGATGTAGGTGATGGCGTAGGCTGATTTGGTGACGGATGGCCTGGTGATGTTGAGGGTTGGGAGGCTGCGAGGTATGAGGATTGTGCAACTGCCCGCTCTGCTGCGTTTGTTGGATCCAGGGCTTGTTCTATCAGAGACCTGTCCTGGGCAGACTGAGGGTTATAGGTTGGAGATGCATTCTTAGGCGGCTCAAAGAAGAGCTTCTTGGTTGAAAACTTCCTTGACAGACCGCTTCCGGACTGACTCGATGATGGTGTTGGCGCAGGTGGCGAGATGGTATTGTTAGTATCGTAGCTGTATGAAGTTTGACCATTCGTGTCTGTCGAAGGGTAAGGAAGTGGTTGCCCTTCTTTCGCCATGCGGAAAACAGGCAGTAGATCTTCTCTGAGCCTGGTGTAATCTGCTGTTATCCGCCGCAGTTCTAATTCAGCTGTGGTCAACCTTTCATCTCGTAGTCGTAATTGCTCGACCAGATGCTTGATATCTTTGAGCGTCGCGGTCGCATACTGAGCCTCTGCGTCCGCCGCTGTTTCCTCTATCAGTACTGGATCATCGTAGAACTCAGAAGGTGAACACTCACATAGAGGAACATAGTGATCACTCTCTAGGGGAATATCTTGCTTGATCTTAATATCGTAAACGCTTTTGAGGATTGTAAGTCGATGGCCGACACTCGCAACACCCATCTGCTTGAGGTCCTCGTGTTGCAGCGCTACCAACGCCTCCCCAACAATCTCATTCTCTGCTTCACATCAGCACTCTCCCAACGATCTCTCACGGCGCGGCCAGCATACCTAAGAATTGATCTCCGTATTGTCGCAGCCCGAGGCTCGTTACGAAGTCGGCGCATTCGTCAGCGGTCCATTCCGTTATGATTGTCTCTGGTAGGCGGTCGCCACTGCTATGAGCGCCGTATGTCGTCGGTGTATGCTCGTTCGAAGAGAGGCCCTCCGAGTCAGTTGGGGAGGCCTCGGAATCGGTAGCTAGGACGGGGGAGCTGTCGTGGACGCTGCGCTCGTACTCGTCGTCCGCGTCGGATTCAGGATAAGCAGTGCCTGATTCGAATGCCATGCTGGTATGCCGCCCTCGTCGAGCTTGTACCAGTGTTCAGGTGAGTCCTGCCCGGCGCTGAGTGATGCAGATAACCAAAGCAGGCCAGACCCAGGTGAAGCAACAAGAACGAGAGCGAGGTTGCACGCCTCGCTAACTAGGGCTGTCCTGAGGCTCGTAACGTTAACGGACGCGGACGGGGGATGGGGGATGGGGGATGGGGGCGGGTCAAAGCGTGGCTTCTGTCTGGAGCCACTAGCGATGGATCTGGTAGGTGGCCGTAGGTCCCGTAAGTACCTGAGCAGGGGATATACTCCGTATCTGTACATAGGATTGGCCAATGCACTCACGGTCCAGTGCCGGAATGAGACCACAACTACATCCTTGTGGTAAAAAGGGGATGGAGGTAGGTAGGTAGGGCAGGGGAGGTAGCAGTGCTGGAGTCAGTTCAACCACGGTTCTCGTATGCTAACCCCCTCAATTCATAGATGCTATATATATAATGATGATGCTCCTGTCTTTCTGTAAGACAAGAGCTAGAATGGTTCCAGTGGACCTGGACCATGCACTGAATCTCAGAAGAATGTAATAGCGCCGCGTCAAGCAGCCTCAGACACCCCAGGATGGTATATAAGTACGCCAATCCGAAAGCCAGCCGCCGTTTCTCCGTTTGCCTGTACGCCAAGGTTGCACTACTCGTTTGAAGCTTCATTATCATTTCCGTCATGTGCAGTCGGCTTGACCGCTCAACCCTACCTCGAAGACCCTTGGGTCCGCATTTTGCGTGCCAGCCAGTCCCCAAGCATGCCATCCAGACGCTGCGAGGTCATCAATCAGTACGAAGCGCATACTTTTGGGATTGGTGCAGAACTTACGTTTGTTATATCCGCCAATTTAGCGTTTTCTTCTCTGAACAGGACTCCAGTAACCGGGTGATCAGGACCTGCAGGAACTACACCTGACTTGTCATAAACAACAACCAGCAGGTCTTTGATATCTGCACCATCGTCAAAGAAGGTTCGGAGGTGAGAGTCACTCCATGTTGGAGTTGATGTAGAAGCCGTAGAGCTCCCCGCCTTCTTCTCTTGCGCGTCATCTGCTTCGATAAGCTCAGGTGAGGGCGATGACTGTGGTGATGGTGCTTCTTCCTGACTTGATGTATCGACCATAAGAGGCGGTGGATACGACTGTACAGGTGTAATTGGTGATACCTGTACAGGAGACTCTGATAGTCTCTCTTCGGCCGGATCAGATCTCTCAAATGCAGGAGTTCCAATGTAGCTATCTGGGAACGCTCCTGGGATCGGTCGCTGTTGTTTGCTGGGCGCTCGAATAGGCTCCTCGATGGGGGAGACGATGTCTTCTTCAGATGAATCGAAATCGTCCAGCTCAACACGAGACTTAGCCTTCTTTGCCTTCACAGGTTTGGGTTCGGAGGCACTTGAATTAGTAGTTCTAAGGATCTTAGAAATGGCACTCGGTGACTTCTGTTCTTTGAAAGTAGCAGAAAGAACAGGTGTGACGCCTCTATTCGCCTCCGCAAAAACCTCTCTAGTCTGTTCTCTAGGTTCCTCAACTGGCTCGGTTTGTACCAGCCGCATTGAGGGTGCCTTGACCGATTCAGCGGGAGGTGCTCGATCAGGCGCAGGAGCTTGCTGTGGCTCCACTGGTCTTGACTCTTTCCCAGGTCCAGCTTTCCGACTCGGAGATTGTTCCGGTCGTGGTTGCTTCTGCAATTTGCTGGGGTTCCTTTGTATCTCTGAAGGTGGCGCTTGAGCTTGCTCTTCGATGGATACAATGTCGTCTGGATCTTTGTCATCAGCTGGGGATTGAGTATCCATCGATCGCTTGCTAGCCATAATCTCGTCAACCTCGTCTTCGACAGACCTAGACTTCTTGTCTTTTCGTTTGAAGAGACCGCTAAGCATCCCGGGTTTCTTTTCCTTATCTTTCTTGTCCTTTTTATCCTTCTTGTCCTTGCTCTTGTCGGAAGAGTCCTTGTCCATCTTATCAAGACTAGGGCGTTGTTTGAGTTCTTTCGAATCAGTAGAGGGTCGTGTTGAAGTGCTGGAATCATCGCGCAGTAAGTTGGGCGTTAGTGTGATTTTCCTCGTTTCTACTGTATCATCTTTGAAAAATGAATCAGTATTTCTGACCGTACCGTTTCGTGACTTGCTTTCCGGCTTGCCCTCAAATAGCTCGTCGCTCGTTCGCGCGGCATCCGACGCGCCATTTGACGTAGGCTCGGGTCTATTGTTCTCGGTGATCTCTGAGTCGGATTTGATTTCTCGGGTGTCTGAACGGGTCTTCAAAGGCTCTACTGCCGCAATTTCATCCTCATCAGTCGTTTCTTGTGATTCACCATTCTGCTCTTGTCCGTTCTGAGCAAACATTTCACCCTCGCCGTCCTCTTCTTCAGTTGAGTACTCTATGTCTGACGCTTCAACGTAAGTAGGAGCAGTAAAAGTAACAGTTTTGGCATTTCTCCTCCTCATTGCCTTCTTCAACGGATTCTTTGACTTCTCTGCCTGGTCTCCGAGCATGGTGGATGTAAGCTTCAGAAATTAGTTTCCATATAAGCACAAAAAGGCTAGAAGAGATCATACGTCGATATTTCTGTGTTTGTTGAGACGGGCTAATCGTTCAGTTGGAGTCTCTATATGTTCTGCAGGTAAATAGCCTAGGAACGGGGTCAGAATGCCAACAAGAGCCAGACCCAGACAATTATCTTACCAATACTGCTATCTTTCACCACCCTGACAAGCCACCAGTAGCTATTACTGTCATCCAAAAGAACCATCGTGTCTCCCTTGGTGGCATTTGCTTGGCCTTCTACGGTCGCGACGAAGGTATGAAGCGCGTAAACGAACTCGAAATCGATGTCCTCTGCAGATTGTAAGCATTCTCCGCCCCATCCTGAATCAATGAATCTGGAGTCTATATGGCAAGGGATTTCATAATCATCATCTTCAGATTCCTCATAGAGTATCGTCAATCCATCCTCGGGAAATAGTGAAGCTTCATCCTCTTCCTGGTCCTGGTCATCCCGGTCTTCTTGGTTTCCGTCGTCTCCGTCGCCGTTATCAGCCCATCCTTGCTTTCTCCTGCCCATCAAATCTTCACTCAGATCATTAGGAAGGGTCTTCACCTCTGTGGCGTCTTGGGTCGTTATATCTGATAGGTTTCCACAGCAGTCCTTAGTGTAATACTCCAGACTGAATTCTTGATCATACTCGGAGAGAGATTCCGTTGAGACAAAGGGATCCAGAAGCTTTGCAGTGTCGCTGAAGCTGGCATCGTCTGACCCGTAGCCTGCATACTTACCCCGAAGATGATGATATGATGTCGCCAGGTCTCTTTCAGCCACGCCCTGAACAACTGTTTGAGGCTGTGGCGGCAGAGGGTAGCCAGCGGTCTCCACAAATGGTGATGAACTTTCAACGCACGCTTGTAGAAACAGTCGAGGCTTTGTTGGACTTGGGGGGAACGCAAGAGAAGTGGATCGCAAAGGCCATTGAGAAGCAGGGGAACACCCACCATCGTCGATTGATGGAGAGCTTGATATCTTGTCCATCATGTCATCGTCCATCCCGTCATCACCCTCCGCATCTGCCATTTCCGCATCTTCAGTCGATCCGGTCATGCCACCATTCTGAGCCACTGCCAGGTCGTCTTGCTGCAGGGATTGGGACCCATTCAGCTTGTTCGAAACGGCAGAAGCCAGATCATCGTCCCCGTACTGTTGTAACTGTTGCACCTCTCCGTTCGTCCACTCCCTTGATACCCTTGGGCTTCGAAGCTTTAGCTCTTCTGCTTCAGCGGCGACCTCGCGCAAGGTTTCTGCTTGGTGGGGAGCCGGAGGTCCAGCACCCAGAGGGCTTGGGTGGATTCGATTATGCTCCTGTGCCGAGGGAGCATTTTGATCTTGCAGATCAATCGAGTCTACCGACAAGAAGAATTGTTAGATATGTTGATCTATGCGAGCCAACAATGCTCGAGCAGAGCCTACCTGCACGAATGATCTCTGGTCGTGTCATTTTTCACAGACAGCATGGAGGCTGGTTTTCTCAAAGGAATGTAGTCGCGTGCTGAAAGGGGCTGACAGTCCAGAAGCCCGCGGTTCCTACACTTTCTATCGCCAATGGTACCCGTACCAACAGGGTTGATTGTCCGCACACCTCCAGCCTGTGATTCGCAGCCAAAAGAACGAGGGCAGCGCGGTGCTGCGAAATGACGCTGGTACCTGGGAAGAGAATCTGAGGGATTGCCGCACCCCCAGCCTCCGGCAAGCACCGATGGGTATATAATTGTGCGCACTTCGAAGATCGCGACCTCGACCGGCGTAAGTCGCTGCAGACTATAGAGCGCAGCAAGGAAAGGAAGGGAAGGGAAGGGAAAGGAGAGTCGTGATCGTGGTCGTGGTCGTCGCCGGCGAGATGGGAGGTGGGAGGTGGACTGGTGGTGGTGGTGGTGGTGAGTGTGTATGATCTTGGTCGCTCATCTGAGATGCTGCTGCTGCTGGGCTTTTTGTTTCAGAACTTATTTTCCCCTTTGTGGCCCCCTGCGACTGGGCCGGGCCCGGGCCCGGGTTGGCATGAGCGCAGCGCATTGTGGGTGCAGCCAATCTTGGAATTCGCTCTGCACGCTCCACGCTCCACGCTCCACACTCCACTCCCACTCTCGCTCTCACTCGTCCTCATCCTCGCCCTCGCCCTCGCCCTCGACCAATCTCAAGTCACTCTCACCTGCGTTTGGACGATCGGGAGGACATCACCAGGCATGCTGCAGGCCTGCAGCTGGAAGAAAATGGCCATCATCCACGTGGGATGGGACGACACGCCGAGGAAGGAGAGGAAGGAACAAGGAGAAATCGGCAATAGACCTTCGTCGACCAGTGTTTGCCTCTCCAGCCCCAGTCAGGCTTGTGTCCAGGTGAGCAATTTGGGCCTGCAGCTTGTGGCCCCAGAAACTTGCTTCCTACAGCTGAGTGCCGGATTGCTCCCCTGCTGTCTAAAAATACCTCGTTCTACTAGCGCAGTGCTGAGGTTATATCAGTTGTATCTCATAACATAACATCACATCGCAACGCTTAATATGCTAGGAATGGTCTTGTCTGCCCAGTATCTCTCTCTTCGTTACGCCCCTCCGCTTGCCACTCGTCTGAATTCCTCGGCTTACGCGGGGAAGCGAGTAAAGAAATGAGCATACAGATAGAAGTCGACCTACGACGCTGCAAATGCGAGTTACTATGGCTTAGTAGATCTTAATCCGAACAAGTTTTGGGGAAGGCTGTGATGAAAAAATTACCACATGTCTATGAATCTCATGTGAAGTCATTAATCCGTCCTGGACTTTTGCATTACCCTTTCTTCTCATGCTAGAGTGGACCAACGTGAACAGCCATTTAAAATGCTCCCACAAGCTATGTTACATGCACCAAAACGCCATATGTACGCGATATCCACAGACATACATTGTGGGTGGTCAAGAAAGTAATTGCTTAATGTCTTCAATGCGCTGTAGCTTCCTCTCCTCGTCACTCATCATGCCTAGCGAACTCGCACTGTCATCGTGTCAGTGCAAACTTCTACCATGATTGGTAGAGTATAACTCACATGAACTTCTTCCGATCCTGTATCTTCAGCATCCTCTCTTCCACACTCTCCTTCACGATGAATCTATACACCTTCACCTCGTCAGCCTGACCCATGCGATGCACACGGTCAATAGCCTGCGCCTCAACAGCGAAGCTCCACCAGGGATCCATCATGAACACCCGCTTCGCCATCGTTAAGTTCAGTCCTACACCACCAGCTCTCAGACTCAGAAGTAGAACCACGCCTTTCTTGCTAGCAGCGAATTCCGAGAGAACTGCAGCACGAGCTTTCTGCGCCATGGATCCGTCTAGACGAACGAAGGGTATAGCAGCACGCGCAAGCGCGGGCTCGATCAGCGAGAGGAATGATGTGAACTGGCTAAAGATCACGGACTTCATCCTAGGCTGCTCGTTTCTCACTGCCTTGAGATGGCTCATCAATGCCCCAATTTTTGCGGACGAATTAGAGCCAAGTCTCTGCAAGCTCCATTTCCTATCAGGGTGGCCCTCATCTTTCACAACCTCGAAGATATCTCTGGTATTGAGAACCTCTCTACAGCTGAAGCAACGCGGAATTTCGCCCTTGTCTGTCTGGTGGTTGATATAGTCGAGCAAGCATTTTTTACATGCGGAATGCCAGCATCCTGTGACTGTTTGCTCGATCATTGGCTCTTCAGAGCAAATCGGGCATTCGTTCTCTGATTCATCCCGGATTTGAGCAAGTACATGGGCACCGAAGGCATTCGAATCTGCAGAGTCGTCGGTCGCGGCTGTGAAGCGCTCAATCAATGATTGTAGGTCCATGTCATCTGCAAGACCACTTGCAGCATCCGCCATTTCAGCAGCATCCTCCTCATCTGCGACGAGATTGGCATTTCGTGTCAAGAGAGGGTGACAACAAGACTGTCGTAGACGGAGAATCTGGGCGAAGATGCTTGTGTAGGCCTTGAGAACTGTGCCAGCTTCGACGTTAGCAGCGAAAGTTCGTTTGGCACGTGTAAATATGTGGTCATAAACCTCACGCTCTGGCTTTGAGAGCTCGATGTCGACAATATTTATAGACTTAGGAGGCAAGGGAACAAGCGCATCACCATTTGGTGTCTTCATGTCCTTTGTTCTTCTTAAGACGAGAGGCTCGAGGACGGTCTGCACAACGTCAAGTGCCCGCATGAAGTCCTTGGACTCGAATGGCATCGTGATGAATGTCTTCCAGAATGAAAAGTTGCTCCATGGCTCCACTCTCAAGAACCGTACAAGACTGAATAGGTCTTCTAGTCGATTCACAATAGGCGTCCCTGTCAGTACCCATCGATGCTCAGCATCAATCTCGTAGCACGCCTTCGCTGTCTTACTTTGGCGGTTCTTGATGTGATGGGCCTCATCTAGAATGACACGGAAATACCGAAGTGAAAAGAGACCGCCGTATGAAGCTCTGTCACCATTTCTCGCAGCGACTTGGTTGAACTCAGATAGCACAACCCCATAACTTGTGATGATGACATTTGGAGCAGCTGCGGCATTTGCCTCGCAGCAAAGAGCTTGTAAGTTGGCAGTCTTCTCACTTCCATAATAAACCATAGCCTTCATTGTGCCTTCTTTGGAAGCGTTTTCGGCCTCACTTTGCCATTGTGCAAGTAGTGACATTGGTGCTACCACTAGAGTCGTACATGGAGCTCCTTCAACATTCCTAGAGTTTGCTGGTAGCCTTGGTAGGCTGTTGACCGACTGTAGCACGGAGCTAGTCCTCTCGAGTCTCATAGCGACCTCCGATTTATGAGAATGTATCAAGCTCATCATTTCGATAGTTTTGCCGAGTCCCATCTCGTCTGCCAGAATACCACCCAAGCAGTGCTGCTCCTGCACGGGAAATCTGATTGAAAGGTCACCACTGTAAGGATTAACGTAGAATTTGTCTTGGTCCTTGACCTGAGGTACTTCCTTGTCCTCCATATCTCGCGTAGGCCAATCATATTCTTCCCACAAGGGATGCATGGAGACCTCTCTCTCCTCATTCTTTTCATCCTTCTCTTTAGACATCATCCAGTGCAAAGCCTGCTTTTGGTAATGCCTTAGGTCCATAGCAAAGGTTTCAGCTGGTTCCGCGGCTTGGGAATTGAAGTCAAAGGATTGGGCCTTTTTGTAGAGTGTGTCAAGCTGGTCCTGTTCAAGTTCTTTTCCGTCTTCAACTTCCTCGGACGGTGGTGATGAACTACCATTTTCAGCAGAATCTGGTTTGTTCGATTTGGACTTCTCATATTGCTCTGCAACCTCGGCTGCTTGCAAAAGTCCTTCTCGTCTGTGCTTTGTGGTGGTTTCTGAAGTCTTAGATGGCAGGAGGTTCACTTCCTCAAAGAGCTTCACAAGAGCTACCTGGCGTAGCCGCAGTTCCTTCTCTTCAGACGACTCTTTCTCCTCAAATAAGCCAGTTTTACGGTCGTCGGCGAGCTTGAAGCCTCTACCATCAAAAGCAGTTCTTAATAATGAGCATCGGAGTTGCAGAAAGATGGTGTCATTCGTCCTAATCCTCTCCGGTGCATATACACAGGTTCCTTCAAATCTACAGATTTTCTGGTCGATCAGAGTAGATACCCAATTGGCAGTTTCTCTAGGTAATCTCCCAACCTCCTCTCCCTTCACATTGGTGAAGCGCACAATGACATCAACTCGCTTGGCTGCGGCACTGTTCGGTTTCAATAGCGTTGCGGCAGGTCTTCCTTTGCCTTTACTCACGGGAGCTTTTGGTGGCTGTATTTTCTGCCTCTCAATGCGGACAGATTCTCCATGCCTGATCAAAGCTGTGCCACTCCTTGTAGCCCAGCCTCCAACCCCGAAAGCCCCGACGTAGCGGTATTCTGGCATCTTGTTCATTAGAGAAATTTCCTCAGTGAGAGTATCAGCTGTCCCGTGATGTTTCTCGCTCTTCAGTCCGCTAGTTGTACCCGACTTCACGAATGAGTTCATTGTCATGGCTTTAGGTACTGGACCATCTCGATTCGAGCCTCCTCCGATGTCATGACTAGTACTTGAGCTAGCCTTCCAGGATCCATCGAAGTATATATTGACAGCTCTTTCGAGGTCTCCTCCAGATGCATCCCGCAGTTTCTCCAAGACCTCCGGTGAGACTCTGTCCCCGACGAAATTTTCGAATGTCACCGAGTCGAAGCTAGGAATCTTCTCTGCCGTCTCAGGCTCTTCATGATGTGAGAGAGCCTCAGCTCTGGAGTCCGGCGTTCTACGCCCATTTGGAGGATGGTGCTCTGTCACCAAAGCCGTATGAAACGCGTCAATTTCGCCTGGTGAAGATGGATTAACTTCTAGAGAGGAGTCAAATATTTCCGACTTCTCTTGAAAAAACCTCCTCTTTTTTGCTGGAGGACCATCCGACTCCATCATACTCATGTCGACGTTGGATGTTGAGGAGAGGCCATTTTTTAACTCTCAAGGTTGACGAGGAAGACGCGATTTCTGCCGCGGTAGATTTTCGCGTAGATTATAGAAAAAAGCTCAGGACGTCGACGTCCCAGACATCACGATGTATTTTCCCGACGACGTTTCTTGATACTATATCTACTTTAATAAAATAATGTAATGCATTTTACACGGGCTAGCTACCGGCTGCAGACGCTCGCCGTAACCAAGCCTGTACTGAAGTGTACATATGCTACCACTTCATATAGTGCTCCAGCGCCTCACACCTATCGAATAAATGAGGCAGACGTGAACGGAGCAAGAGCCTACTGCTCAAGTCTTGTACAGTAAGCTTCAGTATCCACATACGTTGTGCAATAATGCTAATTGTCTGCAAGAAAGTTCGATTCTCCGTCTTACACGCTTCAAACATTTATCCCTCCTTCGGCCCGCGATGCATATCTCTCGATCCGAGCTCTCAACATTGAGCTTGCTAGAATACCAGACTTAGTCTCGAACCCTACAGTCGGTGCTCTTCGAATGCAATTCTGGCGGGATAACTTAACACGCACATTTGCCAACACGCCACCAAAAGAGCCTGTAGCGATACTGCTATACCATGCTCTTACATCTCTCCAGTCACGGCACAGTGGACTCAGCACAAATGTGATGAAGAGATGGTTCACCAAAGTAATAAACACGAGAGAACAATACATGAGCAATCGGCCGTATACGAGCTTGGATGCGTTAGAGATGTACGCTGAGAATACGTATTCGACTCTTATGTATTTGACGTTAGCGGCTATTCCCCTGAATTCGATGGCTTTAGACCATGTTGCGAGTCATATTGGAAAAGCTGCCGGCATCATCGCTGTGCTGAGGGGATTGCCATTGCTTGCGTTTCCGCCGCCACCGAATCATCATAGCAATAATGCCGCTTTTGGGGGTGCTCTTGGTGCGAATGATACTGGCAATCAGGGAGTTGTTGTTTTACCTTTAGATATCATGGCGCAAGCTGGCGTCAAGGAGGAAGAAGTCTTTAGGCAAGGTTCTAATGCTCCTGGATTGAAAGATGCGGTTTTCGCAGTTGCTACCAGGGCTAACGATCATTTGATCACGGCGAGGGAAATGATAAAGAATCTGCGACAAGGCAAAGATGTAGGTCATGAATTTGAGCATGAAGGAGAAGAGGGTCATCAATATTCTGAGCAGCGGTCTACCAGTCATTCACAGCTCGAAGATATAGAGCGAGGCTTTGGAGTTCTCATGCCAGCAGTACCAACAAGGTTATGGCTAGAGAAACTGGAGAAGCTTGACTTTGATGTTTTTAGACCAGAGTTGCGGGCCAGGGATTGGAAATTGCCTTGGAAGGCATACTGGACACACTCCCGACGAGCATTATGATATTACATCATCTAGTCAAACGCCTTTCTGACCTTATTCGCGGATATGACCCCTATGCCTTGGGTGCGATTTATGCCATGTTGTGATGATATAGAAAAAAGGGGAAACAACAAGGTCAGTCTCATGGAATCCGCATCTCCCTTGCCCATAGTTGGCTACAACCTAAGGATCCATCTTTCCACAATACGAGACCATATGCGACAAGGCTTTAGACTCGTCAACCCACAAATCTTCCTAGGTCCTGCCACCCAACTCCAAGCCTCTCACTTCCCAGGCCATATCTTGCGTTCCTGGTCCCACACCGCCCTCGCGGATACATGCCGTTATTCCTGCACTCCCAGCCACAATAGTCATTCACATATTTCCTCCCCACATTCGTTCTGTTCGGGAGACATTGATCAGGCATCTGGAAAGGAATGTTCGGTTGGGAAAATTCATTGAGGTCATTGATCCGTTGAAGTTGGTCGTAGAGGAGATAGCAATAAGGACCAGCGAGAAGAGGGCCACGGTGGCCGCAAAGAGCCTCGATGAGATAATAGTAGCACATTCCGGTGCCTGAAGATGATGCCCTTGGGTGAGAGCGGCTATGTTTCTCAACACCAGGGCTTGGTCGAGAATGTGACGACGTTCGATGATGTGGACTAAGGACTGGTACTATTCAACAAGGAGGACAAGTTGGGAGAGTGTAACAAGATAAATATCCACCCAAAAGTCATCGTCATGTTTGCGGAATGTATTTGCTATCCCCATTTGATCTTCTGAGCTGTTGCCCATTTTCAAAATCACCGTCATCTCATCCACACCATGGGGTTCCGATGGAAGCAGTAACTTTTCTGGACAGCCCATAACAGTGATTGTGCCTACATGATTATTGCGATAAGTTGGTCAAGAGAGATTGCCTAGCGATGAAAACTCCAACAGCCAGTGACTTTGATGTCGCTGGACCTCGTGACGATAATTTCACACATTGTAAGTCAAGGAAAGAAAGTAAGGTCTGTGCCTTGTCTGTTTCTAAATGGAGTGCGTTTGATAGTTTGAAACGAATACTGAGCGATGTGTCACTCAGACTAGGACAAGCAAAGACAGAAAGTTTGATGCGCAAACGAGATCCACTGTGTAACTCAGAGTAACCGTTTGTTCGAAACCCACAGCTAAACTAAACAAAATTGGAACAAGGAGAGGTCAAACCTGTTGTATTTGAAAGAGTCGAAAGCGTTCTAGGGTATTCTAATATTCAAACAAACGCCTGATATGATGCGGTGAGCGTTTTGTGACCTCATGATTTTATCTCATGTTCCATCCAATACTCAGACTTTCCCAGTCCCTCATTTGGGCTCTGCCCCATCCATTCTCCAGCAGAGAGCTTAAAGGACTTGGATTTCTCGAGAAGCTCGTCCGTAACAGAAGCAACGTCCACATCCAAGTAATCTCTAAGGAACTCGCCGACTTCCGTGTTCTCATGATTGCCTCGGAGAGTATCGGAGCCTGTAGATCCATATATATTCACATCGACAGCCGAGTGTCCGTGGCTTGACCAGCCGATGCGTGCTCGGCGACTGATCATGTCCGCAAAATAATAAGGAGAGAGTTCGGGTGTATCGATAATAAGTTGAATCTCGGAAGCTTTAGCATTGGCTATGCCCAAGCCTTTCTCCACAAGCTCCTCGCCAATAAAGCGCTCGAGGTCCTTCCCTCCTTCGGACATATACGCTCTCAGGCGTCGGGCTGAATGTTCCGCAGAGCTTGAAGCATTAGAAAGGACTTCCGGATACCAGATATAGTGTGGATAAGTTGTATGAAGCTCTATATCACGTTAGCATTATCGTGGCTTGAGGAAGAATATTGAAGCTTTGATAGCCATAGGTGTTTTCGTCTCAGCGCGTTATGCACGACGAAGGGAAGGAACACTCACGTCTTGCGACGGCCAAACCGCCCGTCTCGTGGTCACTGGTAGCCACAAGTACCCCTTTCGTGTCTGACTTTTCCAGAAATTCCACAACACTCCCAAAAGCTCTATCATAGGCCAAAACTTCATGAACCTGAGCCGCCGGGTCATTGCCATGACCAGCATGATCAATACGACTTCCTTCAATCATGAGAAAGAATCCCTTATCGCTATCCTGTGTAGCAGCTTCCAGAGCTTTGAGGGCAGTACGTGCCATCTCGTCCAGCGATGGATACACATCGTTCATATTCCGTCGGTCAAGCTCATATGGAAAGTTATAGTGCGCGAAAAGACCAAGTAATGGTAGCTTAACCGCACTTCCCAGCTTCAATCCATCGAAGTCTTTTCTGGTATCAATGTAATTCCAGCCGTACTTCTCTTGAGCCAATTGTGTGATATCTCTATCATCTTCTCGACAGCTGCCAGACGTCGTATTCGGGAGAAAATGGCAACGACCGCCTCCAAGCATAAGATCAACCACTCTCCCGAGAGGATGTTCTCCCACTTCTTGCTGGGCAATCAAATTTTCCTCCGATCTATTCTTTGCATGTGAGGCAAAGCACGCGGGAGTCGCATCTGTCAGAGAGGTCGTCACCACCAGACCAGTTTTGTATCCCGCTTTTTTGGCTGCTTCGAGAACAGTGCCGCATGGCGCGCCGCCAGGGAGAGTAGAAATTGCAGTGTTATACGACTTCTTGCCACATGAAAAGGCAGTAGCTCCGGCAGCTGAGTCGGTAATAAGGCTGCTGCTTGATCTTGTGCGGGAGGATCCGATGAAATGCTGATCGAGAATGAGAACGTCGTCATAGGGCAGACCACCTGAACCATTAGCACTCATCAAGATAAACAAGGAACAGGAATAACCTTCAAATTGTCGGAAACTGCGGGTCAAAGATAGACTCGCAGGCCCCATACCATCTGAGACCATGAATATAAGATTGCGCTTCCCACTTGGGGCTGCCTTCTTGCCATCTTTATTCAATGACTGTTGTTGATAGAAGACCGCAAGGACGATCACTGCTGCTGTTGCGATGACCGCCCAGGCGAATAGACCTATTTCTCTCCAGACTCTAGCTCTACTTTGAGGTGCACTTTCAGCCCTCCTTTGACTTCTAAGCAGAGCGGTATCTTCGGCCGCAGCTTGCTCATCAGAGTGAACTGATGAGTCCCTCCTCTCAGACGCAAATAGAGGTTCTTCTGGCGGCATTGTAGATTATATGACTTGGCGACAGTGTGAATATAGTCTACCTTCCCCTAAAATGAATCAAATGCACCAGAGCATGTATAGACAGTAAAGACTGGGGATTGATTTGCACTGTAGACTGAGTTGAGGTCCACGAGGTATGATAGAGCACACGCTACCACCATGTGATTGCATCACAGCAGCCTTGGGACGGCAGGCAACCAATCAGCATCCGCATTCGTAATGCAATCTTCCACGTTGATTGGCACACTGCCATGCCCTACCATTGGCTTTTGTGCCAGCCCTCAATCAAATTGTTGAGCGTATAATAGGGAACTGAGTGCTCTTCAGGCTTATTCAAGGTTGTTTCTAAACTATCAGGGCTCATTTGCAGCATTAAGTCATGACAATTACCACCGATAAAACAATCAGTATGGCAGGTAGCACAATGCGTAGCTAGCACAAGGATGTGATAGACCTTTAACGTGGGATTGTCGAGGCTGTCCATCTAGCCTCATGTAACAGTTCTCTCTTTCTCTCATGGATAAGTAGAAAATGAGGCAGCTCAAGCAATAGTAGTATGTTCAGCAGCTGATTGGACCCGAATTTGTGCCATAACTGACAATTATAGACCTAGTGATTCACGAATTGATTTTGAAATCCGAGATTTTCCACATGGATATGTGACTTATCATTCGTAGACGCCCAGGGATAGGTACAGCTAATTTTCGCTGCTTCCTTCATGCAAGTCCAGCCATCAAAACCCCCAAGAAAAACATAACAGCAACCTTTAACGCTTCTTCGTTTGGGCTTGTTGAGATTCCTTAAGCACCTTCTTGACAATCTTCTGCTCCTCAATCAGGAAAGCACGTACAATCCGGTCCCGAACGCAGTTGGCACATCTTGATCCACCATACGCGCGCTGAACGGTCTTCTTTGGGCGGGAGATTTGGGAGTATTCGCGAGGTCGGAGGGCTGGGATCTGTAAGGGGAACAAATGTTAGCTGAGGAATACAAAATACAACTGAACTCCTCCGTAAAAGCCTTCCAATGATTGAATTCCCTGGAAATCGCTGCGACAACATTCAGGCCAGGTCGTGTGGTCGCTACGGGCCATAATTTCGAAAATCGAATCTTCCCTGGCGTTTGGTCCCGTCATTCCAGCAAGCGCCTCACTTCCCATCCAATCTTAACCCCAAAAAGACGAGCAATATGAACAACTTACTCCTGGCAGCTTGATACCGCAGTCTCCGCACTTGGGTGCTGTACCGGCCTTCTTGATGTGGAGGTATCGAAGCTCGCCGCCGGGGGTCTTGACAATGCGAACCTTGTTCGACTTGGTATTGTATCTATACACGGTCAGTTGGCAATCGCTCGATGCATCAGTCATCGTATAGGCTCACGGATTCCGGCGTCTGTATGTCAATCTGTTGGACGGCATTGTGGCGGTTCTGTTGCTCGACTTGGTCGTCTGGGTGAAGCGGGAAGTCGATAATTTTCAAAAGGGCTTGCTGTGTGGGCGCGCTAACACAGGCTTGCACTGAAGATCACGAGACTAGATATCATTGGCTGGGATCCCGGAACATTGGATTTTGCGGCAACCGAGCTAAAAGCGATGTGATTGGACCAAACTTTGTGCTCGACTTCCGCTGCACTATTTTCATGAGGCGCGAGTCGGCTCGAGGTCCTCTCTAGAAACATCTCCCTTCACCATCAACAGGAGACAGGAGATCGTGTGCGTGACATCAAGATGTCGTCCATACCTCCTCCACCTCCTCCAGGATGGAACTCCTCAGCTCCTCCTTCCCTCCCACTGGGGGCACCACCTGGCGCCCCTCCGCCCCCTGGATATCGACCTCCTGCGGACCCCCATGTGGCCAAGTTTGCACAGAAGAAGAAGGAATGGTTACGGTCGCAACGGAATCGATTTGGAGAGAAACGTAAAGGAGGATTTGTCGAGACTCAGAAGGCTGACATGCCGCCCGAGCATTTAAGAAAGATCGTGAAGGATATTGGAGACGTTTCGCAAAAGAAGTTTAGCAGCGACAAGCGAAGTTATCTTGGAGCACTAAAGTTCATGCCGCACGCCGTCATGAAATTACTCGAGAATATGCCGATGCCCTGGGAGTCAGCGAGGGAGGTCAAGGTTCTTTATCACGTCAACGGGTGCTTGACTCTGGTCAACGAGACACCAAGAGTTATTGAGCCTGTCTTCCACGCGCAATGGGCTACAATGTGGGTGTGTATGAGAAGAGAGAAGAGCGATCGAAGACATTTTAAGCGGATGCGATTCCCCCCTTTTGATGACGAGGAACCGCCTCTTTCTTGGTCCGAAAACATCGAAGATGTCGAACCTTTGGAGCCAATCCAGATGGAACTAGATGAAACAGAAGACGAAGCAGTCTATGAATGGTTCTACGAAAATAGACCACTGCTAGATACGCCGCACGTCAATGGGCCAAGTTACAAGGAGTGGAATCTCTCGTTGCCGCAAATGGCGACTCTCTACCGACTCAGTCATCAGCTCTTGAGTGACTTGGTGGACAAGAATTATTTCCACATGTTCGAGCTCAACAGTTTCCTCACAGCTAAGGCATTGAATGTCGCCATTCCTGGAGGGCCAAGATTTGAGCCTTTATACAAAGATATCGATCCCAACGACGAAGACTTTGGCGAGTTCAATGCTATCGATCGTATAATTTTCCGCGCTCCTATACGAACTGAGTACCGAGTTGCCTTTCCGTTCTTGTACAATTCTCTTCCCCGCAGCGTGAAGCTGTCTTGGTATTCGCACCCGCAGGTGGTGTATATTCGTGCCGAAGACCCCAGTCTACCGGCTTTTTACTTCGATCCTGTGATCAATCCCATCTCCTCAAGATCGGTTGCCCCCAAGAACATCACTGTCAGCCACGAGGATGAGATATTTGGACCCGGCGGCAACGAAGAACCAGAAGAGGATGCATTCGAGCTACCTGGTGAGGTTGAGCCATTCCTTGCAGACGAGGATCTCTTTACAGACGAAACCGCCTCAGCTATCGCGTTGTGGTGGGCACCGTACCCGTTCGACAGACGCTCTGGTCGGATGGTCCGAGCTCAAGATGTGCCTCTGGTCAAGCAATGGTACCTCGAGCACTGCCCTCGAGATCAGCCTGTGAAGGTTCGGGTTTCATATCAGAAACTCCTGAAGACATATGTTCTGAATGAACTGCACAAGAAGAAGCCAAAGTCTCAGAACAAACAAAGTCTGATCAAGTCTTTGAAACAAACGAAGTTTTTCCAACAAACAAGCATTGATTGGGTTGAAGCTGGTCTTCAGGTCTGCCGGCAGGGATTTAATATGCTTAACCTCCTCATTCATCGAAAGAATCTCACTTATCTGCATCTCGACTATAATTTTAACCTCAAGCCCGTCAAGACTTTGACTACTAAGGAGAGAAAGAAATCGCGTTTCGGGAATGCTTTCCACCTCATGCGTGAGATCTTGAAGTTGACGAAGTTGATCGTTGACGCACAGGTCCAGTACAGACTCGGCAATATTGACGCTTTCCAGCTCGCAGATGGTATTTTGTATGCCTTCAATCATGTGGGTCAGCTTACTGGTATGTACCGCTATAAGTACAAGCTCATGCACCAAATTCGCTCGTGCAAGGACTTGAAGCATCTAATCTACTACCGGTTCAATTCTGGCCCGGTAGGCAAAGGCCCTGGTTGTGGCTTCTGGGCCCCAGCTTGGCGAGTCTGGCTATTTTTCATGCGGGGTATCATTCCTCTGCTTGAGCGGTGGCTTGGAAACCTTCTGTCCAGACAGTTTGAAGGAAGGCACAGCAAGGGTGTTGCAAAAACAGTCACGAAGCAACGCGTGGAGTCGCATTTCGACCTTGAGCTTCGCGCCTCGGTCATGGCTGACCTGATGGATATGATGCCAGAAGGCATCAAACAAAACAAAGTGAACACCGTCCTACAACATCTGTCTGAAGCCTGGAGATGTTGGAAGAGCAATATTCCTTGGAAAGTCCCGGGTCTCCCGGCTCCTATCGAGAACATCATTCTACGTTACGTGAAGAGCAAGGCTGATTGGTGGATATCCGTCGCCCACTACAATAGAGAACGAATTCGGCGAGGCGCAACCGTTGACAAGACGGTCGCGAAGAAGAATCTGGGTCGCTTAACACGACTTTGGCTAAAGGCTGAGCAGGAGAGGCAACACAATTACATGAAGGACGGACCTTACGTTTCTTCAGAAGAAGCTGTGGCTATCTACACCACCACGGTGCACTGGCTCGAGTCTCGAAAGTTTTCGCCCATACCATTCCCAAGTGTTTCTTATAAGCATGACACCAAGATCTTGATTCTCGCTCTCGAACGACTTCGAGAAGCATATTCTGTCAAGGGCAGACTAAACCAGAGTCAGCGTGAGGAACTGGCTTTGATCGAGCAGGCTTACGATAGCCCTGGAACTACACTCGAGAGAATCAAACGTTTCCTCCTGACACAGAGAGCTTTCAAGGAGGTAGGCATTGATATGAATGACAACTACAGCACAATCAATCCCGTGTACGATATCGAGCCGGTTGAAAAGATTAGTGACGCCTACCTTGACCAGTATCTGTGGTATCAGGCAGACCAGCGCCATCTCTTCCCAGCCTGGATCAAACCCTCTGATTCCGAAGTCCCTCCACTGCTCACCTATAAGTGGGCGCAAGGTATCAACAACCTTGACAAAGTCTGGGAGACTGCTGATGGGGAATGCAACGTCATGATTGAAACACAACTATCAAAAGTCTACGAAAAAATCGATCTTACGTTACTTAATCGGTTACTTAGACTCATCATGGATCACAATCTCGCTGACTACATCTCGTCAAAGAACAACGTTCAACTGACATACAAGGATATGAATCATGTCAATAGCTACGGTATGATCCGTGGCCTACAATTCTCTGCGTTTGTCTTCCAATACTATGGTCTTGTGCTTGATCTGTTGCTGCTTGGCCTGCAACGTGCAAGCGAGATTGCTGGGCCACCGCAAAGTCCAAATGACTTCTTACAGTTCCGAGACCGTGAGACAGAGACGAGGCATCCTATTAGATTGTACACCAGATATATTGATCGGATTTGGGTTTTTTTCAGATTTACTGCCGACGAGTCCCGAGATCTTATTCAACGGTTCCTTACCGAACAACCTGATCCAAACTTCGAGAACGTAATTGGCTACCGGAACAAGAAGTGTTGGCCGAGAGATTCGCGCATGCGTCTTATGAGGCATGATGTTAATCTTGGCCGCGCCGCGTTTTGGGACCTGAAGAATCGTCTACCACGGTCAGTCACCACGATTGAATGGGACGACACTTTCTCCAGTGTATACAGTAGAGACAACCCGAATTTGTTGTTCTCAATGTGTGGCTTTGAAGTCCGAATCTTGCCCAAGATCCGTAATCAGAATGACGAGTTTCCTGTGAAGGACAGTGTGTGGTCTTTGGTCGACAACACAAGTAAGGAAAGAACAGCTCATGCCTTCCTTCAGGTCACAGAGGAAGATATTGCAAAGTTCAATAATCGTATCCGTCAGATTTTGATGTCCTCCGGCTCTACCACCTTCACCAAAATTGCCAACAAGTGGAACACAAGCTTGATTGCGTTATTTACATACTATCGCGAGGCGGCTGTTTCCACCGTCAACCTTCTCGACACCATCGTCAAGTGCGAGACGAAGATCCAGACTCGAGTCAAGATTGGACTCAACTCTAAAATGCCCTCTCGATTCCCACCTGCTGTTTTCTACACACCGAAAGAGCTCGGTGGTCTTGGTATGATATCTGGTTCACACATCCTCATCCCGACAAGCGACAAGCGTTGGTCGAAGCAGACAGATACCGGCGTTACACATTACCGCGCTGGCATGACCCATGACGAAGATACTCTGATTCCGAACATATTCAGATATATTATTCCATGGGAAGCCGAGTTTATCGACTCTCAACGTGTGTGGACCGAGTATTCTCAAAAGCGCCAGGAAGCCAATCAGCAGAATAGAAGACTTACACTGGAGGATCTTGAGGACAGCTGGGATCGTGGTCTACCCCGAATAAACACGCTGTTCCAGAAGGATCGAAGTACCTTAAGTTTTGACAAGGGATTCCGTGCTCGTACCGAGTTCAAAACATACCAACTAATGAAGAGCAATCCATTCTGGTGGACGAGCCAGCGACATGACGGCAAATTGTGGAATCTAAATGCGTATCGCACGGACGTGATCCAGGCACTTGGTGGTGTAGAGACAATTCTCGAACACACCTTATTCAAAGCCACCGCTTTTCCGTCGTGGGAAGGTCTGTTCTGGGAAAAGGTATGACTCTTCGAAACTACTATAGAGAATACATGTGCTAATAATTCAACAGGCCTCGGGTTTCGAGGAATCGATGAAATTCAAGAAATTAACCAACGCCCAAAGATCGGGTCTGAACCAAATTCCTAACCGCCGCTTCACACTGTGGTGGTCACCAACAATAAATAGGGCGAAGTATGGCTCGTCGATCTTCTCTTATGAATGAATACTAACTAGTTATAGCGTCTATGTTGGCTTCCAAGTTCAATTAGATCTGACTGGCATCTTCCTACACGGGAAAATTCCCACGCTGAAGATCTCTCTGATCCAAATCTTTAGAGCCCATCTATGGCAAAAGATCCACGAGTCAGTTGTCATGGATTTATGTCAAGTGCTGGACTCGGTTCGTACTTGCTTTCCCAAAGATTTGATGTTTATTCTAACTTTTAGTAGGAACTAGAGCAATTGGGCATTGAGACCGTGCAAAAGGAGACTATCCATCCAAGAAAGTCATACAAGATGAACAGCTCTTGTGCAGACATACTCCTTTTCGCAAGCCATAAATGGAACGTCACACGCCCTTCGATATTGTTCGATACTAAGGATGTAATTGAAGCTACAACCACCAATAAGTTCTGGCTAGACGTCCAGCTTCGATACGGCGACTATGATTCTCATGACATTGAACGATACGTGCGTGCAAAGTATCTCGACTATACCACAGACAGCATGAGTATCTACCCATCTGCAACTGGTCTCATGATCGGAATTGACCTTGCATACAACTTGTACTCGGCATATGGACAGTACTTCCCTGGATTAAAGACACTAATTCAACAAGCGATGGCAAAGATCATGAAGGCAAACCCTGCCTTGTATGTTCTTCGAGAGCGTATCCGGAAAGGGCTCCAGCTTTATGCTTCTGAGAGTAACCAAGAATTCTTAAATTCTCAGAACTACTCAGAACTCTTCAGTAACCAGATCCAATTGTTCATCGATGACACCAATGTCTACCGTGTTACAATCCATAAGACATTCGAGGGTAACCTGACAACTAAGCCCATCAATGGTGCGATCTTCATTTTCAATCCTCGGACCGGCCAGCTATTCTTGAAGATCATCCACACCAGCGTTTGGGCGGGTCAGAAGCGTCTGGGTCAACTAGCAAAGTGGAAGACTGCCGAAGAAGTTGCTGCTTTGATTCGATCATTGCCCATCGAAGAGCAGCCGAAGCAACTAATTGTGACACGTAAGGGTCTCCTGGATCCTCTAGAGGTACACCTTCTTGATTTCCCGAACATTTCTATCCGTGCATCCGAGCTTCAGCTTCCTTTCCAAGCTGCTATGAAGGTCGAGAAACTTGGTGACATGATTCTACGTGCCACCGAGCCACAGATGGTGTTATTCAATTTGTATGACGAGTGGTTGAAATCCATCTCATCATACACAGCATTCTCTCGTCTCGTTCTGATTCTTCGGGCTCTCCATGTAAATCCGGACAGGACCAAATTACTTCTACGCCCTGACAAAACTGTGATTACTCAAGACCATCACATCTGGCCTTCTTTGTCGGAAGATGACTGGATCAAAGTCGAAACTCAATTACGGGACCTTATCTTGAATGATTATGGTAAGAAGAACAATGTCAATACCTCGAGCTTGACTAGTAGCGAAGTCCGAGACATCATCCTTGGCATGGAGATCAGTGCGCCATCAATGCAGCGTCAGCAAGCAGCCGAGATCGAGAAGCAACAGCAGGAGCAACAGCAGTTGACAGCAGTCACCACAAAAACCCAGAATGTCCATGGGGAAGACATCATCGTCACTACGACTTCACAATTCGAGCAGCAGACATTTGCCTCCAAGACTGAATGGAGAACCAGAGCAATTGCAACCTCGAATTTGCGCACTCGGGCTAATAACATCTATATCTCCTCAGACGACATAAAAGAGGACGACCACTTCACTTACATCATGCCCAAGAACATCCTTAAGCGCTTTATAACGATTGCAGATCTTCGCGTGCAAGTGGCAGGCTATCTTTATGGTACTTCGCCTCCGGACAACAAGCAGGTCAAGGAAATCCGGTGCATAGTCATGGTTCCCCAGATTGGAAGCACACGCGACGTGCAGTTGCCTCTACACTTACCGCAACATGAGTACTTGGAACGCATGGAACCTTTGGGCCTGGTTCACACAGTTTCTGGTAACGAACCACCATACATGACTGCGATGGATGTTACACAGCATTCACGCTTAATGAATGCGCACAGCTCCTGGGACAAGAAGACTATCTCAATGACAGTCTCCTTTACACCCGGAAGCGTATCTCTCGCATCATGGGCCTTAACCCCTCAAGGGTACAAGTGGGGTGCGGAGAACAAAGACATGGGAAGCGATCAGCCTCAAGGGTTCAGCACAAACATGGGAGAAAAGTGCCAGCTTTTGCTAAGTGATAAGATCCGCGGATATTTCCTAGTTCCCGAGAATAGCTGCTGGAATTATAGCTTCATGGGCAGCACGTTCGGGGGCATCGAGAAGAAGCCGGTACATGTTAAGATCGACACGCCCTTACCATTCTATAGCGACCAGCATCGACCTCTCCATTTCCAGAATTTTGCTCAGTTGGAGGACCTGTGGGCAGATCGCGACGACAACTTTGCATAGAGAGGCCAGGATTTGGGGGTTCTAGTAAGACTTTTTCTTCTTCTTAATACCTAGGAGGATTGCCAGCAAGCGTGGAGATTATAAGGAGACGCTTTTCGCAGTCAAAAAGTGAAAAATTGTACCAATTCTTCGAAGGGGGCGTTTGATCGGAGGGGTGTTCTGTAACAATCTGTCAATCTGTACAAGCATAAAAGGAAGTCACAATTGATGAGGCCCCAGTGACGTTCGTGTACCTGTGTGATCGACAACGTGATGAGGAGAGCTCACGATATTTGTCAGAATGCTCGGGCAACGCAAACCGAGATGCTACGATGGAACTTGAGCAAGCCGGATGATCTAACGCGATGTCTATCATGCAAGTGACTTTGTTCACCAATTCGGCTCGCGACGTCACTCCGAAGATAGACATAGGACAAGCGCATATAGTACATGCCTCTTCAGGTCTCGGATCTTGTGTTCATCGCGTTTAATGCAATGCGGGAATGCTTGCCTGCAGCTCGCAGCTCGTGGCTTCGCGATGATCACCCTGACCGCACGTCGTACAGTACAGTACAGTACAGTACATACAGTATAGCACGAGAACACAATGCTGCAGAGCGGGTCGATGCAGGTACCGTAATGTAGATTGTAGACCATACACAGCACCGCAACCGCAACCGCATAGCAAGCGCACACCGTTCAAGTAACCGCCCATACGGGTGGCAGCTGGGCTGGCACGCGCGGACGTGCACTGGTGACTTCTTAATTTAGAAATATCGAACCAGTGCCAGTGGCCCTCACAGCGGCCGTTCAATACCTTCGATTTCTGTTTGACTTTTCCCTTTTCACCTTCTTCCATGAACAACACACACAGGTTCCAGCAACATCCAACCTCCGCATCACGGCCTCTGCTAGGGTCCATCTACCAGTTGTTGGAAGACGTGTAGCAGAGCCTCGATGTGTGGTAACCTGATGGCGCCTCGCGCCGGCCCTGTTCCCTTGTCTGGCTGAGCTTTACCAGTCTTCCGCCGTATCTGGGAGCCCCGGAGGTTGTTCGCCAGGTCCTAAAAAAACCCTGGAGATCGATCCCCCTGTGCTCTGGAGCACTGGAGGTACTCGTGTGACCAGATCAGTCTTGATCAGTGCTCGCCATGGCAGAAGAGAGCATTGAAAGGTAATAAGACGTTCAATTAATGGCATGCACTCAACACTCGATAGGGGTACCGGCAGCGGCTGCGGCAGCGGCTGCAGAAAATCATATCTTTCATCTCCTGGCTATCTCACAGACAATACTCACGATGATCCGCGATCTGACAGCCAAGGCGCCCACGACGCGATGCGGATGCGATGCGATGCGAATCTCCAAGCGTCTTCAGCCCTCCAACGCGTTGCCCTCTTTTCTTTTCTCCGATTCCAGGCTCTTGGTGTTCCGCCCAATTAGTCCATATACTCTATGCGGCACATATACCTTCAGGGGGGCGCGCGTTGCCTCTCCTCAATCGTGCTACTGTTTTTGGCTCTAGTGAGGCCGAAAGGATTGCATCACGGGCGGTTTCTCAGCAGCGCAATTTTAGTTATATTTGCATTTGCTACTTTTCATTCTGGTCATCTGTTGTCCGCATTGTGATCATCTCCCATGGCGATGGCGCGCGTGTGCGGTTGCCCTATCAGAAGCGCCCCTTTGCTATTCTTATCCTTGCGCATTAACACACCGAATTGAGGAGTCTTCTCGGTACCAAGGCATTATGCCTGCGCTGTTCCTGACGGGCGTCCACCCTGTCTGGTGGAACAGCCCATCCCTGCGATCCCACCCCTACCCACACATCCCTCACCCTCATTGCCATGCCGGACAATGCTTGTCGGCGCCGTCAAGTGGCACGCTGGTGCAGCCTGGCCCTGAGCTGGCCCTGAGCTGGCCTTGAGCTGGCCAGAGCTGGTTTCAGTGCTCGCGAGCACTCAGAAAGCTTCCATGCAGTCTTCCAGATGCTCATGCGTGTGGAGTCTTTGGCTCACTTGCCCGTCATCGATATCCTAGGCTGTCAACTAGCTTTGAGTGCTGGGCAAGATCCCGAGCCGGAAGCCCACAGCTCGTCCCAATTAGGCTGCCTCTCAAGGGCATAAATCGAAGAAGTCGATGCTTCCTAAGTACCTCCTCCCATGCATCAGCCACCTTGTCTCCCCAACACGTCGTCCGTCTCGTCCATGGCGAATCAATGGTGTGCATGGAGTGACTATCAAGACACGTCTGTGCCCTTAATTACTGAGCTACATCGCCGGTATCAATGCTTGATTAAGTGAAAGATCAGACGATAGAAATAAAGCAGAGCGCTGCCCTCCTTGCAAGTTGTTCTGGACCTGCTCGTTCCTACCTTACTCGACCACCGCACTTTTTTTTCGCGGGCATTCTCTGAAGGTTGAATTTTCTAGCAATCAAATCCAATGCTTTACTGGGTGGCCCAGCAAAGCCATAATATCCCACATATAGGCATACGAAACACGTATAGTCACATTTGGACCTAAAAACAAACAAGCGATTTTCACATCCACGAGCCTTCTGGAAACACACAACACTACCCAGCAGTGATCCAGCACGTAATACTCCTGCCCCCGGCGACCTGCGAGGGCAGTTCGCTGTGGCGGAACTCATGCCGCATGTCGGGACAGTATCGACCAGGCCACGATCCATATATCGATTATGCAGCTCAATCAGAACCACATCCCGAGGAACGCGTCTTCGGATCGCATGTCCAAGATATACAACACAGCGGCGGTCCAGGTCTCAGTACTCATCACGAGCACTTCGGCGGCCCTCAGCAACAACATACTCAACAGCCACCACCGCCGGCGCATCACCATCCGCAACACCAAGTATACACTGCTCCGCATGCGCACAGCGGCATGGCTCACCACCACTCGCCTCAATTTGGTGGCGGGCAGGGGATGATGTATGGGGCCCGCCCGATGCAGCCAGGTACGGGTTCAAAGAGGCAGCGGGATGATGAAGAGTTAGAAATGGGAGGATTGCCAATGGAGCCGCAGATGGGAAGCAGCGCCATTCCTGGCCTGCCTCCTCATATGCAACAGCCGTCGATGGTGGACTATGGCAGTTCCTCAGTACAATCATATCATAATCACCCTCTTCCACCTTCAGCTCATCAGCAAAAGCGACAGCGTTCTGATGATCCAAATTCGAGTATGATCTCTCAAGGTGGAGGCGCGCCCAGTGTTGTTGGGATGGCAGGGATGCCTGAACCTGCTCCAAGACCACGGGGACCCAAGTTGAAGTTCACGCCGGAGGATGATCAATTACTTGTGGATCTGAAGGAGAACAAGAATTTGACCTGGAAACAGATTGCAGAGTTCTTCCCAGGGCGCTCTTCTGGGACATTACAAGTCCGATACTGTACAAAGTTAAAGGCCAAAACAACGCAATGGACAGAAGAGACAGCAAGTCCACCCTCCAAAAATGTGTCTGCATCTTTCTGACCTTAGCGCTAGATCCAAAAGCTTCGAACTGCTCTTCATGACTACGAACAGGAGAAATGGCGCATTGTGGCACAAAAAGTAGGAACTGGATTCACATCTGCTGCTTGTAAGGATAAGGCTAGGGAGTTATAGCATTCAGCGTCTCCAGCAGAAGCCCCGGCTTCTGATCTTGGAGACACAGGATACTAGCTCAAAGCAGCACGCGGACAATCCAAATATTCTTGGATGTCTTGAAACCACACGAACGTTCTCTTCCTACTCCGACATCACCGTCTTCTAGGCCTCATTCTTCATGTTACAACAATCCGGAAATGAGAACCCCGTCGACTTTTCCTTACGAGTACAGGCAGACAGATACAACAACTCAGGAGTCATCTCCTCCGCATTCATTTACGCGACTGGAGCGCGCTTACTTCAGGAACATTCCTTTTTACATTCCCTATAATACCTCGACAATGACGGCGACTAATGAATCTACTTCAATTTTTTTCTCCACTGGTTGGAATAGAGGGCATACTGGAGAACGGCAAGGTTAGTGAGCAATATATACAAGCATCAGGAAGGCGCATTTGCAGGAAGGGTAGAATGTCTGGACGTATATATTAGGGCAGGCGCGGCGGTGGACACAAGATCTCTTTTTCATTACATTTTATTATGTTCAAAAGAATTATACCCCAATCGTGCAGTGCGTCTGTCTTTCGGCACTTGGTTTCCTTTCTACAGATACATTTTAGGGTTGGCAATGTTTTTCATCCTTGAAAACCTGTCATGCAAGTGGGGAACAAGACACGAACTTGATGGTATCGAAAAGATGCAGCTATGTGAAGGCAAGTAGATAGTATCTAGTTTCTAGTATCAGGCAGATTAATTCGAACACATCCTCTCGACATCTTGGACCTCTCGACAGCCGGATGTTCGTCGACCCCTCCCTACCGACGCTCATAAAGTACTGGATTTGCATCACCGAGTAACTAACGTGCATAGGATAGACTCAATACCAACCTGTGACTGTCGGCCATCACGTCTTGCCCGAGAACGTGTCGTACTATGAGAGGTTGGCAAAGAGGCTCGACTATGAGTGAGACTGCTGGAGGGCGAATCATTTGTCCGAAACCCGTGGGTGCCAGTTTCACATTCTCTCAAGGAGGCGAACTAGCAATGCATAATGGCTGCCATATGATTGATTTACCTTATGCTTATGCGACGCCAAGTGGCTCACATGATTGGGTGGATGTGTCGTTTCCTGTTTATCAATTCTCTGTACTTTGTCTGACCAAGCAAGAGTGGACGACGTTTCGGGGAAGGGGAGAAGGGGAGAGAGAGGGTTGTTTTAGGGCGGGGTTGAAAGTGGAGTGACATGTGCAAGAAGGCCACATGCACGGTGGCGGGGATCGTTTCAAGATCTGAGCGTTGCGGCCATCTTCTTCCCCCTTTCTGGAAATGCCAGGACAGGGGTTCGGAGAATAATTGCGAAAGAAATGCGATCCATCTCTCGCTTTGCTACTTTACGCCACGTTGGAATGACGCATCTTTGCAACGGAGATTTGCTTCTCATTTGAATACGTGATCGCCGCAAGAGCTATTGATAGATAAGCTTGAGCTTAAAATGGAGCCACACGTGTCTGCGCGAAACATATTTTAAGATTAATGTTTAAAGCAAAGAAGATAGTTCATGCTTCTTGACGCAGCCCAGGCATAGGAACCGTGAGGCTGACTACTGTGATCAATGTAGGATTTGGGACTGGTGTACTGGTGGCGTCTCTGTAGGCCAGGGGCGGGAGATATATTTTAATATCAGCCTCAATTCGGAGATTTTGCGGTCTTTCTCGAGGAGCTTACCGAGAGAGAACAATGCAATGTGGTACTGAAAGGCGTCCATTTGAATGCTGGATTGAAGGACAGGATTTCAGTTAGCGCATTGGTTTTTAGCCTTCTAACGTTAACCAAGATTGAGGAAACCACAACCAGAGGTAAAGCTTATGACACTTTAAATCTTTCAACAAAATCTCTACCATTCAGGATCAGTGATTGCCATATGCTCGGCAAGTTTTTTGTGAAATGAACTGCTTGACTCTACTTCAGCTGCCGTGCGTAGGTGTCGACCCTCCAAGCCACTTCTTGACATTTTGCCTCATGCGCTTATAGTTACTACGTGAAGCTACCGTGCCAGTAAGCTGCTCACACTTAATACACCAAGATCAGACCGTGTACTCGGTACTCGGTTACAGTTTCTATAATTTCAGAAATCTCAGCAATTCATTTCTAGAATGAGAATGTGAAATTATGAGAGCGTCCACCTTGACTAGATGGTGGTGGTGGTGGCAAACGCGGTGGCAATTGCTCAATGGGCTGCAAAGCAAAGGAGCCGCTTATCCAAATCGACGGACGTCTCCAGCATCGGAAGTACTTTGCCTCTGCTGCAGAGGAAGCCATCTATGATAGGTGTGATGTGCTTCAGGCTGAATCTTTGCTACCAATACTACCACATTTGCAATGACTTCAGCGATCGAGCGAATAGCACTAAAAGTTCTACAAGGTTCCTGTTCATCTTTCATAGAAGGTTGCAACTGCCGCAGCGGATGCTGATCCGGCTTCCGTCTGTTATGAACAGGCATCATCTCCTTCACCTTGAGCTGAGGTGAGATCTTGAGGTGTGGGTGACAATGTGGCACTCGGACGGCCGTCTTTGGCCGTCTGCTTCTACCGTCTCTCTTGTCAATCACAGTTCTACCATATGCAGATTTCGCTCCCTACTGATAATAACTTGAAAGCGGTGAGACGACGAGTTGTCATATATACTAGCAGTTCACACTCCAAGCGGCAGATAAATCCTTACCATTATCGCAAGATCGTATGAAGATCCCTGAAGTGGAATAAAGGCTTCCCCGACGTCTTCCAACCATAAGGTCACTCAATTTCACTTGTCATAAACATTGAATTCTTAATTTCATACCGATAAGTCTTGTAAGAAAATTGTTTAGCTATTCGTGAGAAATTTGCCTTGTCCCAAGTACGTTACGTGTAGGCACGAGCAGCCTCTTTTAAGGTCACATTCTCTCAATTTTGACTTAGTGCAGAGGCACTTTTACTACCATTCTAGAAAGGTGGAAGGGCAATGATTTTTATAAGTATATAAAATCAGAGCCACGTACTCTGCGCTATGGAATGGATCTGTCACAATTGGCACAAGATCCCTGAACGCGTCCAAGGTTTGAACACCATCAAGTGAGCCAGCAGTCAAGCATCTTCGTGCCCATAAAGAGTTGAAGTGATAACGCATAGCTAACAGAAGCGCTGCGAGCGACATATTCGTCAAGACTGAATCTTGTAGTAGATTGGGTAGAGTATATGCGCTAAAGAATTTTCTTGTAGGGTGCAACTTCTAAAGGGACTAGTGATGTCTGCTATGCTTCAGAGGTAACACAAAACTATTTACACCTAAAAAGCTAGGCGACCGTGCCAATCACATATTTAGTTTCAGGACATACTGTACATAGAATATCATAAGACACAGTATATCGAACGCATTAGAGTATCTTTCGTGAGATGCATCACTCAGACTTGAAGCAACGTGCTCATGCCATGGGCTATCATGGCACCACTTTTGGGTTTGTGGTAATATTCAAGGCGTATAACAGGAAGTCCGGGTCAATACACCAAGGCGATAGAGATTTCTATTCTTCACTTTAATTGCCTTTAAGGTCGCGGGAGCTAAAGCCAAACTCACCAAACAATGGAAATCAAAGAGAGGTGAGATATAAGTCTGAGGCTCAAAAATCATCCTCATCCTTCATTCCTTCCCTCCTCATCCACCCCCCTTACTCCCCTAATCTTCTCTTTTTTAAGTGATTAGCAACCTGAACTATCCAACCAGCTGTATGTTAGACTAAGGATAATAGTGCACACATCATAAAGCTCTCTAAGGCTGAAAGAGCTCACCAGAGTGATATATCCCATGATTAATCACGTGTATATTATATTACTAAGCCATCGGCTAGGGATTTCAACCTCAGTTCCAGAATCGAACGATCACGAATATCTAAATCATCAATTGACGCCGCCATGTCTCTCCGTCTCGCATTCAATGCTTCTCGCCGGGTGGCTGTGAATCCAGTCATCAAACGCAGCTTCTCGAGCTCGATTGTGCGCAGTAAGAGCTCCCGTCATTCCTCTGGGAGCTGTTTCTGTACTGACCTGACTCATAGGAGCGGCAGCGCCCACACCCGCCAGCGGCGTCAACGAGGGCAAGGTCAAGAAATTCAATGGTATGGTCGTAAATTGAGCTCTGGGAAGCTTTGGGAGAAAGGACGAGGTTGCTGATTGGGATTTGCAGATATTAAGGCAGAAGAGGATCTCCTCCCCCCAGGAGCTGTGGCAGGAACTGTCGCCACAGATCTCGAGCAAGCGACCGGCTTAGAGCGATTGGAGATTTTAGGAAAGATGCAAGGCATTGACATTTTCGACATGAAGCCATTGGACGCGTCTCGTAAAGGTACCAGGGGAAATCAGGCCATGCATGGTAAAGGGCAATTGCTGATACGGAGGGGTAGGAACACTTGACAACCCTATCGTAGTGAAGTCTTTTGGTGATGAGCAATATGCCGGTTGCACCGGCTATCCGGCTGATTCTCACGTAACAATTTGGCTCACGGTAGCTACCTCCGATCATGGATGAAAGAAAGCTCGACCGCTAATGTTTACCATGTAGATGTCTCGCGACCGTCCGGTTGAACGATGCCCTGAGTGTGGTAACGTTTTGAAGATGGAGTATGTTGGACCACAAGAGGATCCTCACGCCCATGATCACGGCCATGGCCATGATGCTCATGCGGACGGACATCACAACTACGAAGAGCCTAAGACTTTCGCTGATTTTGTTCGTCCTGAATACCGTTAGATATGTTCATTTCTTGCAATTGAGGATGAGTAGAAGCGGGGCATACGTGTAGCATAGTCGTTATTGAAGATTTCCAATAGTTCCCAAGACTGCGCCGCAATATCATTTTCCACATCTCATGTATTTGTATTTCGAACACCGGAGACAAGCAGTCTCTCAAATATTGCTAGGGAGACGAGATGCGAAGTTTCCGAGACCTTGTCCTTTATGGAAGGCAAATGAGCGGAAGAACTTTCCCATATGACTCGACCCCTGCTATCATTTCTCTAGCCATTTAGTCTTATACGATTGTGTTTCTCTAGCTACTTCTTGCTCTGCCATGCCTTTGCACCTGGCCATTGCAGACTTATCATATTCCACCCGTATTTTAGATCTGGCATATGAATCTCTATACCCTTTCAGAACCCGCAAAGAGGTGATTACTACCCTGGCCATGAATATTGAGTGACATTCTGAGGGAACACAAGATGTCGCTACGTTACTTCGGAATGGCTTCGAATTATATATGCATATATGAGTCTATGCAGCCAAAGTACAACCACACCAACAGTGATTCATCGAACCTACGTTATTAGCTTAATTTCCAAATCCTCAGGTCAATCATTTTTTGACTTCAAGTCCGAAGTGATGAAAATGGTTATTTGGTAGGGATAGGGGCAAGAGTCGAGACTGTGTGAGTATGAATGTTGTGACTGAAAGAGCCATGAGCAGGGATCGGTGCATTACCCTTTCTGTCTTTTAAAGACACAATCGAGGTGTGTGTAATTCGCAACCAAGTGGCTAGGGTGAGTCGACTGGGGGCGTCATACTTCCCCTCATATGCAGCAGTTCTGGGGAATAACTAGCAGATTTGGCAATGCAGGAGCCACAATAGATCTAGGATCTAATTGCCTGGATAATACCGGCATGTACCGATGACACCAGCCATGATACGCATAGAATCGGCATGCCCGAAAGCCGAGGCCGAATCCAGGACTGAACAGAACGACTGAAGCGTGGATGACAAAGACGTTCTTTCCGTTAGTCAACAACTAGGCATGTGTAACACTGTACCGGGAAGGTGGGATGGGATTCTGCGGTACATCATACCTTCACCATCTGCAACATTAGCGGTCTTCCTTCACAGATATAGGGAGAGTGATAGCTTGCCGTCCATATAAAGTACGCCCTCAGGACCTCGAGGGAGCGTGGGACGTGGGGAGCGTGGGGGTGCCGAAGATCCGACTATAGCACAAGGCACTTCTGGCCATCACTTAGAGACGTTGCATTAACTCACTCGCTGATATAGGTCCATAGGCCCTTGGGATGAAAGAGCGGTCTGCATAAGTCCTTCATTAAGGAAGGAGCCTCAGACATATGGGATATCCTTCCACAAAGCAGGCGTGAGGCACGAAGGGACACTGGGAAAAAAAGCAAAGACAGTGAACTGATAAGGACGATCTCGAAGTTGTGATTTGCATCATATTATCTAAAGCTCACTTTCAGAGCACACTTTGTTCACCGTTCTTTTGTAAATACACACCAAAGTATCGCCGTGGTCCAGCAATCTCCCTTTCTCTATAGAGGGGAGAGGAAAAAATAAAAGCCAAAAATGCAACCGCTAACCGCCCAGTCATGCTCCGTTTTATGTCTTCGTAAACTAGTCGTCAAAGCCATGCCCATCACACTTCTGTTATTAACACGCAATTCGTAATGTAAAAAAGGCACATGAAAAGGAAAACGCTTGGCCTGCTTATCACAGCAAGGTCGTCTGCTATGACCTTAAAAGATCTAATGATTCTGCTGGCCCCGAATGTACGCACGTATTATTAATTCCTCCGCGAATGACCCTACAAAATGACTTTTTCTGGGGTTTTACCGGGTATTAAGATTGTGTAAATCAGCCTCGTCTTTCGGCTAGTCCGTGATGGATTGAGTCTGGCCGCTTGTCGCTATGTTCACCATCCAATGATGAGTCTCGATCTGCTGCATGGTCGTCGACCCTGTCGTCGACCCTGTCGTCAACCAATGTGTCGACATTTGAATCAGCAACAGACGCAGCATTATCCCCCGAGTCCTCTCCTGCTCTCCCCTGAACCCTAGAAACTGTGCTTGATGTCAGGGGGTTTTTATTGCTGCTCAAATCAGTTTCATTTTCGCTGGTATCCCCGCTTGTACCTCCTTCATTACCAGAGGACCCCGGTCGCTGCTCCTCCATGACAGCTTCCCGGAGAGCGTTTGCTTTTGCAACAGCCCGAGAAGCTTGCTCAGCGGCCTGTTCGGCTCTAATTTGTTTTCGCCACATGCTGTAATAACGACCTTTCATGGCTAGAAGCTCGTGATGTGTTCCTGCTTCTGCAACCTGGCCAGCATGCAATACCAGGATCTGGTCGGCTGTAGTGATTGTAGATAATCGGTGACTTGCAGAAACTTAGCCCACAGAGCCTTTGGATAGCAGGGAAATAGACTTACGCAATAACAAGCATGGTTCTACCCTCGGACAATGCCTTCAATGCATTCTGTATGTTCTGTTCGGTATCGGAGTCCAATGCAGCCGTAGCTTCGTCAAGCATAATGATACGAGGATTTTTGATAATTGTCCTTGCAATTGCCACTCGTTGCTTTTCACCGCCACTCAGACGAAGACCACGCTCTCCGACCTTGGTGTCATAGCCGTCCGGGAAGCCCAGGATCTTGTCATGAATGGAAGCCGCGCGGCATGCAGCGAAGACATCCTCATCGGTGGCGTTCTGATTGGCGTACTTCAAGTTGTACATAAGCGTTTCGTTGAACAAGACTGTGTCTTGAGGTACAACTCCAATGTGGCGTCGTAACGAATCGATTGTAATATTGTTAATGTCACTTCCATCTAGCTGGATACTACCATCTTGTGCGTTGTAGAAGCGGAATAGAAGTCTGAAGACTGTAGACTTTCCTCCTCCGGACTCACCGACAAAGGCTGTCGTCGTACCCGGTCGACAAGTAAAACTTAGGTCTTCCAGTGCAGGTTTGCGTTTGTCGTAAGAGAATTTGACATTCTGGAAGCGAATTTGGCCTTCGCACGTGGGCATTTCAGCCGCACTCGGATCATCAACAACAGAAGGCTGCTCCTTGAAAAGTTCCAGCAGACGCTCACCACTAATCATTGCACTCTGGACTGAGCGATAGAAAGAGCCAAAAAAGTTCAAGGGTTGTTGAAGCTGACCCATGTACGTCAACAACATCACGAAGTCACCGACTTCGCGGATTCCGGTGGTGACTTGATAAGCCGACAGAAGCGCAGTGGCAAGAAGGCCAGCCATGAAAACCATATTTTGGGAGATATTCAAAACATTAAGTGACGTTATGACTTTGTACTCCATTCTCTGGAAAGCAGACACTGCTTGCCGATATCGACCAAATTCATATTCCTCAGCATTGAAATATTTGACCGTCTCGTACGATGTTAACGAATCATTCTTAACGGCATCCTCTTCTCGGCTGAGGTTCGTCATCTGGCGTCTTTGGTCAGAGCGCCATCGTGCCATCCGAATTGTTAAATATAAGTATGAAAAAGTAATGATCGCGATAACGAGAGCGTAGTAAGCATCGAATACCAATGCAAAGTAGACGATAGCCACTCCAAGATCAAAAATCATAGGGAGCATCTGGAATGTTACTTGTTCGAGGAAATTGTTGATTGCATTGCCTTTGCTCAATGCAGAAAGAACTTCTCCGGTGCGCTTGCCTAGGTGGAAATCGAGGCTGAGACTGTGGACATGTTCGAATGATGCTGTAGTCAATGCCTTGTAGGAGTATTGTGAGATTGGTATCCAAAGAATAGATCTGAGCGCCCCTAGGATTCCCGATGTACCTTGAAGAAACTTGAAAGCGATCAAAAGAGATATTGACTTCCATGGCATACCAGGTGTCTTGCCATCTTTATTGGCCAACTCAGAGGTAACTCTCCCGATTTGCATCGGGACCAGAATGTTGACCACTCTCTGAAGGACAACCATACAGAAGCATAGGATCACAATAATCCGTAGTCTAACAGACTTGCTTGGCCACAGGTAGGGAAAGAATAGGGAGTAGCCTCTCAGGTACTCCCACCAAGTTTTATTTGGCACCGTAGTAGGCTTATAGAAAGCAGGACTTTCGTCCAGACTCCGACGCCCACGACTGTCACCAGTCTCAATTGGATTCCCGTTATCTGAGGATGGATTTGTGCCTCCGCTCGTAGTCGTACAACCTTCTGAGTTGATGGAGACATGGCCGTTGGGGATGGTTCCATTCGCACGCACATATCCATTGCCATTTGCATGACCGTTGACAAGCAGGGGCGAGGTCTCTCCCAGGAAACTGTTAGGTCGACTTGGGATTTTACTTCTGTAGTTGCGCTCAAGCGAGAACAGCATGTAGAGCGCAATTTGACAGAAAATGAGCATGACACGCACAACATCACAGACTATCTCGAAAATCTCCCACTCATTTGCCGAAGTCTGTATCTTATGTCTCCCTCTCTGTACTGAGTTGATTACTGGATGCGGGGAGGTATAGAGTGCAACTGAGCCGCCTAACAGGATAAGTTCTCCAATCAGTGCAACCATCCACGTAAGTTGGTGAGCAATGCTCGGTGAGGGAGTCGAATCGACGAGTGAAATGAGGAATATGCTGTAAAAAAACGCAGAAGCGCAAACGTATATCTACAGAAAGTGTATAATTAGTGGAAGAGTATAGAAAATATAGCTAAAACCGGATAAAACCTACAGCTGTAGCTTCACCGCACCACCATGGACTTTTTGCTGTGAGAGCATGTATGACAATGTTTGCTCCATTGGCAATAAAGGTGGCGAGTACTCCAGCTGAAAGATAGAGGAAGAGGGCTTTGCGGAGGGGGCTGAAATCCAGGTCTTTCTTCCTCCTCTGTAGTTCTTCCTTGTACTTGCGGGCAGATCGTGGGAGCGGTTTTCCTCCAGGTCCTGTAAGTATAGGACCCTTGGATTCAGACGAGGGCTCGGCAGCAAGCACGCCGTTGGTAACAAACGCTATAAGGAACACGACGAACAAAAACCAAGCGTAATTGAAGTGGACAATGTCCAAGAGCTCGGTGACGGTCGATGTTCCATTATACCAAGAAGGCGAGCTCAGCTGCACCCGTTCTCCTGCCATTACAACTTGATGAGTATGGCCCAGGACCTCCCTTCCACATCAGTTGTCCGTTTCGTGAGGGTATTGTTGTAGGCTCATGACCCATCGATGGGGGCGAGCTCGAATTGCGGGAGGTTCGAGAGGAACGTAAAGCTGTTAGTGCCTCGGTAGCCTTGCCACCTGCGAGATCACAAGATGCCGTCAGCGTTGTGGCTTGTAGATTGACTGTGACTACCTGACTACCGTAGATGGTCCATGTGACATGTCATCCCGTCGCAGAGAGTCTGATCGGATTGTGTAAGGGGAGAATACCTGGGAGGATGTTCGTGGGGAGGATCTACGTCTTGCTTCAAGACGGCCTGGAGATCGACAGATGAACCCCTCGCACGCAAGACGCAAACGCCGCAGCAAAGACCGACAGGCAGATGACAGGAACGCGACCGGGGGTCGGACAGCTATTGGAAACAACACTGCAAGCTGAATGCAATGCAATGGCTCTGACTCGAGGATGATATCGGGCACCACTGCTGCTGCTGCTTTTGCACTCCGGCGCCCTAGGTAGAGGGGCAGGAGAAGCATGAAAAGAATGCGTGAGTGGTGGAGGGGCCGCTGCAGCAGATACTTCACCGCCTTGCGCCGGGGGGGGGGGAGAGAAGGGACAAGTCAGGATGGGGATGGGGATGCAAGAGGAGGAAGGAGGAGGAGGAGAGAGGAGAGAAGGAAGACAGGCATGGAGGTATGTATGTATGTATGTATGTATGTGTGGATGTGTGGATGTGTGGATGTATGTTTTACGATTGACTGCTCCTGTGCATGGTGTTGGCGTCGGAAGAGGGTCGAGGGTTGTGAGTCGAGAATCTGGACTTCGACTTCCGATCTTGTGTTGCGGGGCCTCACCAAACCAAACCAAACCAAATCAAACCACCCAGACCGCGCCCGCGAGACACATCAATCTACTTCCCTCCACCTCCACACCCACTGCCAGCGGCAGACTGACAGACAGACAAATACACGCGCAGGGACAGGAGCAACCACACAACCACACAACCACACAACCACACAATCGCACTATCACACCAGCACCAGCACCAGCACAGGCACATGCCCGCACCGAGCCCAGCTCGGGAGGCATATGCCTAAATGGCAAATATGAAAAGACATACTGCCCAGTCCTGGGCGGGGAGGGAGAAAGCGTCCCGCTGTCTTCTTTGCCGCCGTCCCTGCGAGCTCCTTCACCCTCCTTCACCCTCAGCTTCCCCTTCCATGGCTCGAAGCCATCGCCAGCCATCGCCAGCCACCGCACCCGTTCTCAGTATGCCGGGTCTTCGAGGTGCGCAATGCAGAGGACGACATCTCGAGCCTTCGACCCCTCCTTCCCCTCCATATGATATAGGCGGACGCCACAAAGCCTATGCAGGGGGCTCTGCGCGCCAGTGAGAGCCCTGGACGTAAGCCTCCCCGGTGCTGCCCATGCTCCCCAAGCCTTCGTTCTTCAGGGGTGCCCATGGGGCCCTCCAGGAGCTGCCGAGAGCTTGATCAGCCTGCCGGTGCTATTCGCTCGAGTAGATTCCCTGCCATCCCTACAGCTCTGGCGAGCCCGCGCCTGCGCCTGCGTGTCTGACCCTATCGAAACACGTGGGATGTCTGCGGGACTCGTCCGGATGCGCCGTAGCTTGGGTTGGTCTAGAAGCGCAGGAATACAGTACATACGGCGAAGAGGTTTAGAACAGATTAGACAGGTTAGGTGCTGCACGACTGGCACCGACGGGCAAGCAATGCACGAGCCGAACGAGCGAGTCGACTCGGCGCAGTACAAAGGGCGGCGCTGGCAGCATTCGATAGGCATCTGCTCCGATGCAGAGATGCGCCAGACGTGCTTACGCACTTACTTATGGTACACTTCCCATTGCTCCTGCGCTGCGTACTATCCACCTCTGGCGACCAGTGCCAGAGCCCCGGATGGTAGCAGTGTCTTTCCCCGCGATGCCTCACCATGCGCGCTCGGGCACTGCCCAAACAACACCATCCTACATCCAGAGTGAGCAGGTCGTCTCTTGTCAGATTCCAGAAGGGAGTAGCGGAGAAGAGCGTGCCAGACTCTCGGTCCGGTCCTCGCACTCAGATCGTATAATATCTGTGTGGCGACGTAGCTACGTTCCATCGAACCGGTTTCCGTTGGCATATATCTCCGAGTGGAGTGTTGGCTCGTGGCTTCGAGAAGCGGTGAGATGGCATCTCCCTTGCTCTCTCGTCCCGTTCCGTTAGCTTCCTTCTCCGGCATCCTCGTTATTCAATGGAGCGATGTCTTTGAGTCTTGTGGCGGTCGAATCAAGAACATTGCTGTATCCACTTGCCGCAGAACATCACTGATTCGGGGCCGAAACACCAGCGTGGCACGGAGAATTGACACCATCATACGTACTCTTCCTTACAATTGAGCCATGCGAGATTTGGACAGATTATCAGACTTCGACACGGAGCGCCAGTGGATAGGCCATCTGGAGTCGACGGTGACATGTCTCCTGTCCAGATGACACGCAAATCCGGCACGAGATCCCTGAAACCCCTGGTGCTTGTTCATTGTCATATACAGTAGATTCTGCCCAATGTCGTACTGCAGATTGGGCAGTCATGGATTGCGGGCAGATGGAAGTTTCCTTGTCATTGTCACGGCACTATGTGGAGGGCAAGATCATCAGAGGTGATCCTTGCCAAGATATTTGGAAGGATAATGAGCTTCACGTTCTTAACCAGCAGAGCAGTGAAGAGGTGCCAAAAGCGACCTCGTATGATCTCGTGCAATGGTGTGATAGCGACTTCTAAGTGTAGAAAAGTCGAAGAGCTGGAGCTGAGAGTGCGTGAGCATCTTTGCCGATCAGTATTCCCGCTGAGAATCTGTATATTGGACGGAGATTCTGGTCAGCAAGAGTAGCGAATTATTGGCATTCTTTGTCTTTTGGGTGCTTACGATTTTTGATTGAAGATTATGTAGTCAATGCATTAGCTCGGCGACGTCCTTCCGCAACTCGAGAAGGATAAAATTTTGTTTCATTGCATGCATTTGAGTTGATTCTCGTACAATGAGCGTCCTCTAAGTTGCCGGGCGCATATCTTAAAGCGACGTTAACATTGAAATTGATGGAACGGCCTGGCAAGCCGCAGAGTCTGCAAAACTGCAGGCGGGAAAGTTTTCCATTTAGGAATAGCGTACCCAGTCCTAACACACGTCCACGTCTTGCTAGACCATTGCCGGTCAATAAGGTGAGAGAGCGTCTCCGTTGGAGCTTTGAGGGCTTTTTACGGTCCTGGAAGCGGGAAGTAATCGCATGTTCCTGTTGTGGCAGCCGAGCCCATTGTAAGCCACAGCTAGTGACGTGTCTTTGAAATTGAAGTCTTGCAAATCAACGGAGAACACCCTTCCGAACGAGCTTTAAGTGTGTTTGGGCGCGGATAGATATAGGTATTGTATATGGTGAAGCTGATGCACCCGATCCGAAAATCGGATAGAGACCCCGGACGAGGAGCTGTGTTGGCTCAATCGTTGCCTCCGCCTCTTCCGTGGGGTTAAAATTCGTGTTTCCAACTCTTCAAATTGATGTGGGCGCAGGTGAGTGGACCATCCTAGTTCAGCGTAACGAGACTCAGAGCCAGGACAGAAGTATGCCTGACTGCTATGTGCTGTCATCTGCTCCATGTTAGTGCATGTCATTTCAAGCAGTGGAGAGGCGTACTGGCACATTGGACTGGAGGTCTTCGAGAAGTATCTTCTGAAGTCAAACTCAGACCAGGCGCACACAACGAACTATATACAAACAACAATCTCTCAGAAGCACACTTGAATCTGCAACTTTATGAGAAATTTCACTTTCTTTGCCCCACAAGACACGTATCAATGGACTTGCGGTCAATAGAACCTGTTTCATTGGGCACATATCTGTCGTGCGGGATGTTATGTTGGACAGGGCGGGCAACGCGAATGTACCTTTTCTGACGGCTGCATATTTCCCCTCAATCTACGCTTGCAAGCCATGCAACGAGAAGCCGTATCTTCACATCGTGGGGGTTCGTGCTCAGATGATTGAACTTCTTCTTAGTGTACCAAAGGTGTACAGTGGGATGGACAGGTCGATGGGATTTAGATAAAACTAAAGTTAGTCCGAGGCCATATATACCAGACCAAATGAGCTCACGTTACCAAGCAACGCACAATCTGTGACTGATCACACGAACTTCATCTCATACCCGCCGAGCATGGTCCCTAATGTTGTTGACACGTGACCAATTTCGATCTTCCTCTTGGATGAGAGTAAAAAAGGCTTCGAAGAGGAAGAATGAGGATGATGGATTGATATAGTACAAATAGAGATAGGGAAGCTCTCTTGCATAGGCTGAGCTGTCACTGAGATACCGAACAATGTCTCAGACGTTAAACAATTCTCATGGTTACATAAGTATATGTCCTGGAACTGGAGACCTGACAATTACTTTCATCTCAATAGCAATACAGTTTGTATCTTTTCCGACCAGATGGATCCCCTTATGTGGTGAGCTACACTCCCCATCGCCATCGTCGCCCTCCTAGATACACTTCCAGATTAGAGAAACAAGAAGATACAGGCGGGAATAGTCCATCTAGATATGTATTTCTCCTACAACCTACAATCTATCAGAACTTCTCTATATACTAACAAAGTGCAATTTAGAGGGATTCGAAGCAAAAGCCAAAGAATATGGGCAAACGCTTCTTGGAGGCAATATACCTTTACAGTCAACTTCTAAATGTCCCGTGCTGCCTCTTTATGCTACATATTGTCGTTCACAGAGACTGCTCTGCATGTTGTCTGACTACTCGAAGGATTTGGCAGTGAACACTGTTTCTGGCGGCATGTGCGAAGCGAGAAGAAAAGGGGGGCCTTACCGAGCGAACCGAAACTGAGTAAAATTAGAGTCACAACGGCCAACCAATCATTACACGCTGGCTAACAAGTTGCCATTATTAGGTTTCTATAAGACGGAATCAATACAAGAAGCGAACGATGAATAGTACAATGCTCGAGGTCCGTTGATCCCTCGATGAGCCAGCCAATGTGGCTACGTAACGACAGTTACAGTCCGACATCGCTGGTCTCTCATTACATGCTCTCCAGCGGACTTTGCTTCTGCTTACAAGAAGCTTCACATTAGCGGCATCTAGCCACACACCACCATAGATCGATTGTGGTTCTAGAAGCTCTCCCCACATCAGACACAAGGATCCCATGTTTTCGGGAAGCCTCCTTCAAGTCTCCCTTGCAACCATCTTCCGATTTGTGGTGCCGTCCCTTCGGATCTCGGCTGCGGTAGCCTTGCCGTTCATCGGGTTCCCATTGAGCAATACCTTCGGCCCGGCTGCAGCATCAACACCCGACCGCCCTAGGGCATCCAATCTCTGCTCCTCCGCCAACTCATCTTCATCATTATCTGATCTGCTATCCTCAACCACATTCAAGAACGCGAAGCGGTACGCGATTCGGATGATGTAATACAGCCAGAAGAGATTCAGGCCTTGTAGAGCGGCCAGCAGAGCCGTTGAGATCCAATGTGAGATGTCACATTTATATTGCTCTGTTTCCCAGTTTAGCTCGTACGGGCCAACGGTCTTGAATTCGTTGAACTCGGACCACAGGATTACGAGGTTAAGGTAGTGGCGTAGGTAACACCAGACAACGATAAAAAAGGCAAAATACGGCCCTACCATTGGGTGGTCAATATAGTTTAGAGTTTTTGACGTCTGCAAGCTATGTTAGTATGCAGTCTGTCAAAAGTGCATATGCGATAAGGAAAACATCTTACAGCAAGGAAAAAGTCACTAATATCATGCGTGACGTAGACTGCTAAACCCATATACGTGAAATGGAAGCGGTAGCTGAGTCCAATCAGGAAGAGGGTAGTGACATGGTGTGCGATCAACTCCTTGAAGTCCTTCCTGGGCTTCTCCATTCCCAGACTCAGTACCATTGCTTGTTGCGCCCAATAGGCCGCTTGGAAGAGATAGTAGAACTTGAAGTCCGCCTCGTGCGTCTTGTGCGGGAAGCCCTCATACATCCCCCTCGTGTTGAAGTACCAGACAGGCGTTCGGCTCATAACGTATAGACCACATGGTCCCAGCACACCAAAGTATATCGCCGTATACATCTGCTCCATAAATCGAGACTGCTTTGCTCTGCTTTTCAATCCGCTGCGGCGTGCCAAGGGTCTTAACCACTTCTGCATGATAAACTCCCGCGTGAAAGACAAAACAATGATATAGAATGATACAAATGCAAAGTCCCATTTTCCCTTCCCATACTTGACCGGCTCCCCTGGTGCAGTAGGTTGTATCTTGTAAGAGAGAAAGATGAAATGGTGTACAGGATTCGACTCTGTCGGGTTAAGCGCATACAGCGAGAGGAAAACTCCTATGAGGACGAGAGGTGTCACCCAAGTATGTTTCAGCGCGTATCTCTTCCATTGCGTGAATAACGACCTCGCTTTCCGCCGTTTCGAAAAGGGTTTTCCGCGATCTCGCTCATCCTGTCTCTGCTTACTTTCAGCTTAATTGTAATTTCAATTGTTGGGCCGAACTCACCTTGATTGTCCCCGGCGACGGCGGTCGCACATCTAACGTTGCTAATGCTGGGGCACTTGTATCTCCTGCTCTGATCTCCCCTCCAAGTCCGCTTGACCGCCGCCGTGGCCGCGACTTGTCGAGGTTGCTCTGGGGAAGGGGGGCTACTTTGTCGGTGGTGGAAAGCAGCGGGAAGGCCTCAGTGGAAGGCATAATAGACGGCGAGGGCTGGAGAAGGACTTAAAGAGTATTGGACATGAAAGTAGCGCTCCAAGAGAGAAGGAGAGATAGTTGACGAAGCCCCGGGGCGTTGTCAAGAAGTTTTGGATTTCAGGGAGAGTTGAAATTGCATCGATTAATCTTTGGACACCCCTGTTTCTTGGCAAGGCAATCGCGACCCCGACTAATACAGTAATTAATAGAGCTCTTCGCAATGAGAGCTTTACACATACTGATTGTTATCGTTTTGACGATAGTCTGTCAATTTTCCATGAATACGCACAGATTATTTAGATTAAAAGCTGGGAAGACTGCCTCCAACACATCGCGCTGAGGAAATGGATTAAAGATTTCTATCCCCTTATCCACTAGCCCTGATCTTACCCCGGACTTGCCGAATCCGTCACATCAACCACCGACCACGGACACGGATCTGCTCATATGAGTAAGTGGGGATGATTAAGCATCTTAAAACAAACAGAGCCCTTTTGAGCTCTAACCGTACAGCTTTCCCACTTCGACATGTCGAAGAATGATCTATCTCTTAGTGAGATATCCAAGGACATGCTACAATAACTAAAGGGTTTGAAAAGCATACTCTGTCTTGACGACTAACTTATAGCTTATCCTCTCTTATGTTAAGAATTGTTCGCACCGGCAATAATAATATAACATCTTCTACACAAATATGCACAGCAGGCAATATATCAGCCAGATGATTTTGAGCTAAAAATGATTCTAACATTATGTGTTAGACCTAACTGTTCCAATCATATCTTCATCATAAGTAGTATAGTATATACAAACGCAATGCCGACATCGCCAACCCAATGCTCCATGCAATCACATCTGCCCTTGCTTACGCTTACATATTTTGAAACTCCGTTGTAGCCTAGACAGATATATCGCCATTTCCACATATCCAGTATATACAATTACGCCGCGCTGAAATGACAAACAGTTCTTAGATTAATCTTCATCGTTGGTCTTGGGCCTTCGAGGAGGAGCTGGGATGCTCCTTACTGGCAAGCCACGAGGTGCAGTAGATGTTCGAGTCTGAGGACTACCACCGGGAGTAACAGTAGTGGTAATTTGGTCTCTTTGGTCACCCGGCGGCGTCGTTGGAGAAACTGGAGAGATAAGTTCATTTGAACTACCCCCAGCCCTGTTTGTCTCTTGCTCTGCGGCGGTGAGGATGGAGAGACTACCTCGCTGATGGATGACGTGGGGTTCGAAATGATCTGGAGTGTACGGATCACTCGGTCTTTGACGTTGAGTGCCCTGGGTTGTCCCAATTTCATTAGAAGTCGGTGATGTCATACGGGACATCGATCTCAATGTTTCTGGATTCGGGGGCGACGGTTGAATATGATCACCCTCCTCAAGCTCTTCTAATGTTGCTTGCAGATTCCTCCTTCGAGGAGGGGCAGGTATGACTGTCACCGGCAGAGGAGCAGTATTATTACTCGGTTGGTCTTTCTCGCGGAACTTCTCAGCTTGATTCGCAGCAAATTCCTCAAATCGTGTACGAACATCCCACCATTGGGAAGCAACATGACTACCAACAGCATTTGCTGGTTCCTTCATCTGTGCGGACACCTCCGGTGGAGGGGCTTGTGTTTTTCGCCTGAAGGGGTTCGCCTTTGAAAAGGCCTGCCGTGGTGTTTTGCTGTGTGCTTCCGATGATGGCTCCAACTCTTTATCAGTTTGCTCGGTGATTGCAGATTTTCTCACTTGTTCAATTTCGTCTCCACCTGTGCTTCTCCGATTACTAGCTTCTACACTATTACTCCTCGACGGCGCTATCCTAGCAGGTGGTGTTGCTTCACTGATAGGGTGATATCGAATAGCATATACCGTGCTCTCAGCGCTGGCGGTATCAGTCCTACTCACAGGTGTAGCAGCTGGATCAGGTCGTGTTGGCCAGAGAGGAGGCCGAGGACGTGGTATTCTCCTCGCCGTGTTCCGAGGTCTTTCATTGTGGCCTGCTTCAACATCATGTGAGGGCACTGCACTCGACTTATAGCGATTTGCAAGTCGAGCCATGCCGGGCCACGAACGCCCGTTTGAGCCTGTTGAAATACCCCCGCCTCCTCCTAGCCCTCTATCACTATCGACTTTCCTCCTTAGATTTCCATGAACCAAAGTGTGGTCTGAGGCAGGAGTGACGTCGAGCATCTCATCGCCATCAAAAACCTCTCTTCCCAGGACGCCATCTTTCTTATCATTTCTCTCCAAGGCTTCGATTCTCTCCACCCATTCCCATACTACCACACTTGCTGCTGCTGCTCCAACCCACCGCACATAGTCGCCCCACCCTGCAAGTGTCGGCTTTGAGATGTCCAGCACGAAGAAGACTGTCGGGACCAACACTGCTAAAAGAGAGAGCAAGGCAACGAGGCAGATGTTTTTCATCTGTGGGTGATAGAAAGCGTATCGCTTCTTGGTGATTGAGTAATAGATGACCCAAGCAGAGTAGAGGAGACTCAGAGCAAGCTGAAAGAGGTAGGCCAAGGCTGGTACCGCATCTACAAAAGTCTTCGGACGTGAATTACCATCATAGACAAAACTGTTGAGAATGCTGAAAAGAACATCCAGGGAGATTAGTGCAAATGCCGTCCACTTGATAAGAATCTTCTCCCTCTGTCGTGGAAACAGTCTTATCAGAGTCTGCGCCTGTGCTAGCCATAGGAACGTATCAGATATGACGCGGATGACCTTGAGTTCAGTGCCATCCTCGACTTCATCCTGAAGCGCCAATGCATCCATGATACCAGCTTCATATTGTCTTTCGGCGACTCGAAATGTGTCAGCAGTAGCGATCGTGAGCGATATCGCCACGGTCAGAGCCGCCACCTTTTGCAACCAAGGCCGTCCACCAATTCCAATTCCAGCATCGCTGCCCGACGGACCATTCGTGAAACCGCGTCGCCCAAGGACGAGCACTCCCTCGCGAAGGAAAGTGCGTGGTGTAATTAAGAGCATGATTACCAGCATATAGGAAATCATTGTGGCCGACGCAAGCGCGTAGAGCTCAGGAATGGTCGAGGCATAGAAGGGATCGCGGAAGCCGTTGAAGGACGAGGGATAGGAGCCATCATTGGCGATGAGGATGCCATTGGAAGTGCCGGTGCACTCTGGTCTGAACACCGCATCCGACGTGAGAGTGAGGACCTCCGACACTCCTAAGCTCAGAAGGCCATTGGAAGGAAGGGTGAAGGGAGTACAGTGTGCCGCGGTCGGCGTCGTCGATGTGCTCGTTCGAGCGATGTTGTTGAGCAGCTGCCTTGCCTCCATTGCTAGCTATGTGCGGACCTGCCGCATATCGTTGCTCGACTACTCAACAATGGATTTTCGTCATGGTATGAGTCGGGTGGCTAATCGCGAAAGGGGCTGCAGAGTGAGACTGCTCGCAGCACAAGTCAATCACAATTACGAGAGCAGCTTGGCTGTTCGTGAGAATTCTGCAAGAAGTGGATGAGCCGCAGGTGTCTGTGCTGGCGCGTTTTGGGAGGAGACTGATGGTTGAGGCGTCTCACGAGAGAGCTGGTGTTTCGGAGCCTTCGATTTTCTGGGGACCGGCGTTGATGCTTGTCCGCGAGTCGAGTCAAGTCGAGTCCAGGCTTGGTGGATCTCTACAGGCTGAATGACCCCACTTTAGCAGCGGTTGAGCAATGCGAGCACGAGACGGCGATGGGCGAATGATGAGCCGTTCACCGACAAGGGGCGGGGGCTCGAAGGACAGTGATAATAAGAATATAGAATCGAACAGATAGATGCAAGTGAGGGTCGCGATTTGGGGATGTAGGGAACGGTGCGCTTTGCGGATAGACTGTGCTGGGCTGGGGGCAATTGCCGGCGGGCGGAATCTGCGCTGATAGAACCTTGGGGAGCGTCGCCAAGCCCGTAGAAACGTTTCTTGGAAGAGGCCTTGGTAAAGCTTGTGTCGGAAATAGCTGGGGATAATCTGGGGCTTCCTACGGAGAAAAGGTTGATGTTGATGTTGACATTGACTTGCTTGTGTGTTTGCTGGGGGGGAAGGGGGAAGAATGTCTTGCACAGAAAAGTGCTAGAGATAGGAGGAGGAGGAGGAGGAGGAGGAGCAGGAGAAGGAGGTTGACATTAAGGTTCTTACACAGATTCGGTGTGTGTGTGGTGGTAGTAGTGGTGGTGGTGGACTCGCAGTCTGCTGACTGCGCCATCTTGCTACCTGCCTTCCGTCTTTGGAGCATCGCATCTATCTGTGATCTACAGTGCAACCTTAACCTGACAGACAGTAAGCTGGATATGGACATGGACATACATGTACAGTACGGTACGGTACAGTACTGTGTGTCTAGACGCGCTTGATTGATTGATTGATTGGGGTGGCCAATTCTATTACACAGCTTCTTGACTCTCTGGTCATCACCGAGGGGCAAGGCTATTGATCTCCGCGCAGTATAACTTCGTGTCCATTGATACTCGTGAGACATAGAGCCGAAGTGGCCACTGTTCGTACGTGGAGCAAATCGAGGCAATCTTGCTTGTTGGATGCATTCTTGGATCTGCAGCCTTCTCGAATTGGCCTCATTAATAACGCCCAGCAGCTCCTTAAGAGAAAGTGCGGAAGCTATGGAAGGGGCTGGTGGTAGTAGTGGGAGTAGTAATGGTAGTCACTGGTTGGAGCGATCTTACAAGGAAAAGATATCCTTTTACTGGGAAAAGTGCATATACAGTTGAAGAAAGAGACTTTCTCATGTATAATCTAATCTATAAAAGTCACTCGTTGAAGCGCCAGGTACAGTACTCTGCCATAGTCCAGACCCAGGCAAGACAAGAGTTGCATCTGTGATCACAACAACACTTCGCGCTCTACGCTCTTGTCTTACGAAAAAGCACCGTGTAAGAGAGACTACTTGTTAAGATATGTTCGGGCATTTTTCGAGAAGGCACAAACAACATTGGTTGCTGAGAGATCCAAGGACTTGAGAGAATAAAAGGGGGAGAGAGAGAGAGTTTGGGGCGATGATGCAGGTACCCAGAGTCCGCCCCAGCCACTCCCTCACTAAATACAAAACAGAGCCCCTGTGGCCCTAGAAAGCGCCCTTGACGCGCGTATACTTGAGTCTCTCAACCCGAGGGAAAGAAGAATATATTTCATATGCATGAGGGACGAATACAAAAACACTGAACTTCGCATCTCATCTGATCCTATCTACAACTGGACGGAAAATACGAACAACGACCCGGCTCAGCCGTCGTGACAAGGAAGAAGACTGGAAATACAGCGGAAAATCCTTCGCCGAGCTGACCTCGCTTGGCTGTGGAGGATCAGGTCAGCATCGCAACGTAACGCAACGCAACATCAGCAAGAGCTGCTTCCGACTTCACTTCACTTCACTTCTGGCACGCCTCTTGCTTGATCCATCCATGGCCGCAACATGATTGAACGACCATGTATCACTCTCTCTTTCTTTCCTTCCTCATACCCTTCACGCTCGCTCAATACCCTCCATGGTCGAGCTCCTCCAATTTGACGGTAATCCAAACGGCCCAAAACGCTACCATCTACTACAAAACTCCACCTACCGGAACATGCACAACAGCTTTCGCCACTCAACAGCAGTACACAGGATGGGTCAATGTACCCGGAAACTACTCGACCAACACATTCTTTTGGTTCTTTGCCGGCCGTGAGCCGACGAACCAGCTTACAATATGGTTGAATGGAGGTCCAGGCTCTAGCTCTATGCTCGGCCTCTTCACCGAGAATGGCCCTTGTGAAGTAGTCGAATTGGCCCAAGGCCAATTTGGCACAATTGCTAGGGATTTCGGCTGGGATCGTGGTTCAAACCTCCTGTACATTGATCAGGTACGTGGATGATCTCCTTACCCTCAACCGGATGTCCTTGCAACCGGACCCCTGGGAATGGCATAGATCTTCTCTTGAGCGTCTACCAGATAATTCTTGGATGTGTCGGAGTGAAACGAAAAGAGGCTTCCTGGCCCTCACTCCAATTAGGCATATATCTTTTGATGGCTCTGAATAAAGAAACATATCTGCTTGCAACGTAACTGACAGCGTATAGCCCAATCAAGTCGGCTTTTCTTACGATACGCCTACCAATGGTTCACTGGATCTTCTCACATCGAATTTGTATACACCACCTCAGGTAGTCCCAAATTCTCAGCCTGCCGATACCTTCATGAACGGCACCTTCAGTACTTTAAACACGAATAATACTGCGAACACAACTGAGCTCGCTGGGATGGCAATCTGGCATATGCTCCAGGGCTTCCTTGGAGCCTTCCCCCAGTATAGGCCGAATAGTACAGCTGTGGGGGTGCATCTGTTTGCTGAGAGTTATGGTGGGAAATATGGCCCTGCATTTGCAACACTCTGGCAGAAGCAGAACCGGCTTCGCTCGAATGGCACAATCAACACCAACACAACATTTGACATCAACCTTGCATCTCTCGGCATTGTCAATGGGTGTGTGGATGACCTTATTCAAGGCCCATACTATCCCGCAATGGCTGTCAATAATACCTTCGGACTAACAGCCATCAATCCGACGCGAGCCAAGCTGGCTGCTGCAAGTTTCTCTGCATCTGGCGGGTGTCGAGATCTCATACAGCAATGTCGAACCGCTGTGGCTACCCAAGACCCAGACAATGATGGCGATGTAGCTGTTGTCAATCGTCTGTGTTCTAACGCTTACAGTACTTGCAGTACGAATGTTATAGATCCATACCAAGATGCCGGGAGAAGTATATATGATATTTCTCACCAGCTCCCGGATTCCTTTCCGCCAAGCACATATTTGGAATATCTGAATACACCTAGTTTTCTAGCTGCAATTGGCTCGCCGGTCAACTACACCGAGACAAATCTCCAGGTCGTTAGTGCTTTCACTTCTACCGGGGACTATGAGCGTCAGGGCTTGGTTCCTGACATTGCCGCTCTTCTTAACTCTGGCGTCCGTGTGGGATTTATGTATGGCGATCGCGATTATATATGCAATTGGCTCGGTGGCGAGGCCATCTCTCTAGCTGTCGCGGCGCAAGCTAATGGCTCTTACGCCTCTCTTTTCCCTGCCGCTGGATATGCTCCTATAATTACCAACTCATCCTACATAGGAGGCGTAGTAAGACAGTACGGCAACCTCTCATTCAGCCGTATCTATGATGCAGGCCACAGCATCCCAGCCTACCAGCCGGAAACCGCCTTTGAGGTTTTTGCCCGCATTATGGGCGGGACCTCCATCTCAACAGGTGAAATCATTAATCCTTCAATCTACAACTCTACCGGCCCCGCAAATGCAACGCACACTACTTCCCTACCATCTTCGCCTACAAACACATGCTACCTGCGCAATGTTCCGGGGTCTTGCAACGATAATCAGAAGAACATGATAATAGATAATCAAGGCGTAGTCATCAACGGCGTTCTCTACGGTGCTTCTTCCGATTGGAGCTCTCCCAGCTCATCCTCTACTGCAACAGCTAGCGACCCATCTGGAACCGGCTCTGTCTCTGTCACAACCACCACGCAAGTCCTCACGGGACTATTCACGGCCACTAGCACCCCGAGTCCCTCCAAAAAATCATCCGGTCTCAGTAATCAGGTGTCGGCGCTCAACAGACTGTTTTTAGGATTACCGATACTGGTCACTTCGTGCTTGTTTTGAAAAATTAAACATGCATTGCATATAGATTGCAGAGGAGCAGTCCTTTCATCCTCTGCTACAAAGAAAAGATATATATTCGCTCAGGGGCGCGACAGGCACGCAAACATTGGTGGAGGCGTTTTTTCCTTATTCATTCTTGTAATAAAAAAAAATTTCCTGGCCTTGGAGGTCCTGTAGTTTTTTTCGGCTTGAAAAAGATTGGTTATGGATATTTGGTATGACTCTTGCGTATACCCTGCCCGGCAAAATATGGGCTGTTTTCGGCGGAACAAAGAAAGTAATATTCTTGGGCTGGGTTTCAGAGACCTGAAGGTTGTCAGCACCATGTAATGTAGATATATAGTAGCAAAAAGCAAAAGATTTCTTTGAGGAACATTGTTTTTTTCCGGACTCATGGCCTTTGCACTTTTCAGAGTTCTCATTAAGTTTATAAAATATTTGGAATATACGTTAACCGGGTGGAAGGCGAAGACTGCCGAACTTTTAGACCAGACGGGTCGTCGTCGAGCAGATCGAAGGAGGAAGAGATCAAAGTAAACGTAATTTCGCCGGAGGCTAGGTACTGGTTCCGTCGTTCGTATGGCATACGTATCCACGGGCTCGTTCTCGTTCTCGTTCTCGTTCTCGTTTCTTAGGTCGAGGTAGACGCCAGCATCTCCGGAATCAGAAAGAGACCGTGGTAATATAATTCAATATCGTGATCGCTGAACATTTCTTCTAAGGAAAACTCTTGCGGAAACATTACTTGGGCGGGTTTAACCCATGTTCTTTCGAGTAGCTTTGATATCGTGTTGGGGGGTTGACACAGGACGGGCCAGTTTATCTCATGAGCTTTTGGCTACAGATCTATATCCAGTCGTGACAGCCGTAGTCTGTTGATGGCCGACTCGGATTTATTCAGGATGTTACAATAGGGCCCGGGAATTACCTCTATATCTGATGGCAAGGGTGGATTAAGTAGGTGGATAAGTTAGACATGAACTAATGGGGCGATGTGAACTATAAAAGTGCGAGTCTTAAGAATGTAAAAGGAAGCACTATTATCTTTATTGACCTCTATCTAATCGTCACGCAGCTGCTGTGTCCCTTCATCTTTGGCCGCTTTGAAGTCTACAAACTTTGCAGGCGTAAGTATGGCCAACATAAGTCACTGGTCACTAGTCTGCCAGCACTTATTGAGAAGCATTTATCATCAGGCTCCGAATTGTGCTGGTCTCTAACCCAATCCGCCGCGGCGCTGATATACAGGCCGCCAATAAGACGCACTCTAGAGCCAATCACAAACTTCATGGCCCTTTTCTCAAGTGATTTCATATTCTGTCCTGGTGCGATGAGCATTATAGAGATCTAGATACGGTTTAGCACATCGCTTTTCCATAACTGTGAATTGGGAGCCAGAAACAAATGGAAAGAGAAATTTCAGATCTACAGCCTTGTCACAGGCAATATCATCAATACCAACTTGTGGCTATGTTGACCGTCGTGATAAAATTGATCATCATGTAAAGAGAATGTCTAGATGAGGTAGTATTACGTACCAAGAAGAAAATTAGCTGATTATCAATGTGCCAGACATGGAGCGACAGTACTCCATTGCACCTGATTGAGAGCAAGAGAGCGCTTCAATTAGAGCCTGATTCTGTCAGGGAGATTCTTGCAGAAGATTAAGATGCAACGAAAGAGTGAAAGCATTTTCAGTCTTGACAGTCTCGTCAACGCCGTAAGGCTTGGACATATGCTTGTCATTTGTCGGTCAAGCTCATCATAATGCTCGACAATGTGGAAGCGGAACTGTGAGAGACCTTCTTACCTAGCAGAACTTGGATGGCTATCGGATTCGTCACAAGTAGCCGAGTGAAACCCTCCCCATTTTGCTTTTGGGGTATTCTGATGGCTGCCAAACTAGAACGGAAGTGTCTACTCTAAAGGAGAAAATTAGCACATAATGTATAGGTCAAACATTAGAAGCTTTCAAGAATGAATTTAAAGGATCAGAAGGCATGAATGGTTTAATTTGATTTGTGTCAGCATCGGTTGCCCGAATCAGACTCGTCATCTAAAATGCTCATCACAAGAGATGAAGATTAAGAAACAGATAATGGTTACTTACGCTCAACTCCAAAAAGAGTACATGGAGTGGCCCAGGCACTACTTCTAAGCAAGTGGTCTACCTGAGCTTCCGCTGTACATAGTCAGCACCTGCTCCAGCGCTTTAGAACTGAGGAATGCAAGATGTAGAGACCATATCAGTGGGCGAGGTTTTCTAGGCCTGCCGCAAAGAGGCGTGTCTGCTCATATGCAGTCGGAGCCCAGTGCCAATTCATCCTTTGACAGTCGTGTAGAAGAAGGATATTGAATGCGAAGCATATTTCGATCATACCTTTGAGAAATTGCCAGATCGTAGAGTGGATGGCTACTGTCACAAACTTGACCTGGTCAGCACCAATTTGCAGAACAGCAAGATCCTTCATTGAAAAGGTGTGAAGAGGAGCTCAGTATCAGCCTAAAATTGACTTCAAAGACATTGTCTCAGTCGGTAATTTCCAGCGTGCAAAGCACTCTGATCATCATAGCGCCGTATGTGGGTAGGAGAAGCGGGGGAGAAGCACGTACTCGTCCTACGATGGGATCTCGATGACTGAATGGTAGAGACTGAAAAGCTCTTTACCTGGGATCTGATCAGCTAAGTTCTCTAGAGAGGTTTCACAGCTGCCAAGTGAAGTATATATTCTTATATCAGACTGACGTGTTGGTAGTTACATGCAACAAAAGTTTTCAAAGACTCTAGTTTGCGGTTGTGTATTTCATCATTTGGAGGCAGAAGGATAGTGAGAATAAAAGGTGGTGGAGTTTACCTTGTGAGGATATCATGATGGAGACATGCAAGCTGCGCGAAGCAGCCATTGGTTGTTGTTCACATTGTGAGGGATAGGTTGCGAGACAAGATCAAAAGCACAGAGGAGAGCTTCGAAATGTTTTTTTCGAGTGGATCTGGGTCTGGGCAAGCTGGACAGGAGACGACACGCTAGCTACATTGGGTGACGCAGTTCCCGTGATCGGGCATGTGACTTGGTGCCACCGTAGTTCTGTCCACCCCACCCTCCCCAAGAGGAATCAAGTAGCACATTAAATGGCCATCTCCCTTTCACAACCCCTCCCTTGGATCGATCAATCAAAGCTACAGCTACCCTGATAACCCGACGAGAGCTCGACAGCCTCTGCCCCACATCCTGAGTGTCGGCACATATGATGCTATGATATATGGGATATATGCTTGTCACACGTCTCGTCCTCCTCGTCGGTAGTGGGCGGAAAAGACAAGAGCCCCCGCCCCGCCCCGCTGCTGGGAGCAGCCATTGACCACCAACCATTGGCCGAGACCGTCACCGTTCAGTGTCCGAAATGTCCCGGTGCGCAGGCCCGGAAAAATGTCGTCCAGTGTCTAGCTGGCCCCCAGTTTCACCAGGTTCAGCAGTTCCACCACCCAAATTCCCATTCCTCCGTCATCAAATGAGGGGCGCGGGGCATCCGACTTTGCTTGCTATCTTGTGCCGAGCGTGCTCCTGAGCTCCCGCAGCCGCGGGATCATCCTTCTTTGAGAAGAACTAACTACTGCCAGACCTCTTAGACAAGTCCCATTTCCTCACTCTTCCCTCAATTCAACCTCGGAGCGTCTCATTTGTATACTCTCAGATCTTGTTCCCGTTCCTGTTGCTACTTGCTACTTGCTACTCCCTCAGCCCCACGCGAGCTCCAAACCCCCAAGTCATAGACCTGGCCTACCACCCCGCTTTAAGCCGAGGGGTTTCGTAACACGTTGACCATCATTGGGATTTTTGGCTCGGAGTGAAATCTCATCTTTATTTGTAACCACAATCGTCATTCCTCATAGCCTTCCACAAGTCTCCAAGATGGCTGGAAACATCAATGGCGGGTCGGGTGCTGTGGGTGGGGAGAACATAAACACAGAGTAAGATACTCATCTTGCCCTTCAGATATGTCAAAACATCCCCCATACTTCTTGAATACACAAATACTTTTCAGTCAAAGCTGAAGCTAAATTTGATCCATCACAGTATCGTAACCCTCACGAGATTCCTCACTGAAGAGCAAGCCAAGCACAAAGAAGCAACGGGAGATTTCACGTGCGCCTCCTTCCTATGCTCCTACACTTTCGACAAGCACTCATGATATCACAGACTCCTCTGCCATGCCCTCCAATTCTCCTTCAAATCTATAGCCTACTACATTCGCCGTGCAACCCTCATCAACCTCACTGGTCTCGCAGGCTCCAGCAATACAACCGGCGACGACCAAAAGAAACTCGATGTCATTGGCAACGATCTCTTCATCGCCGCCATGCGATCCTCCGGCAAAGTCGCCGTTCTAGTCTCCGAGGAAGAGGAAGAGGCAATCTTCTTTCCCGAACACAAAAATGCTCGATACGCCGTGGCATGCGACCCCATCGACGGCTCCTCCAATCTAGACGCAGGTGTTTCAGTCGGCACGATCTTTGGAATTCACAAGTTAGCAGAAGGATCGACGGGCAAGAAGGAGGATCTGCTGAAGCCTGGAACGGAGCTGATTGCAGCTGGATTCACCATGTATGGCGCTTCTGCCCAGCTAGTCATCACGATGAAGGGAGGCAGCGTCAATGGCTTCACGATGGACAATGCACTCGGAGAATTCATCCTTACACATCCCGACATGCAGATGCCGAAGAAGAGAGCCATATACTCAGTCAATGAGGGCAACTCGCTATACTGGGAAGATCCGGTCAAGGAGTACTTCAACTCGCTGAAGTACCCAGCTACCGAGGGAGGCAAGCCGTACTCTGCGAGATATATCGGCAGTATGGTTGCCGATGCCTACCGGACGCTGCTCTATGGCGGTATCTTCGCATACCCGGCAGATAAGAAGAGCCCCAAGGGGAAGCTGCGGATCCTCTACGAGTGTGCCCCTATGGCCATGGTTTTTGAGAACGGTATGTGGCGATTCAGCATTCATGCCCCGTGTTTAAGATAAAAAACAATTGCTAACTTTTTTGGTCTCAAAAAGCGGGGGGCCAGGCACTGAATAGCAAGATGCAGCGGATGATGGAGGTTGTGCCGGAGCATATCCATGACAGATCGGGCATCTTCATGGGTAGCTACGATGAGATTGAGAAGGTCAAGGGTTTCCACAAATAGGCGATACAGTAGCGCGACTGGACGACGTTGAAAGGTTCTGGAAATTGTACATGCATCGTAGGAGTCCATAGGCACTGTTTTGTTGATCCCGCGGCTAGACTGAGTTATGAATCTGCATATTGCCTTTTGCCTGTCCGGTTTCTGTAGCTGCCTGTTTTTTTTCTCTGCTTGAAATATATGGAACTGTAGCATTATATCAGCACACACGTAGACTTTTATTGATAAGTGTTATATCCCTTTTTCCAAATTCACATCAAAAGCTTCTTGTCTTTGATAAAGGACATTGGTCAGTTGTTAGCTGCCCATTGCCGATACCAGTCCAAACACTCAGTATTCGCAACGCTTGCGCTCGTCTTGACGTTCAACCCACAGAGAATCTGCTTCACTGCAACCTCAACCCTGTTTCTCTCATCAGTACAAAGCTCCTTGAGTTCAAAATAGGCGGGCCACTTACTTCTTCCCATTCGTAGTCACCGGAATCTCGACACACTCATCAATCACCCCTGGGACATGCCTTGCACTCAACTCCTTCCTAATCACAGCTTTGATATCATCCTTGAGCGCCTCATCCAACCTCTTCCCTTCAACCATCTTACAGAACAACACCACGATCTCATCACTATCGCCTTCCCTCCGCCGCCCAATACAGAGCGCATCCTCGACGGCATCCGCAAAGAACTTCAACAAGACGTTATATATCTCTGCGCTCCCAAACCGCACCCCGCTCGGCTTCAGAATCCCATCACTTCTCCCCAGCATCACCATACCCCCCGTCTCCTTATTGAACCTCACAAAATCCCCATGGTGCCACGCCCCCGGAAACGCATCGAAGTAGCTCTCCTTGTACTTCTGCATCCCGTTCTCGCCAAAGAAGAACACAGGCTGCGAAGGGAAGGGCCTGTTGCAGATCAGATCGCCCGCGGAACCGTCCGTGATGATGTCGCCGGCGGGCGAGCATGCGAAGATGGACATGCCGAGTGCCTTCTGCTGGATCTCGCCCGAGTAGACGGGGGATAGGGGACTGGGAGCTCCGAAGAGGGAGATGATGTCCGTGCCGCCTGTGATGCTGCCCAGGTTGATGTCTGGCCCGAAGGCGGCGTACGTGTACTGGAAGGTGCTGGGAGCGAGGGGAGAGCCCGTAGAGTAGATGGCCTTCAAGGAGGAGAGGGAGGCTCCTTCCTTTTTGGGGTAGATGTTCTTCTGCTCGAGAATGGAGAGATACTTTGCAGAGGTGCCGAATTGGGTGATTCGTAGCTCGTCGATGAGTTTGGGCATGGTGAGGGGACCATGGGGGGCGAAGGGGGAGCCGTCGTAGATGACCAGGGTTGCGCCAGAGGCGAGGCCGGAGACCAGCCAGTGCCACATCATCCAGGTTGTTGTCGTGAAGTAGAAGAGATGATCTTTTGGCCGGATGTCACAGTGAAAGATATGTTCTTTCTTGTGCTGGATCAGAGTTCCGGCTGCTGAATGAACTATGCATTTTGGCTTCCCTGTTGTACCGGAGCTGTAGAGGATATAGACGGGGTGAGATGGAGGAAAGAGCTTGAATTTTTGTTGAATAATGCTAGCATCTGGTGTACGTGGTCTGATACGGATTAGTCAAAATCCTTTTGGAGATGTGAGTGACGACTCACCGTGAGAGAAAGTAATTATATAAGTATGCAGCTCCGGTTGGAGGTTTGAGACTGTCTAAGTGTTCCTGGATGTTGACCGAAGTCACTTCCTCGAATATGACCAGTGCCTGTAATTTTGGCAATGACGCTACAATTTCCTTGATTTTGACACTTGTAGGATGGACTTTGCCGTTGTAGTATGAGGCATTATCGGCAAAAAGAACCACGGGCTCGATTTGAACCAATCTAGCATTGCTTCGTAAGACTAGTTGAAGATGGTTGTAGCTTGTAATGAACGCTCACCTATCGAGCACTGCTCCAACTCCTGTATCAGGGCTGACAGCAGTCCAAATCGCACCTAAAGCAGTAGTTGCCAACATAGCAACAATGGCATTCGTATGATGACCTACGAAGCCTGCTACACGATCAAGTGGCTTCACGCCCTGGTACTGAAGTGCATTGTAGCATGCTCCCACTCGTCTCCGCAGCTCGGCCCAAGTCACCTCTGAGCGAGATGTCTCAGTTGCGGCTATTATGGCGATGTCTTGTTCTTTGACAGGCTCTTTGCTTCCTGGATAGAGTGGGTAAAGTAGGTTTTCCGCGAAGTTGAGTTCGGTGCCTTGGAAGAAGTCTGGCCGGGGGTACATGGACGCATTTCGTTCTAAAACCTGTGGGCAGAGTCAGTTATAGTTGCTGAAATGACAAAATAGGACTGCCAAGAAGCCTGTTCTAGGCCTTTGATGCTATAATGTTCGCCATTCTCTCTCTTTATAGCATTTATAGCAAGGGTGAGACTCGTTATGCCGGTTTTCTTAAGGTCTGGGTTCGTCCAGAATGATATAATCACATTTCGGGATTATCGGACCCACTCCATCAGTTCCTCTACTGTTTCCAGAAATATGGTTTACATGCGCCGTTCTTGGTTCACCCCTTGAAGTTTTGAAAGCAAACTACATTACAGATCACGTGAAGAAGAACCATAGCACTCACATGGTCGAACGAGGCGCCTATCACACCTTGTTTTGCATGGATGCCTGTAAAGAGACAAGTCTCTCTCCAGAATTCTGTAATGTTACTGATTGACCAGTTGTATAGGTCTCGGTAATCCTTTAGCCTGACCCCGTGTTTCTTCTCGACCGTCTCCTTGAAGAACCACATCTGAGTGGTTTCTGGAGAGCGGTGTCTCCATAATTCCAAAGGCTCTTGCGACTCTGTCATCACTGAATAGATCTGGGTATATGATACAGAGGCTGTGAGCGAGGGGGTTGCAGAGAGTCAACTATCAATGGGTTTCGGGATATGCTCAAGGGTTGAAAAGGAGAGCCGAGAAGGTTTGATTGGTTGAAAGACAAATCGGAGAAGGGAACGGTTCCGAGAGATATTTTGGTGCCTCGGTAAACTGTGAAAAAGAACTCTGGCAAGGTGGAGTGATTGAAAAGTATAAACTAAGTTATCTTATCTGATACGTATCTCTTCATTCCCATGCACGAAATACTGAAGGCCCATATAGCTAGCGGCTTCTTTGATCCGAAATCGGGTTGTAAATGTGAGTACTTGAACAAGAGGCTGATGTCAAGGTTCTGAAAGAGCTGGTAGGCTACGAGACAAATGCTGGCACCGACATGCCAACAGGTAGGGAAACAGACAATTAAGCACACTGTCGAGTACTTACCTTCTACCAGCCAGCCTCTCATATCATGTCAACATGGAATTCAAATCGACATCCGCGCAGCAACCATAGTAGAGGCCGCACCGAAATTAGGGTTGTCCTTAGAGGCATTGGTGAGATCATAGCGCCTATTAGATGGAACCGCCGCTGAGATCATTTAATTTCTTCGAATGTCCATCAATCATGACCTATTCCACAGAGGAAGAGCTTGAGCAGAAGCAAATGGGAATAGGATGGCGATCTGTTGTGGCATCCATTGAGATGTATTTCACACACTGATGTGCACAAACAGTTATCCAAGCCGGGTGCTGCCCCTTCCTCCAATGAGAGCAGTAGCCACCACTACTATGAACTGTCGAAGGCTCGCTCAATTCATTGTCCGAAGGGTCCGAATGGATGAGTGCGGTGGTGCCTTGTCCGCTTCTGTCTCTCGTAGAGTCGTAGGGTCTGGTGAGTCGTAGCCAATGAGCAAAGACGAGGTGGAATTAAGGGCTATGGCCTCTCTGCAGGACCCTCACGATCCAGCAATTTATGAGAGACCGGTGATTGGACACGAGGAGGCCTTCGAAATTGGGATGTGTGATGTGATGACTGATGGTACAGTAAGTCAGATGAATGCGGCGCGGTGGGACGGGCGGCAGGCTTCTGTTGGCGCGTTTGTGCCCCTGACAGATCCCTCCTAATGCCCCTAACGCCCCTGCTGTTTTCGGCACGAGCCCAGCCAGAAACGCGCTGAAAAAACACTAAAAAAAAAAAGAGTTTTGCGGCCCAAGAGCAGAGGGCGAGCAGAGGCAGAGGCAGAGGCAGAGGCAGGGGGAACGGATGGATCGGCTTTTATAACAGTCCGAGGGGGGGAGTCTCAGGGGAGAGTCTGAGCGTGAGTGAGAGAGAGCAAGAGAGAGAGCAAGAGAGAGAGAGAGAGAGAGAGTGAGAGATTTGGTGGATCCTTACCTGACAAGAACATGACATGACATGATCTAAGCTCCCTATGCCCACACCCATACTTTCTGCCCAGGCCCATACCAATAAGTCCCGTACCCATACTCATACCCATACTCATACCCATACTCATACCCATACTCATACGTACAGTACAGCACAGCACAATACCAGGACTCTCTTTAGTACTGTCCGTGAGGTCCTAGCTCCCTCCGCCGCCGTGTGTGTGTTTGTAGATTAAACCTTCATCCCGCTCTGTTTCCCTCCCTCTACCCTTCTCCTACCTTCGGTTCCCCCCTCTCTTCCTAGTCAGGTCGGAGAAGAACGGTCAGATTCGTCGGTTGCAAGAGACGAAGGAGCCAGAGCACAGCAAAGCAGAGAAGAGAAACGGAGTGAGGCTGAGTGGCAGAGCGTTGTTTAATCCAGCGTTGGGTTGGTGTCGCAGGCTTTCTTGCGCCACCCCTTTACCACCACCATCTTCAGCATCGCCATTTCCTTTGCGACCAACATTCGATTGTCTGGTCCACCTCAACCACACATACTACCTGCAATCAAAAACATTGTTCCTGGTAAGCAATCTCTCTATATCTCCTACGGCACCTATATGCATGGTCAATTCCCCCATTCGAGCTTGAGACTCGGTCTTCGAGCCTCATCTTGAGCATTTCAGCTTAGGCCTCCGGAACGTCCGGCCTATCTTTAGACCCTCTGCTCTGGCCAGCTGCAGCTCTTACAGCACTCATTCCCTTCTCCTTTACATCATTGACCTTGCCAAAAGTAAGAACAACCGTCACTGACTCTACTTGGTGGTGTGCAGAGTTGAGCCGCAATTCATCCACCCTACCTCGCTGCATTCAATATCAGCGGATCTGCGCCTCATCGATTCCCGATTCCTCCTATATCGACCTTTCAAACCCTTTCTCATACAACCGATAACTCAATTAGAATACGATTACACACCATTCAGTGGCTGCTGTACCTGAATTCTTCAATTCTGCTTCACGCAAGAGCCTCCAGTCCATGACCACAATGCCTCAAAGACTTCCACGAAATCCATTCGCCAGTTCTACTACCACGACGGTTGCCATACCGTCATCCGACAAATCTGCGTCTAGGAGACCTTCTACGTCAAAGGGAAATAGGCTGACTCAATTCTTTTCTTCCTCGCCCAAGAGCAAGGAGCAACAATCCGCACAAGAAGCTCTCTTGGCTGCCGTGGCAGCGCAACAGCAACGATTACTCGACAACCCGTCCCCTCAAATTAGCGCTCCCTCATTGTCTTTGCCGACCATCTCTCTATCAACGGCAAAGGCAGGCGAGGCGAATATGGATGAGCCTCCAACTACACTCTTCCAACCACCTTCCGTTGCGGAGGCGAAAAGACAAGCAAGAATTGACGCTCAGTTCGGACCTCTGGGAAGCCCCAGTCATCGATATGTTAGCAGACACGTCGGAGGCGACCTGGCCGCGCCTGTCATTGATGAACCACCCTACTACTACCTTCTGACTACCTACATCAGCTATCTTGTCCTCATTATCTTTGGACACGTTAGAGACTTCTTCGGAAAGCGGTTCAGGCCTGAGAATTATAGACACTTAAAAGCTGCCAACGGCTATGCTGCGCTCAACAGTGATTTCGACAACTTTTATGTGCGCAGGTTAAAGCTAAGGATTGACGACTGCTTTGCTCGGCCAATCACAGGCGTTCCCGGTAGATACATCACCTTGATGGACAGAAAAACGAACGACTTCAACAAGCATTATCAATTTACCGGCACATATACCGAAACTCTGAACATGAGTTCCTACAACTATCTGGGTTTTGCCCAGTCAGAAGGACCTTGTGCAGATGCTGTGGAGGACACCATCAAGAAATACGGGATCAGCTCCGCAAGCCCCCGAGCTGATTCTGGTACCTCTGATTTGGCTTTGGAAGTGGAAGACAAAATCGCCAAGTTTGTAGGCAAGCCAGCAGCCATGATCTTCTCAATGGGTTTCGCTACAAATGCTACCTCCTTTCCCGCGTTGGTTGGTAAGGGATCGCTCATCATCTCTGACGAGCTGAACCACGCTTCCATTCGTGTTGGAGCACGTCTCTCGGGTGCAATGATCGTTTCGTTCAAGCACAATGATATGGAAGATCTCGAGAAGACATTGCGTGAGGTCATTTCTCAAGGCCAGCCTCGAACGCACCGACCATGGAAGAAGATTCTACTTGTTGTTGAGGGTCTTTACTCCATGGAAGGCACGATGTGCGACTTGCCTGGTATTCTTAAACTTAAGAAGAGATATAGGTTCAATCTCTTCGTCGACGAGGCTCACTCTATCGGCGCGTTAGGGGCCCGTGGTCGTGGTGTCTGTGATTATTTTGGTATCGATCCTGCGGAGGTCGACATTCTCATGGGCACGCTGACGAAGTCATTTGGTGCCAACGGTGGTTACGTCGCAGCTGACAAACATATAATTGACAAGCTCCGGGCTACAAACGGCGCTGTTCTTTATGGAGAATCTCCAACTCCTCCTGTCCTCATGCAGATTCTTAGTGCGCTAAGAATCATAACTGGCGAGTTCGTCCCTGGACAAGGTGAAGAGCGCCTACAACGAATTGCTTTCAATTCGAGATATCTACGTCTCGGGCTGAAGCGCCTTGGATTCATTGTTTACGGCCACGACGACTCCCCAATCATCCCCATCGTTCTCTACAATCCTGCCAAAATGCCAGCCTTCTCCCACGAAATGCTTCGGCGCAAGATCTCTGTTGTCATTGTCGGCTACCCCGCCACTCCGCTCATCTCTTCCCGCGCCCGTTTCTGTATCTCCGCCGCCCACAATAAGGATGATCTGGACCGTCTCCTCGCAGCATGTGACGAGATTGGGAATGTTCTTCAGTTGAAATTCTCAACCGGGATAGCTGGCGGCGCGGAACACCTTCCCGACGGTGTCACCCCAGAAATGGAGGAGGAGTGGAAGAAGGCAAACGGACTTCAGGGCGTTGTCAAACCACCCCGCTGGTCGCTCAGAGAAGCCATTGCGAATGGCGTGCAGGATGTCAAGCAGCCTTTGCGGTAAGCCCTACCGGTGGAAGCCTTGACCAGGCTGTTCATTTCGTAGGGCGTGGATGAGTTCGACAGCCTTGCGCTTACGTCTTCCAACGTACATTGTCTCGGATAGATATCTTAGTCTACGCCCGCCTCGGATCTCGGAATCACTTTTTCGAGGCTGAGGCATTTTTGCATGTAACACTTTCGTTGATTATATTTGCGGATACCCTATTGCCGCACACCTTCGCCACGAGGTATTGAAAAGGGCTTTGTTCCTGGGAATGTTTGACGGCGTTGAGAAGAGACGGCTGCATGATGGAGACTCCACACTCGCTACCCTACCGTGTTTTTCTTTTTGGCATGGGGTTTGAGCTCGAGTGATGATGGGGTAATTATTAATTTTAATGTAAGATGAGTTGGCGGTAGGTGGTGTGATGTAAATAAGGCTTACATTGATTTGAAAGAGGGGCTGTATGAAGGTATCGAGGATGACGAAGAGAGACTATAGATAGATGACAATGAGAAACTGGTCTTTCTCTACGCTGCTATGTTTATGATGTGCATCGTGCAGTAGAAAAGTTCTCTGATGAAAGATGTTTAGTGACTTGCGCTGCTATTAGACCTAGCTACGACGAAAATGCGGCTCTTTTATCACCCACGCCCATCATATCCCGTCCTCGCAAATGATCTCCTTGGACTATTTTTGAATCATACCGACTATCAGCCTGCTGTTAATGATGAGGTTCGACTTCGATGGGTTTACTCCGTCTTGTCAGGCTTCTAGGAGGATATTGGGCAGCAACGCATTTCTGCGACGTGCTGCAATGCAAACACCCGTCCTCTTGGAAGACCGATTAAGCCACATCTCACTGCTACTGGTACTCGGTCAGGGGCAGAAGTGAATGAAAATGCAACCGATATGACGGTTAGATGTGATTTGAGATCAAGAAGCCAGAAGGACAGATAGCGTCAAGTTGTGGGACCATTACATTCATGCGTTGTGCAAACCTCTCAGATACAAACCTGAAAATGCAATAGAGAGACTGTATCAATGGAATCCTGATCTCTCGTTTAGTAGAAAATGGCGCAGCATCTTGTTCTACATCAGCCATCACATCCAATCTTGTCTTAGATCGTCTGGGGACAGATCATCATGTTGTGTGGTACGAGTATTGGAAGGCCTACATCACGTATCACATCGGCGAAAGCGATAGGGCACAGGGCGTGGCTAATGCAAGGCTTGTTGTGACCGACGCCTCGTCCTTGTCTCTGGGGCGCTGCCTGCACACCCTCAACTGCCTATCCACTGCGTAACTGGGCGCCGGTGAGCTGGATTTCTTCTGTGAATGGTTGGCTTTATCGATGGTGTGTGTGGGTGAACAGCTGAGCGGGGTGAGGGGTGAGGACCAACCAGGTGGAGGTGACATGCGGGGTCGAAGTCGAATTCGCAATGGATTCGTACCGCGACGCCCAGTCATGTATATCGGTAATAAGGTTGCAGCAAGGAAGGCCAGATAGACTATCGAGCGGTTTGCCAATGACCATGTGAATGGGAGCCTTGGAAGGATCGTAGACCTGCAGGTGTGCTGCAGACTTTGGCACCGACTTGATATATCGACCACTTTGATCGTGTGTCACGATGCCGCGTGCATATTGTGGCTAAGCAAGCCTCACAGTTGCGCGCAACGCTTGTACGCATCTCGAAGCACTTGTATCATACGATGAGGCCTTCAGAAGGGCCGTAGGGAAATTGGTCTTGGCTTGAGAGAAGGTCTGGTGCGATGCTGAGGCAACGTTTCTCGTATATGCCTGCCTGCATGAGGATCGAGGGATGGTGAAGGAATTGTCAACTAAAGTGCAGATGAAGTGTTGCATGCACAATCCGGCACCTACATGTCAATGAGCAATCGCTGCATAATATCAGCATACCTGCTGGTGGTTTGACGACTTGAGATGGCGAATCGCTTGCATTTGGCTGATACTCATATTTCTTTTTATAAGCAACGACGCCCGGTATGATGTGTTGTCCATGTTCAAGGCGACTTCATGGAAGGAGTCGAGGATGGTCTACCCGGTGGTCCGATGCTTCTTAAGTGTCTTGTGGTTCATTGCATCGGGCGTCCCATCCGGGAAGTTTGGTGATTGTCGTTCGCAACGGGGCGCATGTTTGCCTAATTTTCGCGAACCGCAGAAAAGCGGTGGATTGCACAGCCCACCTTCTGGGAAAGAATTGACAGAAATGTTTGTCAAGGACTAGACTTGAAAGATCTTGAGATATCCTGTGCATTAGAGTCAAATGCATGGAAAGTGTCTAACTAGAGGATAAATTCGATGCAAGGGAAATGGGTGTGCATGGCTTCTGCATCACATGATGGAGGGGAAGATGAGGATTGAGGGCAAATAAGCGAATCATGATTTGCTATCAAACCCAATTTCGAACTACCGCAGAATGCTAACAACATCCTAAAATCCTCAGGAGGCGCTACAGGCAGAAGCAGGAATGCTGGAAGCCATATACCCGCTTCTACATGTTGGCAAGGGCTGTCTAATCGCTCTGAGGACACTAGGGAGAAGCCATTGAAGCTGAGATGCTTGGGGAAAGCTGCACCCGCTAAGGCAAAGTAGTGCTGACTGACACTGTTTTGGCTGCATTCCCGGCCTGGGGGCTGAGGACAACGAAATCTGCCTTGAGAGGACGCCCTCGCCTATAGCATAGCTGGAATCCAGGAGCCTCAAACACTTCGTGACGTGAGTCGATGCCTAGTAGGCACAGCCCTGAGTGGGGTGTTGTGGTGGGAGATAGACCTGTCTTGTTTCTCACGATCCCCGCGCTCCAAGCAGAATCAACGACACGAGAAAGTTCTCGTTGCGGGTGCTTCGGACTTGTGGTTCCACAAGATCATTTGAGTTGATCCATTTGTGTTCTCTGGATTGAGATGGAATGATAGTTCTGACAATGTGTTAATGCCTTCCACTTGACTAATGCATCTACTCGGTGAGCCTGCAGGCCAACGGCATTCAACCCCCGGCTGCATAACCCCTCCGAATCGAGAGGCGGTTCAAGAAGCCACAGCTGCATAGGGACTCTCAAAAGCCCACCACACCCCTTCCCTCTCTTTTTGTTCGCCTCACTTCCTATCGTCAGCAGTTGCTTTTTTCAAGGAAGAGGAATCCTTTGCTGACCTTAGTGCGGCTCTGGTATCAAGATTGCTCGAAAGATCGTGTATATCTTTTGGGACTCCCTCCATTTCCGCCCGACATCAACGTCGCTAGCGTTTTCACGTGTCCCATATCCCACTTCAACAGAAAGACTGTTAGCACTAGTATGGCAGGACAACATCCGCCGCCACCTCCTCCGGCACCTGGTAGAGTAGGTGGTGCTCCTCCTCCTCGTGGAATGCCACCCCCGCCGCCACCAGGTTGGAAAGGCCCCCCTCCTGCCGGACCGCCTCCTCAACAACAGCGGCCGCCAGTCAACTCATCCAGAATAATAGATATTTCACCCAGTCAGCAACTGGACGAGAAAGCATGCAAGAAGCTTCTTACCTCATATACCGTCTTCACAATCAAGAAGGCTCCTACCAGCGACCCGAAGGAGAAGCAGACTTGGGCAAGATCTCAAGTTGTTCAAGAGAGACTACCAACAGGGGAGGCAGCAAAAGAGATCAAGAAGCTCAATGAAGCCAAAAGGGCTTTGACTGTAGCTGAAAAGAAAGTCAACTTGATGCCCTTTCAACAAGGCCAAATCACCGAATTGCTAGACCGGCAAAATACGGCTGAGCATGATCCAAATTTCGAATGGACACTCGGCCAACTTGACAGAAAGGAGAGGAACACCAAAGATGGAAAGAAAGAGACAACCACCATGACTGTATATCTAATGCGTGCGCCAAGGGAGGGTCAAAATGCTTTGGTGCTCCACCGAAATATCGAGAGGAACAAAATTGATATGGAGAAAAGGAGAGAAGAGGCGGCTCGAGCTCCGCCTCCAGGAGACAAACCAGGTCCTGGTGGTAACGGCGGGGCAGATAAAGGAGGCGGCCCCCATGGAGTTGTTAACTTAACTCAAGATGGCCCAAAGCCCAGAGGGAAGCCACCGAAGGTTTTCGGCAGGTCACCATCAAGACGCCCCCGCGGCAGACGCCATGATGAGAGCTCTAGCGGATACTCCAGTTGGGATTCGGACACTGATAGCGGATCGGATTTGAGCTCATTGAACACGGACTACACCAGGAGCTCCGCATCAAGATCAAAGGGCAATGGACATCGTCGTCACAGTTACAACCGTGGACACAACCGAAGCTACAGCCGCCGTCGAGAGCACCAGAAGGACTACTATATTGAGAATGGTCCTCGCTCACCACCTCGTCGATTTGGTGAAATTCACGATAGCGGCCCACCAGCGATCGGAGCCGCAGCACCATATGTTCCTGAGGCTCCACGAGCGGCGGCGGGTGCTGATGCCGTCCATGCTGCTTACCAGGCTGGCAAAATTGATGCCGATGCCGAGCGATTCGGTCTCGAGCGTGAGCGTGAGCGTGAACGTGAACGTTACCCGCAGAGACCAGTTGTTCTCGAGAGGACTGTTCCGGTCGTCATCCACGAAGCAGGAGAGCCCAGGGACTTAGTTCCTTACGGTAGACCGGCAAGGTACGTCGAAGCCCGATATCCAGAGCCGCCTTTGCCGCGATACGAGGAGAGACGCTACCCCGAAGAGAGATTCGTTGAGGAATACCGGCCGCGCAATGACTATAGAAGGCGAGAACGCGAGGCTGAGGCGTACATTGAGGCGCCGCGACATTATGAGTACCGAAGGGCGCCTATCATCAGAGAAGCTCCGCACCCTTTTGCTGCCCGTCGCTATCCTCCCAGTGAAGATAGTCTAGCAGGGTGGTAAACAATTTCATTCTGGGGGCCCTTTTGACTGAATTTGCGAGGCGAAGCTGGTCTTGTTTGCTGTTTGCTGCTTAGCGTCTTGTTTGCGAAGTAATATAGGTACTCGTCTTGGACTGGATCTAATTTCCCTCATGAGATCACTCAGATTGACATGAGAATTTGGGTGGTATTAGTTGTATTTTGCAATACGTTTCATGCTCTCGGAAAAAGAACTTTCTTATGGGTGGAAAGAATGACTTATGAACTTGAATGAGAGATGACTCTCATTCGTTATACAAGATACCACTTTGTCTTTATTGTATCATAGCAACAAAACACCTATCAAGAATACGACAGAAATTGTGTGCAGAAAGTGAAATAGTAATCTTGCTTCCGTGAGGCGATCTACCTTTCTTATGTAGTCGCCTTACTATCATAGGTGATGGGATCAACCTTGGAGTTGGCAATTTTCCCAGGGATTGATGCCCAATAACTAGTGAGGCGTAGACCAACACCAATCTCACCTATTTGCTAGCCCCGGGAATTGGTGCTGGCTGCCAGCAGACCCATGTATCAATACCGACCAGCTAGTTAATAACAAGTGGAAATTATAAACAATTGGTATTAATAATATTGGAAATGAGTCGCCTTGTCTACTTATCATAGAGCAGTTATCTCGGCAGGAAGTTAGGTTATGTTCTCACGCGGAGCAAACCGGCGTCATCCGCGGGGCAGAACGACCCCGCGTCCTCGCATCGGAAGTTTCTTCAAGAAGCTTGACAGCTATCCCGACTATCCTACACAACATATCATATCGAGATACCTAGAAGTCAAGAGCTAATTGTCACAAAAACAAATCATGGCTCGTCAATTCTTTGTAGGAGGTGAGTTTCTGGAAGCCTTTCTTTCCTGTTACGGTCACTTCCGAATGAGCAAATACCGTTCGTAAAGCGACGGCTGGAAACGTCTGCAGCCCGCTATTTCGCCTCTATGCTCTTTCACAAATTCTTTAGAGCGATGAGAGCTAATACGATGAACAGGCAACTTCAAAATGTATTGTCTATCTACACAAGCTTGGACATCGTAGGCTGACCGCCGTGGGATATAGGAATGGCTCTGTTGAGACCATCAAGAAGATCATTGCGTACCTTAACGAGGCGAAGCTAGACCCGAAGACTGGTTAGTATCTATTCCCAAAGTCGTTGACTCCGGGCATAGAAATTGAGCTAGTGAAGTGGACGTCTCGAATTTTGGATAGTTCAAAATCAAAGACGAATGCTGACGAGCTTTGACTATCAGAGGTAGTGATTGCACCACCAGCCCTCTATCTACTTCTAGCCCGCGAGCACCTTAAATCCAGCATCGAGGTCGCAGCACAAAATGTCTACGATAAGCCAAATGGAGCGTTCACCGGCGAGATCTCTGTCGACCAATTGAAGGATAGCAATATCACCTGGACCCTCCTCGGTCACTCCGAACGTCGCACAATCCTCCAAGAAGATGATTCATTCGTTGCATCTAAGACAAAGGCAGCTCTGGATGGCGGCATTGGCGTCATATTCTGCTGTGGTGAGAGCTTGGAACAGAGGGAGAGCAATAAGACCATCGATGTAGTTACGTCGCAATTGACAGCTATCAAGCAAAAGATCCAAGATTGGTCTAAGATTGTCATTGCTTACGAGCCCATCTGGGCCATTGGTACTGGCAAAGTCGCTACTACTGACCAAGCTCAGGAGGTTCATGCTGCCATCAGAGGTTGGTTGAAGAAGGAAGTTAGTGAGAAGGTTGCGGACGAAACAAGAATTATCTACGGAGGTAGTGTCAGCGAGAAGAACTGCAATGACTTGAGCAAACAGGCTGACATCGATGGGTTCTTGGTCGGTGGTGCTTCGCTGAAGCCAGCCTGTGAGTGTTATGCCCTTTCGTCATTTTTACTCCCTCTAATATGTGATAGTCGTCGACATCATCAATAGTCACCTGTGACTATATGAAGGTAACACAGAATATTCACGGCTGTAAAAGAATGGGTTCTGTTTCATGGGCTTAGCATAGAGGAGCGTATAGTCTACTCTAAAGAGTTAGTCAACTTCCTAACTTAGCTTTCTTGACGATGATTGTGCTCAAAATTGTGAACAAGTTACTAAAGCCGTCTATTCTTAATTCGAGTATGCTAGACTATCCGACACATAATATGGAACAAACATGCTTGTAAATATCCAATTCTTGTACAAACTCGCTGTCCCAGCTATTGAAGAGCAAGTCAAGCAGACGATTCGACAGTTCCTTGAGTCAGGACTTGGATCATACGCAATCGGGCTGATTCTTGTCTCACTGGCCATATTATCCATCCTGGAGCTCGTCTTGAAATATGTCTTAGATCTCATTCGACTCACTCTAATTATCCTCTTAATATGCATTTCGGGAGCCCAGATCGGGGCTTGGAGCTATCAGAGCCAGCAGATGCATAGCTTAGACCGAGTTCACGAGATAGACATCTGACAGAAAGAATATAGTGTCATAGCCGAGTCAAATCAGTCAATGCGACTATGGTAGAGAGATTGTAATTCGAACATTCTATTATATACATATTCATGAATATCCGAGCTCCCAATCTTCCCAAACGCCATGATAAAGAGGAAAATACGCCGTATGTAGTATACACACCGTCTGTCAGAGTGCCTCTCTATACATTTATTCCCTCCCCGTGATAAGGACTCCACACTCCTCTAACACTCTCGTTGATACTCTTTACCGGCTTCGTGACCTTTCTTAATTTTTCTCCATTCGCATCCCTTAGCAACTCTGTTTTCTGTAATATCTGCTCTTGCGTCAAATTCTTTACGCAAATCGCTTTCTCACGGCCGTTGATGTAGTGGCCTTTTATCACGGGGTGTTTGGAAGGTCGAGGGGAAACGGTAATTTCGACTTGTGGGTTGGAGGCAGCAAACTTGGCAAGAGTATTGCGGAGGAACAGGCTGAGAGAGTTTTGTCAGAGATCATCTGGGAACAGGAAGAGGAGGGAGGTTTACTTCATGCCTCTGGAGCTGCCGGCCCAGTCACAGTAGTGGAAGTCGAGGCGTTTGCATTGGAGGATGAACGCGCCAACACCATTCTGTTGGCTTGTCAATGATTGAGAGAATCTATTAAGGAGTAATTATGCGTACCTGGCTAGTCGTCGCCTTCCTTATGCCTTGTACAACCATTGTGCTTGTCCTGGCTTAAGGCGCAATAAATTTGTTAATTTTTAAGATCTGGTGGATGTCGAAACCCATCAGCTGCTTAGTCAGAGCTTTAGCTACTGGTGCTACCTAAATTCCTTTTGCGACGCGACCACCTTTCCTTCTCGTGCACAACTCGAGTCAACGAGACTTACTGCAGAAGTTCTTGTCTTTCTAACCTCCTGGATGATTTGATTTGATTGTCTCCTAGCTGAATGCAATGACCGACAAACTCCCCCCGAACCTCCTTGCGCTCTTCGCGCCTCGTCCTCCTCTCCGTTTCATACCACCCTCTGACCACGCGGCAGGGGAACGGAAGACACCAGCCATCAGTGGTGTTGCTGCTTTCCTTCCTCAGCTTCAGGAATACAAAGAGACAGATGACTATCAGCCCACTGAAAGTTGGCTGCAGCGCAAGGATCGCGTCAAATTTGAGAAGAAAGAGGAACAGGAGAAGCTTCTGAAGGAAGGCCCAACTTCCTGTGAGAGCACCTCTACATGCCCCAATTATCTTCTACCATAAAATAATTCACGCTCTGGCGATGCATCATCTACTTGGGACTCTGCTAACGTTCGCTCTAATTTAGACAAGCCTCAGGAGGATCCTAATATTCGAGGAGATGCTTTCAAGACTTTGATTGTGGCAAGACTGAGCTACGATGCCACTGAGCAAGACCTGGAGAGCGAGTTTGGCCGATTTGGTCCTATCGAAAGAGTACGTCACCCCCTTGTTACCCAGTGTATACTTTACTAATGCATAATCGCCTTCAGATCCGGATCGTTGTCGACACGCATGCTGATGAAAAGCCCAACAAGAAAAAAAAGAAGCATCGCGGATACGCGTTTGTGGTTTATGAGCGAGAGAAAGATATGAGAGGTAAACAGATCAAGTCCCCGTTGTTCAAAGTTTGGTCAGATTGAGAAAGATGGTGTTGTAAAGACATGGCCCTCAAGTTGCCTGTCTCCCCCTTTTTATAATTTATCTGCCCTGCACAAGGTATTGAAGTATGGGCACAATGACTGACAAATGCGCCTTGCTCGCGCTTAATAAACAGCTGCTTTAGATAACTGTGATGGTATTCGAATCAAGGACCGCCGGATCAAGGTAGATGTTGAACGTGGTAGAACTGTCAAGGGATGGAGACCTCGCCGATTTGGAGGTGGGCTTGGAGGGCGTGGATATACAAAAACGATCCCTCCCCGACCGATGGGCCCTGGTGGCTTTGGACCTCCCGGCGGACCTGGTGGCTTCAGAGGCGGCTTCCGTGGTGGGTTTGATGGCGGAAGGGGCAGAGGTGGGTTCCGGGGCGGCTTCCAAGACCGAGGTGGCTTCCAAGACCGAGGTGGCTATGGTGGTGGTAGAGGAGGTATTGGGTACCAAGGAGGTGGCGGTCCCTCGTCCAGAGGTGGTCACGGAGGAGATCGTGGTGGGTATGGCGGATCCAATGGGTATGGAGCACCTCCAAATGCCCCAGCTGGTCCAGGCGGCCGAAGCGGAGGAGGTGGGTATGGTAGAGGAGGATATGGCGGCTCTCCTGATCGCAACGGCTCTGGAACGTCAGCGCCAGCTGGTGGGTATGACTCGCGCAGCAGTGGTCGCTCATATGATGACAGATCCGGTGGATATCGCGGTAGTCGCGGCTACAACGACCGTGATGGACCTCGTGGAAGTGGTAGCAACACGGAGCCGGTAAGACCAAGAGAAGGCGGATATCGTGACAGAGATCGTGATGGCGGCTACGGAGGTCGCCCACGCGACGACGACTCAAGGAAGAGGCAGTACGAAAGCAACGGCTACGAGGAAGATCCTCGCAAGTTGCGCAGATACTAAGGTGCCGCGGGCCATCATTGGGTTTGTCTTGCGGTGGGTTTCTCGATCTTCAGTCTTTCTTCCCTTTATCACCAGGGGTAAGCGGTCCTTCGACACAATGTCCACGCAAGGTAGTATTTGCCCACGCCTTATACTTGCCTATTTTGCCTTTAACGCTCTCTCCGGAAGCAAAAAGCTCTGCCCATATGGTAAAGGACTGCTCGACAATACGCTACACTGGGTTGATTGTGGACTCTGGCTCGTCCTCTTAGTGTCTCATTTATCCGGCAAATTCGAGTATACTTTGATCTTTGAGGTAAGGTCAGAGGTAAGGCTTTGCACCATCTGACCATCGACATCTAGTCTCGAAGATTCTACATTGTATCATCAGGGAAGGGATTTCGTTAAAACAGGTAGTAAGACGGGACGGCTCAAGCAACAAAAGCATTTCTTTTAATTCCTCTTTTCCGACAGCGCCGCTGAACGCCCTGACTGTATAATAAGATTAGTAACTTCAGGTAGCATCAAATTATTGTGCCATTATTCTTCACTCCTCCATTGCATCGACCTCAGTGACTTCGCTACTCGCCGCACTCCAGTAGCTATGATTGTCAGTCCATCTTCTCTTCCACTCAGCATTCAAGCCCAAGGAAAATTACTCACGCAACCAATCGCACAGCAAACTCCGCCGTTGCAACCCCAAACAATTTTAGTAACCTCGTCTGCCTACTGTCCAGCACATTACCCTCCTCACACACTGTATACGGATTGTCCAATGTGATCTTCCCCCTCACCAAACTCGTGGGCATATTCAGCCTCCTCAATTCTGGCTCCAGACTATGCGCCATTGGGACGTCGTCCTCAGCCGGCACCTCGCCTCCCATGCTATACACCGTGCCTGCCGGAATCGTAAACTCCCTCGTAGCCTCGGTGCCCGCCCGGGCGAAATCCGTCTTGACCATGGAGGAGAAGTAGTCTATGATGGTGGAGGGTTCGCGGTTGGTGAATAGGAGGCCAACACTGCCGGCGAGGTGGGCGGAGAGGAGGCGGGTGTTGGGTTGGTGTTCGTCTTCGGGGGTGGTACCGAGGGCTTTGGCCATTACTTTAGTTTTGCCAAAGAAGATCCTTTTGACCAAGAATGTTAAACCATGTCTCATTTTGCCGTATTTCTGGTTACTTGCTAAGCTCAAGGAGAAGGGGAATTGTACCTGCAGTCGTTCAATTCGTTGCGCACATCTTTTAGATACGTATTACGCATATTCTCTACTGAAAACACGAAGCAGTGTTGATATTGGTCGAGGCATTCTCTGACATTCGTGAAGAGCTTCTCGGAGAGCTCTTTGCCCTTTTTGTCGACTTTCGTTAGGTGGACGACCTTCGCCCTCTTGGATTTGGGCATCTTTGCAGAGTTTAGTTTCTGGCGGGGAAATCCTCCAAGATGTGGACGATATTATCGAGAATTATTTTTTGATAGTCGGAGCGGATTAATGTGTATCCTGAGATTGTGCTAGCGGCCGTGCAGCCCGCGATTTGTAGCAAGCGTAGGCCAAAGGAGCTGCCATGAATTCTCACCGTCTACTGGCAAACCTGGAGTTTTTTGGATTCGTCGGTGAAGTTGTTTGAGAAGGTTGAGCAGCAATGTTGGAGTTTATGGAATATGTTCAGCATGCATTCTACAATGCTTCTGACTGGGACTTCGAGAATTCGTATTCGCGATTAACAGCTACAGCTCGAGGTAAACATATGTGCGTTGAACAGCTCTGCATACCTTTCTAATGTCGCCCAGGTCTTCTCGAGTTCGACACCCCTCAAGGGCTTCGGTTCAATCTTTCTTCTCTCTCTTCTCCGAATTTCGCAACCTCATATGCTATCGGTAGCGTAGGACTGGTCGATGGCTCTCTCTCATATCTTTATACCTCTCTACCCCTCCATATCACTTCTCAAAGCAGTAACATAGATCTTCAAGACTTGATACGAGGTTACAGGCAGATTCAGGAGCTGCGAAAACATGACGAGTCATGGATGTGGAAAGGTCCGGAAGATGGGAAACAAACATACAAGCGGAATGCCCTACTTTATGGACGACTGTATCTACCTCAGAGCACACTTGAAGCTCTATATCTCCGACGGATCAGTCCGACTCAGCAGTTGAAGCTTTCTGCTGTTAGTGATAGTCGATTACGAAATGGTGGTACGATTTTAGCTTTGCATCAATATAATGTAGGCAAATATGGCACTGAAACTCTATACTCGACGGACGGCGGACTCGTTGGCTTGAGAGGGATATATAATTTTGGTCCAGATCCTAGGAAAGGCAATGTGGTGCCCCCAAGGATTGAAGATCGAATTTACGGCCGGTTCAGTGCGGGCGCCGAGATGTATTATGGTGCTCTAAATAAGTCCGGGGGCATCAGCTTTGGAGGTAGATTTGCAACTCTGCCCGCTCATAAAGGAGTACCGTTGACGGCTACATTAACGCTGAACCCGCTTATGGGGAATCTAAGTACGACATATGCGGTTATGGCGGGAAAGAACTTAGCGCTTTGCTCGAAGTTTGATTTTAACGTCTATAGCTACGAGAGCGATATCGTGCTCGGATGGGAAATGTGGAACATGAAAACAAAGGTCCCACGGAAGCGAGAACGTAGTATGGCCGCAAAGCTGGAATGGAGGCTTGATGACATCGAGGAACCACCGAAACCTGAGCCAGAAGAGGTTGCGGGAGTTCTGAAAGCCCGGATTGATCAGAACTGGAAGATTGGCCTGCTATGGGAGGGCAGATTCAAGGAGCTACTTTTCACGCTTGGATCATCAATAGATATGAGGCGGCCTGGCCAGCCTTTCAAAGCTGTTGGGCTGGAAATCCAGTACTCATCTTGAGCCATACTTACCGAAACTACGATGGTGTCACAATTTGGAACTGAAGAATCGATAGCTGGGAATACACCGACTCTATGCAGATCTGCACGAGACCAGCGATCTCCAGTCGACGTTATCGACGGGATGCCCTCTTTAGTCAAGCCTTCCGCCAGCCACTGCTTCTTGAAGAAGGATCATGGCCTAAGGGCGTCGTTCTGGTACCGAATATGGGCAGTTTCGCATGAGACCAGTGCAATGTTCGGAGGAATCGACCATTGGGGCTGAAGACAGAGGCACTGTTTCGGTAACACGGCGTCTGCGTTGTACAGTACAATAGCAGGTCTCGATGTTCTCGATGTAGGCTATCATTACTAATCCAGTCACCCCAACCTTACTCTTAGTCCATTTCCTTCTGGGCATGGAGCTGGGCTGTGGACCTCTCAGGATAGGAATGGGCTTTCTCCTAGGCCAGGTCCTGCATCTCAGGCGCCGGGGGTTTAGTGTTTGAGATGACAGCTGAAGACAAGACCACCAAGACTGGAAAACAATGTAACTATAGGCCTGAATACTTTGCCACAGAAAATTCGATGGTTCCTTTCTGACCGAGAGCAGGAGGAGGATCAGCTTGATGTTTCATTGCAAGGCTGAACGCCGTGTCTTGTGCTCCCGTCGGCCTCCTCTCGTGTGGCATCCTCACCGATAGAAAAATGCCACCGAAGAGACGCTGGCATGTTGGTGCTCATCACATCACGCAAGGCTGCGCGCTGGGCAATCAGAGCAGTTCAAGTCAGATGGCCCACCACAGCCATAGCCACAGCCGCACGGGGACTGGCAGGGGGAGGGGACCAGCATTGGTAACGTGTCTGTGTCGCAGCCGCAGACGAGAACATCAAACCACCAGAACCAAGCTAGAACTCTTGTAGGTAGCCAGTCTGGGATTGAGTTCCATAGGTACGAATTTCTTCCAATACTGGCTGTACTGTGCAGTATACTTGCCCGATATGTTTACTTTGAGATGGTAGAGTGTACTTCCCCATACCATCATACCATCGAGACTGTCTCCTGTTCATTGCACTACGGTATACATATACATAGGAAGGTACTGATGTACTGAGGTACTTGGCTTGGGTACCTGGTGCTGGGTACCTGGGTACTTATCTACGGAGCACCAGCAGACTGGATTGGACCGGTGGACGGCGTCAAGTGACTTTTGTCATGTTCCTGGGCGCTGTTGGCCCCACTTTTCTTTTCTGCTGCAGGTCCACCCAGTATCCATCAAGGTACTCACTTTTCCCTCTCACTTCCCTCTCACTTCCCTCACTCTTCACACTCTTCACTCTCTTCACTCTCTTCACTCTCTTCACTCTCACTCTCTTACACTTGCACCATGGCGCGGACCAGGGAGTCACCACAGATCTGCCTCGATCCGTCCAATGGGCGCTCGTCCTTTGTAACCTTTCTAGACTACTTCGTGCCTGATGCTTCCAGCCCTAAACACACACACACACATACTCATACATACATAGACATATACCCACCGTTCCTCCTTCCTCTCCTTCTTACCCTTCCTCTCTCTCTTCCTCTCTCTCTTCCATCATATACGTCGCACTACCCGTCCTTTCAAAGTTCCACTGCACCAGCACGACCGACAAACATCGTCGAGAGGACTACCTTCCTCGCACGAGTGCAGGATCCACCTCCCCTCCCCCCTCCCCCCTCCCCTCCTCACTGTACAATAACCCCCCACCGTATACAATCACACAGACATTCTCCCACGCTTTCGAGTACTTTGTAAATCCTACCGCCCAGAGACGCCGACGCCGACGCCCCCCCCCCCCCCCCCCCCCCCCCCCCCCCCCCCCCC